>CM068365.1:36344862-36574862 GCA_034769755.1 Odontamblyopus lacepedii
TCACTACAAGAGGCAGAGAGAGAACACAGATCCTCTCACTACAAGAGGCAGAGAGAGAGAAGAACACAGATCCTCTCACTACAAAAGGCAGAGAGAGAGAAGAACACAGATCCTCTCACTACAAGAGACAGAGAGAGAGAGGAACACAGATCCTCTCACTACAAGAGGCAGAGAGAGAGAGGAACACAGATCCTCTCACTACAAGAGGCAGAGAGAGTAGAACACAGATCCTATCACTACAAGAGACAGAGAGAGAGAAGAACACAGATCCTCTCACTACAAGAGGCAGAGAGAGAAGAACACAGATCCTCTCACTACAAGAGGCAGAGAGAGACGAACACAGATCCTCTCACTACAAGAGGCAGAGAGAGAAGAACACAGATCCTCTCACTACAAGAGGCAGAGAGAGAAGAACACAGATCCTCTCACTACAAGAGGCAGAGAGAGAGAAGAACACAGATCCTCTCACTACAAGAGGCAGAGAGAGAGAAGAACACAGATCCTCTCACTACAAGAGGCAGAGAGAGAAGAACACAGATCCTCTCACTACAAGAGGCAGAGAGAGAAGAACACAGATCCTCTCACTACAAGAGGCAGAGAGAGAAGAACACAGATCCTCTCACTACAAGAGGCAGAGAGAGAAGAACACAGATCCTCTCACTACAAGAGGCAGAGAGAGAGAAGAACACAGATCCTCTCACTACAAGAGGCAGAGAGAGAGAAGAACACAGATCCTCTCACTACAAGAGGCAGAGAGAGAAGAACACAGATCCTCTCACTACAAGAGGCAGAGAGAGAGAAGAACACAGATCCTCTCACTACAAGAGGCAGAGAGAGAGAAGAACACAGATCCTCTCACTACAAGAGGCAGAGAGAGAAGAACACAGATCCTCTCACTACAAGAGGCAGAGAGAGAGAGAAGAACACAGATCCTCTCACTACAAGAGGCAGAGAGAGAGAAGAACACAGATCCTCTCACTACAAGAGGCAGAGAGAGAGAGAAGAACACAGATCCTCTCACTACAAGAGGCAGAGAGAGAAGAACACAGATCCTCTCACTACAAGAGGCAGAGAGAGAGAAGAACACAGATCCTCTCACTACAAGAGACAGAGAGAGAAGAACACAGATCCTCTCACTACAAGAGGCAGAGAGAGAGAAGAACACAGATCCTCTCACTACAAGAGGCAGAGAGAGAGAAGAACACAGATCCTCTCACTACAAGAGACAGAGAGAGAAGAACACAGATCCTCTCACTACAAGAGGCAGAGAGAGAGAAGAACACAGATCCTCTCACTACAAGAGGCAGAGAGAGAAGAACACAGATCCTCTCACTACAAGAGGCAGAGAGAGAAGAACACAGATCCTCTCACTACAAGAGGCAGAGAGAGAGAAGAACACAGATCCTCTCACTACAAGAGGCAGAGAGAGAGAAGAACACAGATCCTCTCACTACAAGAGGCAGAGAGAGAAGAACACAGATCCTCTCACTACAAGAGGCAGAGAGAGAGAAGAACACAGATCCTCTCACTACAAGAGACAGAGAGAGAGAAGAACACAGATCCTCTCACTACAAGAGGCAGAGAGAGAAGAACACAGATCCTCTCACTACAAGAGGCAGAGAGAGAAGAACACAGATCCTCTCACTACAAGAGGCAGAGAGAGAGAAGAACACAGATCCTCTCACTACAAGAGGCAGAGAGAGAGAAGAACACAAATCCTCTCACTACAAGAGGCAGAGAGAGAAGAACACAGATCCTCTCACTACAAGAGGCAGAGAGAGAGAAGAACACAGATCCTCTCACTACAGGAGGCAGAGAGAGAAGAACACAGATCCTCTCACTACAAGAGGCAGAGAGAGAGAAGAACACAGATCCTCTCACTACAAGAGGCAGAGAGAGAAGAACACAGATCCTCTCACTACAAGAGGCAGAGAGAGAGAAGAACACAGATCCTCTCACTACAAGAGGCAGAGAGAGAAGAACACAGATCCTCTCACTACAAGAGAGAGAGGGAGAGAGAAAGAACACAGATCCTCTCACTACAAGAGGCAGAGAGAGAAGAACACAGATCCTCTCACTACAAGAGGCAGAGAGAGAAGAACACAGATCCTCTCACTACAAGAGGCAGAGAGAGAAGAACACAGATCCTCTCACTACAAGAGGCAGAGAGAGAGAAGAACACAGATCCTCTCACTACAAGAGGCAGAGAGAGAAGAACACAGATCCTCTCACTACAAGAGGCAGAGAGAGAGAAGAACACAGATCCTCTCACTACAAGAGGCAGAGAGAGAAGAACACAGATCCTCTCACTACAAGAGGCAGAGAGAGAAGAACACAGATCCTCTCACTACAAGAGGCAGAGAGAGAAGAACACAGATCCTCTCACTACAAGAGGCAGAGAGAGAGAAGAACACAGATCCTCTCACTACAAGAGGCAGAGAGAGAAGAACACAGATCCTCTCACTACAAGAGGCAGAGAGAGAGAAGAACACAGATCCTCTCACTACAAGAGGCAGAGAGAGAGAGAAAAACACAGATCCTCTCACTACAAGAGGCAGAGAGAGAGAAGAACACAGATCCTCTCACTACAAGAGGCAGAGAGAGAGAAGAACACAGATCCTCTCACTACAAGAGGCAGAGAGAGAAGAACACAGATCCTCTCACTACAAGAGGCAGAGAGAGAGAAGAACACAGATCCTCTCACTACAAGAGGCAGAGAGAGAAGAACACAGATCCTCTCACTACAAGAGGCAGAGAGAGAGAAGAACACAGATCCTCTCACTACAAGAGGCAGAGAGAGAGAAGAACACAGATCCTCTCACTACAAGAGGCAGAGAGAGAGAAGAACACAGATCCTCTCACTACAAGAGGCAGAGAGAGAGAAGAACACAGATCCTCTCACTACAAGAGGCAGAGAGAGAAGAACACAGATCCTCTCACTACAAGAGGCAGAGAGAGAAGAACACAGATCCTCTCACTACAAGAGGCAGAGAGAGAGAAGAACACAGATCCTCTCACTACAAGAGGCAGAGAGAGAGAAGAACACAGATCCTCTCACTACAAGAGACAGAGAGAAGAACACAGATCCTCTCACTACAAGAGGCAGAGAGAGAGAAGAACACAGATCCTCTCACTACAAGAGGCAGAGAGAGAGAAGAACACAGATCCTCTCACTACAAGAGGCAGAGAGAGAAGAACACAGATCCTCTCACTACAAGAGGCAGAGAGAGAAGAACACAGATCCTCTCACTACAAGAGGCAGAGAGAGAAGAACACAGATCCTCTCACTACAAGAGGCAGAGAGAGAAGAACACAGATCCTCTCACTACAAGAGGCAGAGAGAGAGAAGAACACAGATCCTCTCACTACAAGAGGCAGAGAGAGAGAAGAACACAGATCCTCTCACTACAAGAGGCAGAGAGAGAAGAACACAGATCTTCTCACTACAAGAGGCAGAGAGAGAGAGAAGAACACAGATCCTCTCACTACAAGAGGCAGAGAGAGAGAAGAACACAGATCCTCTCACTACAAGAGGCAGAGAGAGAGAAGAACACAGATCCTCTCACTACAAGAGGCAGAGAGAGAGAAAGAACACAGATCCTCTCACTACAAGAGGCAGAGAGAGAGAAGAACACAGATCCTCTCACTACAAGAGGCAGAGAGAGAGAAGAACACAGATCCTCTCACTACAAGAGGCAGAGAGAGAGAAGAACACAGATCCTCTCACTACAAGAGGCAGAGAGAGAGAAGAACACAGATCCTCTCACTACAAGAGGCAGAGAGAGAGAAGAACACAGATCCTCTCACTACAAGAGGCAGAGAGAGAAGAACACAGATCCTCTCACTACAAGAGGCAGAGAGAGAGAAGAACACAGATCCTCTCACTACAAGAGGCAGAGAGAGAGAAGAACACAGATCCTCTCACTACAAGAGGCAGAGAGAGAAGAACACAGATCCTCTCACTACAAGAGGCAGAGAGAGAGAAGAACACAGATCCTCTCACTACAAGAGGCAGAGAGAGAGAAGAACACAGATCCTCTCACTACAAGAGGCAGAGAGAGAAGAACACAGATCCTCTCACTACAAGAGGCAGAGAGAGAGAAGAACACAGATCCTCTCACTACAAGAGGCAGAGAGAGAAGAACACAGATCCTCTCACTACAAGAGGCAGAGAGAGAGAAGAACACAGATCCTCTCACTACAAGAGGCAGAGAGAGAGAAGAACACAGATCCTCTCACTACAAGAGGCAGAGAGAGAAGAACACAGATCCTCTCACTACAAGAGGCAGAGAGAGAGAAGAACACAGATCCTCTCACTACAAGAGGCAGAGAGAGAGAAGAACACAGATCCTCTCACTACAAGAGACAGAGAGAGAAGAACACAGATCCTCTCACTACAAGAGACAGAGAGAGAGAAGAACACAGATCCTCTCACTACAAGAGGCAGAGAGAGAAGAACACAGATCCTCTCACTACAAGAGGCAGAGAGAGAGAGAAGAACACAGATCCTCTCACTACAAGAGGCAGAGAGAGAGAAGAACACAGATCCTCTCACTACAAGAGGCAGAGAGAGAAGAACACAGATCCTCTCACTACAAGAGGTAGAGAGAGAAGAACACAGATCCTCTCAGTACAAGAAGCAGAGAGAGAGAAGAACACAGATCCTCTCACTACAAGAGACAGAGAGAGAAGAACACAGATCCTCTCACTACAAGAGGCAGAGAGAGAAGAACACAGATCCTCTCACTACAAGAGGCAGAGAGAGAGAAGAACACAGATCCTCTCACTACAAGAGGCAGAGAGAGAGAAGAACACAGATCCCTCTCACTACAAGAGACAGAGAGAGAGAAGAACACAGATCCTCTCACTACAAGAGGCAGAGAGAGAGAAAAACACAGATCCTCTCACTACAAGAGGCAGAGAGAGAGAGAAGAACACAGATCCTCTCACTACCAGAGCCAGAGAGAGAAGAACACAGATCCTCTCACTACAAGAGGCAGAGAGAGAGAAGAACACAGATCCTCTCACTACAAGAGGCAGAGAGAGAGAAGAACACAGATCCTCTCACTACAAGAGGCAGAGAGAGAGAAGAACACAGATCCTCTCACTACAGGAGGCAGAGAGAGAAGAACACAGATCCTCTCACTACAAGAGGCAGAGAGAGAGAGAAGAACACAGATCCTCTCACTACAAGAGACAGAGAACACAGATCCTCTCACTACAAGAGGCAGAGAGAGAGAAGAACACAGATCCTCTCACTACAAGAGGCAGAGAGAGAGAGAAGAACACAGATCCTCTCACTACAAGAGGCAGAGAGAGAGAAGAACACAGATCCTCTCACTACAAGAGGCAGAGAGAGAGAAGAACACAGATCCTCTCACTACAAGAGGCAGAGAGAGAGAAGAACACAGATCCTCTCACTACAAGAGGCAGAGAGAGAGAAGAACACAGATCCTCTCACTACAAGAGGCAGAGAGAGAAGAACACAGATCCTCTCACTACAAGAGGCAGAGAGAGAGAAGAACACAGATCCTCTCACTACAAGAGGCAGAGAGAGAGAAGAACACAGATCCTCTCACTACAAGAGGCAGAGAGAGAAGAACACAGATCCTCTCACTACAAGAGACAGAGAGAGAGAAGAACACAGATCCTCTCACTACAAGAGGCAGAGAGAGAGAAGAACACAGATCCTCTCACTACAAGAGGCAGAGAGAGAGAAGAACACAGATCCTCTCACTACAAGAGGCAGAGAGAGAGAAGAACACAGATCCTCTCACTACAAGAGACAGAGAGAGAGAGAAGAACACAGATCCTCTCACTACAAGAGGCAGAGAGAGAGAAGAACACAGATCCTCTCACTACAAGAGGCAGAGAGAGAGAAGAACACAGATCCTCTCACTACAAGAGGCAGAGAGAGAAGAAGACAGATCCTCTCACTACAAGAGGGAGAGAGAAGAACACAGATCCTCTCACTACAAGAGGCAGAGAGAGAGAAGAACACAGATCCTCTCACTACAAGAGACAGAGAGAGAGAAGAACACAGATCCTCTCACTACAAGAGGCAGAGAGAGAAGAACACAGATCCTCTCACTACAAGAGGCAGAGAGAGAGAAGAACACAGATCCTCTCACTACAAGAGGCAGAGAGAGAAGAACACAGATCCTCTCACTACAAGAGGCAGAGAGAGAGAAGAACACAGATCCTCTCACTACAAGAGGCAGAGAGAGAGAAGAACACAGATCCTCTCACTACAAGAGACAGAGAGAGAAGAACACAGATCCTCTCACTACAAGAGGCAGAGAGAGAGAAGAACACAGATCCTCTCACTACAAGAGACAGAGAGAGAGAAGAACACAGATCCTCTCACTACAAGAGGCAGAGAGAGAGAAGAACACAGATCCTCTCACTACAAGAGGCAGAGAGAGAGAAGAACACAGATCCTCTCACTACAAGAGGCAGAGAGAGAGAAGAACACAGATCCTCTCACTACAAGAGACAGAGAGAGAGAAGAACACAGATCCTCTCACTACAAGAGGCAGAGAGAGAGAAGAACACAGATCCTCTCACTACAAGAGGCAGAGAGAGAAGAACACAGATCCTCTCACTACAAGAGGCAGAGAGAGAAGAACACAGATCCTCTCACTACAAGAGGCAGAGAGAGAAGAACACAGATCCTCTCACTACAAGAGGCAGAGAGAGAGAAGAACACAGATCCTCTCACTACAAGAGACAGAGAGAGAGAAGAACACAGATCCTCTCACTACAAGAGGCAGAGAGAGAGAAGAACACAGATCCTCTCACTACAAGAGGCAGAGAGAGAGAAGAACACAGATCCTCTCACTACAAGAGGCAGAGAGAGAGAAGAACACAGATCCTCTCACTACAAGAGGCAGAGAGAGAAGAACACAGATCCTCTCACTACAAGAGGCAGAGAGAGAGAAGAACACAGATCCTCTCACTACAAGAGGCAGAGAGAGAGATATGAACACAGATCCTCTCACTACAAGAGGCAGAGAGAGAGAAGAACACAGATCCTCTCACTACAAGAGGCAGAGAGAGAGAAGAACACAGATCCTCTCACTACAAGAGGCAGAGAGAGAAGAACACAGATCCTCTCACTACAAGAGGCAGAGAGAGAAGAACACAGATCCTCTCACTACAAGAGGCAGAGAGAGAGAAGAACACAGATCCTCTCACTACAAGAGGCAGAGAGAGAGAAGAACACAGATCCTCTCACTACAAGAGGCAGAGAGAGAAGAACACAGATCCTCTCACTACAAGAGGCAGAGAGAGAGAAGAACACAGATCCTCTCACTACAAGAGACAGAGAGAGAAGAACACAGATCCTCTCACTACAAGAGGCAGAGAGAGAAGAACACAGATCCTCTCACTACAAGAGGCAGAGAGAGAAGAACACAGATCCTCTCACTACAAGAGGCAGAGAGAGAGAAGAACACAGATCCTCTCACTACAAGAGGCAGAGAGAGAAGAACACAGATCCTCTCACTACAAGAGGCAGAGAGAGAGAAGAACACAGATCCTCTCACTACAAGAGACAGAGAGAGAAGAACACAGATCCTCTCACTACAAGAGGCAGAGAGAGAGAAGAACACAGATCCTCTCACTACAAGAGGCAGAGAGAGAAGAACACAGATCCTCTCACTACAAGAGGCAGAGAGAGAAGAACACAGATCCTCTCACTACAAGAGGCAGAGAGAGAAGAACACAGATCCTCTCACTACAAGAGGCAGAGAGAGAGAGAAGAACACAGATCCTCTCACTACAAGAGGCAGAGAGAGAGAAGAACACAGATCCTCTCACTACAAGAGACAGAGAGAGAGAAGAACACAGATCCTCTCACTACAAGAGACAGAGAGAGAAGAACACAGATCCTCTCACTACAAGAGGCAGAGAGAGAGAAGAACACAGATCCTCTCACTACAAGAGGCAGAGAGAGAGAAGAACACAGATCCTCTCACTACAAGAGGCAGAGAGAGAGAAGAACACAGATCCTCTCACTACAAGAGGCAGAGAGAGAGAAGAACACAGATCCTCTCACTACAAGAGACAGAGAGAGAGAAGAACACAGATCCTCTCACTACAAGAGGCAGAGAGAGAAGAACACAGATCCTCTCACTACAAGAGGCAGAGAGAGAGAAGAACACAGATCCTCTCACTACAAGAGGCAGAGAGAGAGAAGAACACAGATCCTCTCACTACAAGAGGCAGAGAGAGAAGAACACAGATCCTCTCACTACAAGAGGCAGAGAGAGAAGAACACAGATCCTCTCACTACAAGAGGCAGAGAGAGAAGAACACAGATCCTCTCACTACAAGAGGCAGAGAGAGAGAAGAACACAGATCCTCTCACTACAAGAGACAGAGAGAGAGAAGAACACAGATCCTCTCACTACAAGAGGCAGAGAGAGAGAAGAACACAGATCCTCTCACTACAAGAGGCAGAGAGAGAGAAGAACACAGATCCTCTCACTACAAGAGACAGAGAGAGAAGAACACAGATCCTCTCACTACAAGAGGCAGAGAGAGAGAAGAACACAGATCCTCTCACTACAAGAGGCAGAGAGAGAGAGAAGAACACAGATCCTCTCACTACAAGAGGCAGAGAGAGAAGAACACAGATCCTCTCACTACAAGAGGCAGAGAGAGAAGAACACAGATCCTCTCACTACAAGAGGCAGAGAGAGAGAAGAACACAGATCCTCTCACTACAAGAGGCAGAGAGAGAGAAGAACACAGATCCTCTCACTACAAGAGGCAGAGAGAGAAGAACACAGATCATCTCACTACAAGAGACAGAGAGAGAGAAGAACACAGATCCTCTCACTACAAGAGACAGAGAGAAGAACACAGATCCTCTCACTACAAGAGGCAGAGAGAGAAGAACACAGATCCTCTCACTACAAGAGGCAGAGAGAGAGAGAAGAACACAGATCCTCTCACTACAAGAGGCAGAGAGAGAGAAGAACACAGATCCTCTCACTACAAGAGGCAGAGAGAGAAGAACACAGATCCTCTCACTACAAGAGGCAGAGAGAGAGAAGAACACAGATCCTCTCACTACAAGAGACAGAGAGAGAGAAGAACACAGATCCTCTCACTACAAGAGGCAGAGAGAGAAGAACACAGATCCTCTCACTACAAGAGGCAGAGAGAGAGAAGAACACAGATCCTCTCACTACAAGAGACAGAGAGAGAAGAACACAGATCCTCTCACTACAAGAGACAGAGAGAGAGAGAAGAACACAGATCCTCTCACTACAAGAGGCAGAGAGAGAAGAACACAGATCCTCTCACTACAAGAGGCAGAGAGAGAGAGAAGAACACAGATCCTCTCACTACAAGAGGCAGAGAGAGAGAAGAACACAGATCCTCTCACTACAAGAGGCAGAGAGAGAAGAACACAGATCCTCTCACTACAAGAGGCAGAGAGAGAAGAACACAGATCCTCTCACTACAAGAGGCAGAGAGAGAAGAACACAGATCCTCTCACTACAAGAGGCAGAGAGAGAGAAGAACACAGATCCTCTCACTACAAGAGGCAGAGAGAGAGAAGAACACAGATCCTCTCACTACAAGAGGCAGAGAGAGAAGAACACAGATCCTCTCACTACAAGAGGCAGAGAGAGAAGAACACAGATCCTCTCACTACAAGAGGCAGAGAGAGAAGAACACAGATCCTCTCACTACAAGAGGCAGAGAGAGAGAAGAACACAGATCCTCTCACTACAAGAGGCAGAGAGAGAAGAACACAGATCCTCTCACTACAAGAGGCAGAGAGAGAAGAACACAGATCCTCTCACTACAAGAGGCAGAGAGAGAGAGAAGAACACAGATCCTCTCACTACAAGAGACAGAGAGAAGAACACAGATCCTCTCACTACAAGAGGCAGAGAGAGAAGAACACAGATCCTCTCACTACAAGAGGCAGAGAGAGAGAAGAACACAGATCCTCTCACTACAAGAGGCAGAGAGAGAGAAGAACACAGATCCTCTCACTACAAGAGGCAGAGAGAGAGAAGAACACAGATCCTCTCACTACAAGAGGCAGAGAGAGAGAAGAACACAGATCCTCTCACTACAAGAGGCAGTGAGAGAGAAGAACACAGATCCTCTCACTACAAGTGACAGAGAGAGAGAAGAACACAGATCCTCTCACTACAAGAGACTGAGAGAGAGAAGAACAGAGATCCTCTCACTACAAGAGACAGAGAGAAGAACACAGATCCTCTCACTACAAGAGGCAGAGAGAGAGAAGAACACAGATCCTCTCACTACAAGAGGCAGAGAGAGAGAGAAGAACACAGATCCTCTCACTACAAGAGACAGAGAGAGAGAAGAACACAGATCCTCTCACTACAAGAGGCAGAGAGAGAAGAACACAGATCCTCTCACTACAAGAGGCAGAGAGAGAGAAGAACACAGATCCTCTCACTACAAGAGACAGAGAGAGAGAAGAACACAGATCCTCTCACTACAAGAGGCAGAGAGAGAAGAACACAGATCCTCTCACTACAAGAGGCAGAATGAGAAGAACACAGATCCTCTCACTACAAGAGTCAGAGAGAGAGAGAAGAACACAGATACTCTCACTACAAGAGACAGAGAGAGAGAAGAACACAGATCCTCTCACTACAAGAGGCAGAGAGAGAGAAGAACACAGATCCTCTCACTACAAGAGGCAGAGAGAGAGAAGAACACAGATCCTCTCACTACAAGAGGCAGAGAGAGAGAAGAACACAGATCCTCTCACTACAAGAGACAGAGAGAGAAGAACACAGATCCTCTCACTACAAGAGGCAGAGAGAGAAGAACACAGATCCTCTCACTACAAGAGACAGAGAGAGAGAGAAGAACACAGATCCTCTCACTACAAGAGGCAGAGAGAGAGAAGAACACAGATCCTCTCACTACAAGAGGCAGAGAGAGAGAAGAACACAGATCCTCTCACTACAAGAGGCAGAGAGAGAGAAGAACACAGATCCTCTCACTACAAGAGACAGAGAGAGAGAAGAACACAGATCCTCTCACTACAAGAGGCAGAGAGAGAAGAACACAGATCCTCTCACTACAAGAGGCAGAGAGAGAGAAGAACACAGATCCTCTCACTACAAGAGGCAGAGAGAGAAGAACACAGATCCTCTCACTACAAGAGACAGAGAGAGAGAAGAACACAGATCCTCTCACTACAAGAGGCAGAGAGAGAGAAGAACACAGATCCTCTCACTACAAGAGGCAGAGAGAGAGAAGAACACAGATCCTCTCACTACAAGAGGCAGAGAGAGAGAAGAACACAGATCCTCTCACTACAAGAGGCAGAGAGAGAGAAGAACACAGATCCTCTCACTACAAGAGACAGAGAGAGAGAAGAACACAGATCCTCTCACTACAAGAGGCAGAGAGAGAGAAGAACACAGATCCTCTCACTACAAGAGGCAGAGAGAGAAGAACACAGATCCTCTCACTACAAGAGGCAGAGAGAGAGAAGAACACAGATCCTCTCACTACAAGAGGCAGAGAGAGAAGAACACAGATCCTCTCACTACAAGAGACAGAGAGAGAGAAGAACACAGATCCTCTCACTACAAGAGGCAGAGAGAGAGAGAACACAGATCCTCTCACTACAAGAGGCAGAGAGAGAGAAGAACACAGATCCTCTCACTACAAGAGGCAGAGAGAGAAGAACACAGATCCTCTCACTACAAGAGACAGAGAGAGAGAAGAACACAGATCCTCTCACTACAAGAGGCAGAGAGAGAGAAGAACACAGATCCTCTCACTACAAGAGACAGAGACAGAGAGAAGAACACAGATCCTCTCACTACAAGAGGCAGAGAGAGAGAAGAACACAGATCCTCTCACTACAAGAGACAGAGAGAGAAGAACACAGATCCTCTCACTACAAGAGACAGAGAGAGAGAAGAACACAGATCCTCTCACTACAAGAGGCAGAGAGAGAGAAGAACACAGATCCTCTCACTACAAGAGACAGAGAGAGAAGAACACAGATCCTCTCACTACAAGAGACAGAGAGAAGAACACAGATCCTCTCACTACAAGAGGCAGAGAGAGAGAAGAACACAGATCCTCTCACTACAAGAGGCAGAGAGAGAGAAGAACACAGATCCTCTCACTACAAGAGGCAGAGAGAGAGAAGAACACAGATCCTCTCACTACAAGAGGCAGAGAGAGAAGAACACAGATCCTCTCACTACAAGAGGCAGAGAGAGAGAAGAACACAGATCCTCTCACTACAAGAGGCAGAGAGAGAGAAGAACACAGATCCTCTCACTACAAGAGGCAGAGAGAGAGAAGAACACAGATCCTCTCACTACAAGAGGCAGAGAGAGAGAAGAACACAGATCCTCTCACTACAAGAGACAGAGAGAGAAGAACACAGATCCTCTCACTACAAGAGGCAGAGAGAGAGAAGAACACAGATCCTCTCACTACAAGAGGCAGAGAGAGAAGAACACAGATCCTCTCACTACAAGAGGCAGAGAGAGAGAAGAACACAGATCCTCTCACTACAAGAGGCAGAGAGAGAAGAACACAGATCCTCTCACTACAAGAGGCAGAGAGAGAGAAGAACACAGATCCTCTCACTACAAGAGACAGAGAGAGTGTAGAACACAGCTCCTCTCACTACACGAGACAGAGACAGAGAGAAGAACACAGATCCTCTCACTACAAGAGGCAGAGAGATAGAACACAGATCCTCTCACTACAAGAGGCAGAGAGAGAAGAACACAGATCCTCTCACTACAAGAGGCAGAGAGAGAGAAGAACACAGATCCTCTCACTACAAGAGGCAGAGAGAGAAGAACACAGATCCTCTCACTACAAGAGACAGAGAGAGAGAAGAACACAGATCCTCTCACTACAAGAGGCAGAGAGAGAGAAGAACACAGATCCTCTCACTACAAGAGGCAGAGAGAGAAGAACACAGATCCTCTCACTACAAGAGGCAGAGAGAGAGAAAAGATCCTCTCACTACAAGAGGCAGAGAGAGAGAAGAACACAGATCCTCTCACTACAAGAGGCAGAGAGAGAAGAACACAGATCCTCTCACTACAAGAGGCAGAGAGAGAAGAACACAGATCCTCTCACTACAAGAGGCAGAGAGAGAGAAGAACACAGATCCTCTCACTACAAGAGACAGAGAGAGAAGAACACAGATCCTCTCACTACAAGAGGCA
Organism: Odontamblyopus lacepedii; assembly: GCA_034769755.1. NCBI lineage: Eukaryota > Metazoa > Chordata > Actinopteri > Gobiiformes > Gobiidae > Odontamblyopus > Odontamblyopus lacepedii. Next base: position 36,358,080 of record CM068365.1, read on the forward strand.
GAGAGAGAAGAACACAGATCCTCTCACTACAAGAGGCAGAGAGAGAGAAGAACACAGATCCTCTCACTACAAGAGGCAGAGAGAGAGAAGAACACAGATCCTCTCACTACAAGAGGCAGAGAGAGAGAAGAACACAGATCCTCTCACTACAAGAGGCAGAGAGAGAAGAACACAGATCCTCTCACTACAAGAGGCAGAGAGAGAGAACACAGATCCTCTCACTACAAGAGACAGAGAGAGAGAAGAACACAGATCCACTCACTACAAGAGGCAGAGAGAGAGAAGAACACAGATCCTCTCACTACAAGAGACAGAGAGAGAGAAGAACACAGATCCTCTCACTACAAGAGGCAGAGAGAGAGAACACAGATCCACTCACTACAAGAGGCAGAGAGAGAGAAGAACACAGATCCTCTCACTACAAGAGACAGAGAGAGAGAAGAACACAGATCCTCTCACTACAAGAGGCAGAGAGAGAGAAGAACACAGATCCTCTCACTACAAGAGACAGAGAGAGAAGAACACAGATCCTCTCACTACAAGAGGCAGAGAGAGAAGAACACAGATCCTCTCACTACAAGAGGCAGAGAGAGAGAAGAACACAGATCCTCTCACTACAAGAGACAGAGAGAGAAGAACACAGATCCTCTCACTACAAGAGGCAGAGAGAGAGAAGAACACAGATCCTCTCACTACAAGAGGCAGAGAGAGAGAAGAACACAGATCCTCTCACTACAAGAGGCAGAGAGAGAGAAGAACACAGATCCTCTCACTACAAGAGGCAGAGAGAGAAGAACACAGATCCTCTCACTACAAGAGGCAGAGAGAGAGAAGAACACAGATCCTCTCACTACAAGAGGCAGAGAGAGAAGAACACAGATCCTCTCACTACAAGAGGCAGAGAGAGAGAAGAACACAGATCCTCTCACTACAAGAGGCAGAGAGAGAAGAACACAGATCCTCTCACTACAAGAGGCAGAGAGAGAGAAGAACACAGATCCTCTCACTACAAGAGGCAGAGAGAGAGAAGAACACAGATCCTCTCACTACAAGAGGCAGAGAGAGAAGAACACAGATCCTCTCACTACAAGAGGCAGAGAGAGAGAAGAACACAGATCCTCTCACTACAAGAGGCAGAGAGAGAAGAACACAGATCCTCTCACTACAAGAGACAGAGAGAGAGAAGAACACAGATCCTCTCACTACAAGAGGCAGAGAGAGAGAAGAACACAGATCCTCTCACTACAAGAGGCAGAGAGAGAAGAACACAGATCCTCTCACTACAAGAGGCAGAGAGAGAAGAACACAGATCCTCTCACTACAAGAGGCAGAGAGAGAAGAACACAGATCCTCTCACTACAAGAGGCAGAGAGAGAGAAGAACACAGATCCTCTCACTACAAGAGGCAGAGAGAGAAGAACACAGATCCTCTCACTACAAGAGACAGAGAGAGAGAAGAACACAGATCCTCTCACTACAAGAGGCAGAGAGAGAAGAACACAGATCCTCTCACTACAAGAGACAGAGAGAGAGAAGAACACAGATCCTCTCACTACAAGAGGCAGAGAGAGAGAAGAACACAGATCCTCTCACTACAAGAGGCAGAGAGAGAAGAACACAGATCCTCTCACTACAAGAGACAGAGAGAGAGAAGAACACAGATCCTCTCACTACAAGAGGCAGAGAGAGAAGAACACAGATCCTCTCACTACAAGAGACAGAGAGAGAGAAGAACACAGATCCTCTCACTACAAGAGGCAGAGAGAGAGAAGAACACAGATCCTCTCACTACAAGAGGCAGAGAGAGAGAAGAACACAGATCCTCTCACTACAAGAGGCAGAGAGAGAAGAACACAGATCCTCTCACTACAAGAGGCAGAGAGAGAAGAACACAGATCCTCTCACTACAAGAGGCAGAGAGAGAGAAGAACACAGATCCTCTCACTACAAGAGGCAGAGAGAGAAGAACACAGATCCTCTCACTACAAGAGGCAGAGAGAGAAGAACACAGATCCTCTCACTACAAGAGACAGAGAGAGAGAAGAACACAGATCCTCTCACTACAAGAGGCAGAGAGAGAAGAACACAGATCCTCTCACTACAAGAGGCAGAGAGAGAAGAACACAGATCCTCTCACTACAAGAGGCAGAGAGAGAAGAACACAGATCCTCTCACTACAAGAGGCAGAGAGAGAAGAACACAGATCCTCTCACTACAAGAGGCAGAGAGAGAGAAGAACACAGATCCTCTCACTACAAGAGGCAGAGAGAGAAGAACACAGATCCTCTCACTACAAGAGGCAGAGAGAGAGAAGAACACAGATCCTCTCACTACAGGAGGCAGAGAGAGAGAAGAACACAGATCCTCTCACTACAAGAGGCAGAGAGAGAAGAACACAGATCCTCTCACTACAAGAGGCAGAGAGAGAAGAACACAGATCCTCTCACTACAAGAGGCAGAGAGAGAGAAGAACACAGATCCTCTCACTACAAGAGGCAGAGAGAGAGAAGAACACAGATCCTCTCACTACAAGAGGCAGAGAGAGAAGAACACAGATCCTCTCACTACAAGAGGCAGAGAGAGAGAAGAACACAGATCCTCTCACTACAAGAGACAGAGAGAGAGAAGAACACAGATCCTCTCACTACAAGAGGCAGAGAGAGAAGAACACAGATCCTCTCACTACAAGAGACCGAGAGAGAGAGAAGAACACAGATCCTCTCACTACAAGAGGCAGAGAGAGAAGAACACAGATCCTCTCACTACAAGAGGCAGAGAGAGAGAAGAACACAGATCCTCTCACTACAAGAGGCAGAGAGAGAAGAACACAGATCCTCTCACTACAAGAGGCAGAGAGAGAAGAACACAGATCCTCTCACTACAAGAGGCAGAGAGAGAGAAGAACACAGATCCTCTCACTACAAGAGGCAGAGAGAGAGAAGAACACAGATCCTCTCACTACAAGAGGCAGAGAGAGAAGAACACAGATCCTCTCACTACAAGAGGCAGAGAGAGAGAAGAACACAGATCCTCTACATACAAGAGACAGAGAGAGAGAACACAGATCATCTCACTACACCAGACTCAGAGAGAGAAGAACACAGATCCTCTCACTACAAGAGGCAGAGAGAGAGAAGAACACAGATCCTCTCACTACAAGAGGCAGAGAGAGAAGAACACAGATCCTCTCACTACAAGAGGCAGAGAGAGAAGAACACAGATCCTCTCACTACAAGAGGCAGAGAGAGAGAGAAGAACACAGATCCTCTCACTACAAGAGGCAGAGAGAGAAGAACACAGATCCTCTCACTACAAGAGGCAGAGAGAGAGAAGAACACAGATCCTCTCACTACAAGAGGCAGAGAGAGAGAAGAACACAGATCCTCTCACTACAAGAGGCAGAGAGAGAGAAGAACACAGATCCTCTCACTACAAGAGGCAGAGAGAGAGAAGAACACAGATCCTCTCACTACAAGAGGCAGAGAGAGAGAAGAACACAGATCCTCTCACTACAAGAGGCAGAGAGAGAAGAACACAGATCCTCTCACTACAAGAGGCAGAGAGAGAAGAACACAGATCCTCTCACTACAAGAGGCAGAGAGAGAGAAGAACACAGATCCTCTCACTACAAGAGGCAGAGAGAGAGAAGAACACAGATCCTCTCACTACAAGAGACAGAGAGAGAGAAGAACACAGATCCTCTCACTACAAGAGGCAGAGAGAGAGAAGAACACAGATCCTCTCACTACAAGAGGCAGAGAGAGAGAAGAACACAGATCCTCTCACTACAAGAGGCAGAGAGAGAAGAACACAGATCCTCTCACTACAAGAGACAGAGAGAGAGAAGAACACAGATCCTCTCACTACAAGAGGCAGAGAGAGAGAAGAACACAGATCCTCTCTCACTACAAGAGGCAGAGAGAGAAGAACACAGATCCTCTCACTACAAGAGACAGAGAGAGAGAAGAACACAGATCCTCTCACTACAAGAGGCAGAGAGAGAGAAGAACACAGATCCTCTCACTACAAGAGGCAGAGAGAGAAGAACACAGATCCTCTCACTACAAGAGGCAGAGAGAGAGAAGAACACAGATCCTCTCACTACAAGAGGCAGAGAGAGAAAAAAACACATCAACTCACTACAAGAGGCAGAGAGAGAGAAGAACACAGATCCTCTCACTACAAGAGGCAGAGAGAGAGAAGAACACAGATCCTCTCACTACAAGAGGCAGAGAGAGAGAAGAACACAGATCCTCTCACTACAAGAGGCAGAGAGAGAGAAGAACACAGATCCTCTCACTACAAGAGGCAGAGAGAGAAGAACACAGATCCTCTCACTACAAGAGGCAGAGAGAGAGAAGAACACAGATCCTCTCACTACAAGAGGCAGAGAGAGAAGAACACAGATCCTCTCACTACAAGAGGCAGAGAGAGAAGAACACAGATCCTCTCACTACAAGAGGCAGAGAGAGAGAAGAACACAGATCCTCTCACTACAAGAGACAGAGAGAGAGAAGAACACAGATCCTCTCACTACAAGAGGCAGAGAGAGAAGAACACAGATCCTCTCACTACAAGAGGCAGAGAGAGAAGAACACAGATCCTCTCACTACAAGAGGCAGAGAGAGAGAAGAACACAGATCCTCTCACTACAAGAGGCAGAGAGAGAGAAGAACACAGATCCTCTCACTACAAGAGGCAGAGAGAGAAGAACACAGATCCTCTCACTACAAGAGGCAGAGAGAGAAGAACACAGATCCTCTCACTACAAGAGGCAGAGAGAGAGAAGAACACAGATCCTCTCACTACAAGAGGCAGAGAGAGAAGAACACAGATCCTCTCACTACAAGAGGCAGAGAGAGAGAGAAGAACACAGATCCTCTCACTACAAGAGGCAGAGAGAGAAGAACACAGATCCTCTCACTACAAGAGGCAGAGAGAGAGAAGAACACAGATCCTCTCACTACAAGAGGCAGAGAGAGAGAAGAACACAGATCCTCTCACTACAAGAGACAGAGAGAGAGAGAAGAACACAGATCCTCTCACTACAAGAGGCAGAGAGAGAGAAGAACACAGATCCTCTCACTACAAGAGGCAGAGAGAGAAGAACACAGATCCTCTCACTACAAGAGGCAGAGAGAGAGAAGAACACAGATCCTCTCACTACAAGAGGCAGAGAGAGAGAAGAACACAGATCCTCTCACTACAAGAGGCAGAGAGAGAGAGAAGAACACAGATCCTCTCACTACAAGAGACAGAGAGAGAGAAGAACACAGATCCTCTCACTACAAGAGGCAGAGAGAGAGAAGAACACAGATCCTCTCACTACAAGAGACAGAGAGAGAAGAACACAGATCCTCTCACTACAAGAGGCAGAGAGAGAAGAACACAGATCCTCTCACTACAAGAGGCAGAGAGAGAGAAGAACACAGATCCTCTCACTACAAGAGGCAGAGAGAGAAGAACACAGATCCTCTCACTACAAGAGGCAGAGAGAGAGAAGAACACAGATCCTCTCACTACAAGAGGCAGAGAGAGAGAAGAACACAGATCCTCTCACTACAAGAGACAGAGAGAAGAACACAGATCCTCTCACTACAAGAGGCAGAGAGAGAGAAGAACACAGATCCTCTCACTACAAGAGGCAGAGAGAGAGAAGAACACAGATCCTCTCACTACAAGAGGCAGAGAGAGAGAAGAACACAGATCCTCTCACTACAAGAGGCAGAGAGAGAGAAGAACACAGATCCTCTCACTACAAGAGGCAGAGAGAAGAACACAGATCCTCTCACTACAAGAGGCAGAGAGAGAAGAACACAGATCCTCTCACTACAAGAGGCAGAGAGAGAAGATCACAGATCCTCTCACTACAAGAGGCAGAGAGAGAGAAGAACACAGATCCTCTCACTACAAGAGGCAGAGAGAGAGAAGAACACAGATCCTCTCACTACAAGAGACAGAGAGAGAAGAACACAGATCCTCTCACTACAAGAGGCAGAGAGAGAGAAGAACACAGATCCTCTCACTACAAGAGGCAGAGAGAGAGAAGAACACAGATCCTCTCACTACAAGAGGCAGAGAGAGAGAAGAACACAGATCCTCTCACTACAAGAGGCAGAGAGAGAGAAGAACACAGATCCTCTCACTACAAGAGGCAGAGAGAGAGAAGAACACAGATCCTCTCACTACAAGAGGCAGAGAGAGAGAAGAACACAGATCCTCTCACTACAAGAGACAGAGAGAGAGAAGAACACAGATCCTCTCACTACAAGAGGCAGAGAGAGAAGAACACAGATCCTCTCACTACAAGAGGCAGAGAGAGAGAAGAACACAGATCCTCTCACTACAAGAGGCAGAGAGAGAGAAGAACACAGATCCTCTCACTACAAGAGACAGAGAGAGAGAAGAACACAGATCCTCTCACTACAAGAGGCAGAGAGAGAGAAGAACACAGATCCTCTCACTACAAGAGGCAGAGAGAGAAGAACACAGATCCTCTCACTACAAGAGGCAGAGAGAGAGAAGAACACAGATCCTCTCACTACAAGAGGCAGAGAGAGAGAAGAACACAGATCCTCTCACTACAAGAGACAGAGAGAGAAGAACACAGATCCTCTCACTACAAGAGACAGAGAGAGAGAAGAACACAGATCCTCTCACTACAAGAGGCAGAGAGAGAGAAGAACACAGATCCTCTCACTACAAGAGGCAGAGAGAGAGAGAAGAACACAGATCCTCTCACTACAAGAGGCAGAGAGAGAAGAACACAGATCCTCTCACTACAAGAGGCAGAGAGAGAGAAGAACACAGATCCTCTCACTACAAGAGGCAGAGAGAGAGAAGAACACAGATCCTCTCACTACAAGAGGCAGAGAGAGAAGAACACAGATCCTCTCACTACAAGAGGCAGAGAGAGAGAAGAACACAGATCCTCTCACTACAAGAGGCAGAGAGAGAGAAGAACACAGATCCTCTCACTACAAGAGGCAGAGAGAGAGAAGAACACAGATCCTCTCACTACAAGAGGCAGAGAGAGAGAAGAACACAGATCCTCTCACTACAAGAGACAGAGAGAGAGAAGAACACAGATCCTCTCACTACAAGAGGCAGAGAGAGAAGAACACAGATCCTCTCACTACAAGAGGCAGAGAGAGAGAAGAACACAGATCCTCTCACTACAAGAGGCAGAGAGAGAGAAGAACACAGATCCTCTCACTACAAGAGAGCGAGAGAGAGAAGAACACAGATCCTCTCACTACAAGAGGCAGAGAGAGAGAAGAACACAGATCCTCTCACTACAAGAGGCAGAGAGAGAAGAACACAGATCCTCTCACTACAAGAGGCAGAGAGAGAGAAGAACACAGATCCTCTCACTACAAGAGGCAGAGAGAGAGAAGAACACAGATCCTCTCACTACAAGAGACAGAGAGAGAAGAACACAGATCCTCTCACTACAAGAGGCAGAGAGAGAAGAACACAGATCCTCTCACTACAAGAGGCAGAGAGAGAAGAACACAGATCCTCTCACTACAAGAGGCAGAGAGAGAGAAGAACACAGATCCTCTCACTACAAGAGGCAGAGAGAGAAGAACACAGATCCTCTCACTACAAGAGGCAGAGAGAGAAGAACACAGATCCTCTCACTACAAGAGGCAGAGAGAGAGAAGAACACAGATCCTCTCACTACAAGAGGCAGAGAGAGAAGAACACAGATCCTCTCACTACAAGAGGCAGAGAGAGAGAAGAACACAGATCCTCTCACTACAAGAGGCAGAGAGAGAAGAACACAGATCCTCTCACTACAAGAGGCAGAGAGAGAGAAGAACACAGATCCTCTCACTACAAGAGGCAGAGAGAGAGAAGAACACAGATCCTCTCACTACAAGAGACAGAGAGAGAGAAGAACACAGATCCTCTCACTACAAGAGGCAGAGAGAGAAGAACACAGATCCTCTCACTACAAGAGACAGAGAGAGAGAAGAACACAGATCCTCTCACTACAAGAGGCAGAGAGAGAAGAACACAGATCCTCTCACTACAAGAGGCAGAGAGAGAGAAGAACACAGATCCTCTCACTACAAGAGACAGAGAGAGAGAAGAACACAGATCCTCTCACTACAAGAGGCAGAGAGAGAAGAACACAGATCCTCTCACTACAAGAGGCAGAGAGAGAGAAGAACACAGATCCTCTCACTACAAGAGGCAGAGAGAGAGAAGAACACAGATCCTCTCACTACAAGAGGCAGAGAGAGAGAAGAACACAGATCCTCTCACTACAAGAGGCAGAGAGAGAGAAGAACACAGATCCTCTCACTACAAGAGGCAGAGAGAGAAGAACACAGATCCTCTCACTACAAGAGGCAGAGAGAGAAGAACACAGATCCTCTCACTACAAGAGGCAGAGAGAGAAGAACACAGATCCTCTCACTACAAGAGGCAGAGAGAGAGAAGAACACAGATCCTCTCACTACAAGAGACAGAGAGAGAGAAGAACACAGATCCTCTCACTACAAGAGGCAGAGAGAGAGAAGAACACAGATCCTCTCACTACAAGAGGCAGAGAGAGAAGAACACAGATCCTCTCACTACAAGAGGCAGAGAGAGAGAAGAACACAGATCCTCTCACTACAAGAGGCAGAGAGAGAGAAGAACACAGATCCTCTCACTACAAGAGGCAGAGAGAGAGAAGAACACAGATCCTCTCACTACAAGAGGCAGAGAGAGAAGAACACAGATCCTCTCACTACAAGAGACAGAGAGAGAAGAACACAGATCCTCTCACTACAAGAGGCAGAGAGAGAAGAACACAGATCCTCTCACTACAAGAGACAGAGAGAGAGAAGAACACAGATCCTCTCACTACAAGAGGCAGAGAGAGAGAAGAACACAGATCCTCTCACTACAAGAGGCAGAGAGAGAGAAGAACACAGATCCTCTCACTACAAGAGACAGAGAGAGAAGAACACAGATCCTCTCACTACAAGAGGCAGAGAGAGAGAAGAACACAGATCCTCTCACTACAAGAGGCAGAGAGAGAGAAGAACACAGATCCTCTCACTACAAGAGGCAGAGAGAGAAGAACACAGATCCTCTCACTACAAGAGGCAGAGAGAGAGAAGAACACAGATCCTCTCACTACAAGAGGCAGAGAGAGAAGAACACAGATCCTCTCACTACAAGAGGCAGAGAGAGAGAAGAACACAGATCCTCTCACTACAAGAGGCAGAGAGAGAAGAACACAGATCCTCTCACTACAAGAGGCAGAGAGAGAGAAGAACACAGATCCTCTCACTACAAGAGGCAGAGAGAGAGAAGAACACAGATCCTCTCACTACAAGAGGCAGAGAGAGAAGAACACAGATCCTCTCACTACAAGAGGCAGAGAGAGAGAAGAACACAGATCCTCTCACTACAAGAGGCAGAGAGAGAGAAGAACACAGATCCTCTCACTACAAGAGGCAGAGAGAGAAGAACACAGATCCTCTCACTACAAGAGGCAGAGAGAGAGAAGAACACAGATCCTCTCACTACAAGAGGCAGAGAGAGAGAAGAACACAGATCCTCTCACTACAAGAGGCAGAGAGAGAGAAGAACACAGATCCTCTCACTACAAGAGGCAGAGAGAGAAGAACACAGATCCTCTCACTACAAGAGGCAGAGAGAGAGAAGAACACAGATCCTCTCACTACAAGAGGCAGAGAGAGAGAAGAACACAGATCCTCTCACTACAAGAGGCAGAGAGAGAGAAGAACACAGATCCTCTCACTACAAGAGACAGAGAGAGAAGAACACAGATCCTCTCACTACAAGAGGCAGAGAGAGAGAAGAACACAGATCCTCTCACTACAAGAGGCAGAGAGAGAAGAACACAGATCCTCTCACTACAAGAGGCAGAGAGAGAGAAGAACACAGATCCTCTCACTACAAGAGGCAGAGAGAGAGAAGAACACAGATCCTCTCACTACAAGAGGCAGAGAGAGAGAAGAACACAGATCCTCTCACTACAAGAGGCAGAGAGAGAGAAGAACACAGATCCTCTCACTACAAGAGACAGAGAGAGAGAAAAACACAGAGACTCTCTCAACAAGAGACAGAGAGAGAAGAACACAGATCCTCTCACTACAAGAGGCAGAGAGAGAAGAACACAGATCCTCTCACTACAAGAGGCAGAGAGAGAGAAGAACACAGATCCTCTCACTACAAGAGGCAGAGAGAGAGAAGAACACAGATCCTCTCACTACAAGAGGCAGAGAGAGAGAGAAGAACACAGATCCTCTCACTACAAGAGGCAGAGAGAGAGAAGAACACAGATCCTCTCACTACAAGAGGCAGAGAGAGAGAAGAACACAGATCCTCTCACTACAAGAGGCAGAGAGAGAAGAACACAGATCCTCTCACTACAAGAGGCAGAGAGAGAGAAGAACACAGATCCTCTCACTACAAGAGGCAGAGAGAGAAGAACACAGATCCTCTCACTACAAGAGACAGAGAGAAGAACACAGATCCTCTCACTACAAGAGGCAGAGAGAGAGAAGAACACAGATCCTCTCACTACAAGAGGCAGAGAGAGAAGAACACAGATCCTCTCACTACAAGAGGCAGAGAGAGAAGAACACAGATCCTCTCACTACAAGAGGCAGAGAGAGAGAGAAGAACACAGATCCTCTCACTACAAGAGGCAGAGAGAGAAGAACACAGATCCTCTCACTACAAGAGACAGAGAGAGAGAAGAACACAGATCCTCTCACTACAAGAGGCAGAGAGAGAAGAACACAGATCCTCTCACTACAAGAGACAGATAGAGAAGAACACAGATCATCTCACTACAAGAGGCAGAGAGAGAAGAACACAGATCCTCTCACTACAAGAGGCAGAGAGAGAGAGGAACACAGATCCTCTCACTACAAGAGGCAGAGAGAGAGAAGAACACAGATCCTCTCACTACAAGAGGCAGAGAGAGAAGAACACAGATCCTCTCACTACAAGAGGCAGAGAGAGAAGAACACAGATCCTCTCACTACAAGAGACAGAGAGAGAAGAACACAGATCCTCTCACTACAAGAGGCAGAGAGAGAGAAGAACACAGATCCTCTCACTACAAGAGGCAGAGAGAGAGAAGAACACAGATCCTCTCACTACAAGAGGCAGAGAGAGAAGAACACAGATCCTCTCACTACAAGAGGCAGAGAGAGAGAAGAACACAGATCCTCTCACTACAAGAGGCAGAGAGAGAGAAGAACACAGATCCTCTCACTACAAGAGGCAGAGAGAGAGAAGAACACAGATCCTCTCACTACAAGAGGCAGAGAGAGAGAAGAACACAGATCCTCTCACTACAAGAGGCAGAGAGAGAGAAGAACACAGATCCTCTCACTACAAGAGGCAGAGAGAGAGAAGAACACAGATCCTCTCACTACAAGAGGCAGAGAGAGAAGAACACAGATCCTCTCACTACAAGAGACAGAGAGAGAGAAGAACACAGATCCTCTCACTACAAGAGGCAGAGAGAGAGAAGAACACAGATCCTCTCACTACAAGAGACAGAGAGAGAGAAGAACACAGATCCTCTCACTACAAGAGGCAGAGAGAGAAGAACACAGATCCTCTCACTACAAGAGGCAGAGAGAGAGAAGAACACAGATCCTCTCACTACAAGAGGCAGAGAGAGAGAAGAACACAGATCCTCTCACTACAAGAGGCAGAGAGAGAGAAGAACACAGATCCTCTCACTACAAGAGGCAGAGAGAGAAGAACACAGATCCTCTCACTACAAGAGGCAGAGAGAGAAGAACACAGATCCTCTCACTACAAGAGGCAGAGAGAGAAGAACACAGATCCTCTCACTACAAGAGACAGAGAGAGAGAAGAACACAGATCCTCTCACTACAAGAGGCAGAGAGAGAGAAGAACACAGATCCTCTCACTACAAGAGGCAGAGAGAGAGAAGAACACAGATCCTCTCACTACAAGAGGCAGAGAGAGAGAAGAACACAGATCCTCTCACTACAAGAGGCAGAGAGAGAAGAACACAGATCCTCTCACTACAAGAGGCAGAGAGAGAGAAGAACACAGATCCTCTCACTACAAGAGGCAGAGAGAGAAGAACACAGATCCTCTCACTACAAGAGGCAGAGAGAGAAGAACACAGATCCTCTCACTACAAGAGGCAGAGAGAGAGAAGAACACAGATCCTCTCACTACAAGAGGCAGAGAGAGAAGAACACAGATCCTCTCACTACAAGAGGCAGAGAGAGAGAAGAACACAGATCCTCTCACTACAAGAGACAGAGAGAGAAGAACACAGATCCTCTCACTACAAGAGGCAGAGAGAGAAGAACACAGATCCTCTCACTACAAGAGGCAGAGAGAGAGAAGAACACAGATCCTCTCACTACAAGAGGCAGAGAGAGAGAAGAACACAGATCCTCTCACTACAAGAGACAGAGAGAGAGAAGAACACAGATCCTCTCACTACAAGAGGCAGAGAGAGAGAAGAACACAGATCCTCTCACTACAAGAGGCAGAGAGAGAGAAGAACACAGATCCTCTCACTACAAGAGGCAGAGAGAGAAGAACACAGATCCTCTCACTACAAGAGGCAGAGAGAGAGAAGAACACAGATCCTCTCACTACAAGAGGCAGAGAGAGAGAGAAGAACACAGATCCTCTCACTACAAGAGGCAGAGAGAGAGAAGAACACAGATCCTCTCACTACAAGAGGCAGAGAGAGAAGAACACAGATCCTCTCACTACAAGAGGCAGAGAGAGAGAAGAACACAGATCCTCTCACTACAAGAGGCAGAGAGAGAGAAGAACACAGATCCTCTCACTACAAGAGGCAGAGAGAGAGAACACACATCCTCTCACTACAAGAGGCAGAGAGAGAGAAGAACACACATCCTCTCACTACAAGAGGCAGAGAGAGAAGAACACAGATCCTCTCACTACAAGAGGGAGAGAGAAGAACACAGATCCTCTCACTACAAGAGGCAGAGAGAGAGAGAAGAACACAGATCCTCTCACTACAAGAGACAGAGAGAGAGAAGAACACAGATCCTCTCACTACAAGAGGCAGAGAGAGAGAAGAACACAGATCCTCTCACTACAAGAGGCAGAGAGAGAGAAGAACACAGATCCTCTCACTACAAGAGGCAGAGAGAGAGAAGAACACAGATCCTCTCACTACAAGAGGCAGAGAGAGAGAAGAACACAGATCCTCTCACTACAAGAGACAGAGAGAGAGAAGAACACAGATCCTCTCACTACAAGAGGCAGAGAGAGAAGAACACAGATCCTCTCACTACAAGAGACAGAGAGAGAGAAGAACACAGATCCTCTCACTACAAGAGGCAGAGAGAGAGAAGAACACAGATCCTCTCACTACAAGAGGCAGAGAGAGAGAAGAACACAGATCCTCTCACTACAAGAGACAGAGAGAGAGAAGAACACAGATCCTCTCACTACAAGAGGCAGAGAGAGAAGAACACAGATCCTCTCACTACAAGAGGCAGAGAGAGAGAAGAACACAGATCCTCTCACTACAAGAGGCAGAGAGAGAGAAGAACACAGATCCTCTCACTACAAGAGGCAGAGAGAGAGAAGAACACAGATCCTCTCACTACAAGAGGCAGAGAGAGAAGAACACAGATCCTCTCACTACAAGAGGCAGAGAGAGAGAAGAACACAGATCCTCTCACTACAAGAGGCAGAGAGAGAAGAACACAGATCCTCTCACTACAAGAGGCAGAGAGAGAGAAGAACACAGATCCTCTCACTACAAGAGGCAGAGAGAGAAGAACACAGATCCTCTCACTACAAGAGACAGAGAGAGAGAAGAACACAGATCCTCTCACTACAAGAGGCAGAGAGAGAAGAACAGAGATCCTCTCACTACAAGAGGCAGAGAGAGAGAAGAACACAGATCCTCTCACTACAAGAGGCAGAGAGAGAGAGAACACAGATCCTCTCACTACAAGAGACAGAGAGAGAGAAGAACACAGATCCTCTCACTACAAGAGACAGAGAGAGAAGAACACAGATCCTCTCACTACAAGAGGCAGAGAGAGAAGAACACAGATCCTCTCACTACAAGAGGCAGAGAGAGAGAAGAACACAGATCCTCTCACTACAATATTCAGAGAGAGAGAGAAGAACACAGATCCTCTCACTACAAGAGGCAGAGAGAGAGAAGAACACAGATCCTCTCACTACAAGAGGCAGAGAGAGAGAGAAGAACACAGATCCTCTCACTACAAGAGGCAGAGATAGAAGAACACAGATCCTCTCACTACAAGAGGCAGAGAGAGAGAAGAACACAGATCCTCTCACTACAAGAGGCAGAGAGAGAGAAGAACACAGATCCTCTCACTACAAGAGGCAGAGAGAGAGAAGAACACAGATCCTCTCACTACAAGAGGCAGAGAGAGAGAAGAACACAGATCCTCTCACTACAAGAGGCAGAGAGAGAGAAAAACACAGATCCTCTCACTACAAGAGGCAGAGAGAGAGAAGAACACAGATCCTCTCACTACAAGAGGCAGAGAGAGAGAAGAACACAGATCCTCTCACTACAAGAGGCAGAGAGAGAAGAACACAGATCCTCTCACTACAAGAGGCAGAGAGAGAGAAGAACACAGATCCTCTCACTACAAGAGGCAGAGAGAGAGAAGAACACAGATCCTCTCACTACAAGAGACAGAGAGAGAGAAGAACACAGATCCTCTCACTACAAGAGGCAGAGAGAGAGAAGAACACAGATCCTCTCACTACAAGAGGCAGAGAGAGAGAAGAACACAGATCCTCTCACTACAAGAGACAGAGAGAGAGAAGAACACAGATCCTCTCACTACAAGAGGCAGAGAGAGAGAAGAACACAGATCCTCTCACTACAAGAGGCAGAGAGAGAGAAGAACACAGATCCTCTCACTACAAGAGGCAGAGAGAGAAGAACACAGATCCTCTCACTACAAGAGGCAGAGAGAGAGAAGAACACAGATCCTCTCACTACAAGAGGCAGAGAGAGAGAAGAACACAGATCCTCTCACTACAAGAGGCAGAGAGAGAGAAGAACACAGATCCTCTCACTACAAGAGGCAGAGAGAGAGAAGAACACAGATCCTCTCACTACAAGAGGCAGAGAGAGAGAAGAACACAGATCCTCTCACTACAAGAGGCAGAGAGAGAGAAGAACACAGATCCTCTCACTACAAGAGGCAGAGAGAGAGAAGAACACAGATCCTCTCACTACAAGAGGCAGAGAGAGAGAAGAACACAGATCCTCTCACTACAAGAGGCAGAGAGAGAGAAGAACACAGATCCTCTCACTACAAGAGGCAGAGAGAGAGAAGAACACAGATCCTCTCACTACAAGAGGCAGAGAGAGAGAAGAACACAGATCCTCTCACTACAAGAGACAGAGAGAGAGAAGAACACAGATCCTCTCACTACAAGAGGCAGAGAGAGAGAAGAACACAGATCCTCTCACTACAAGAGGCAGAGAGAGAAGAACACAGATCCTCTCACTACAAGAGGCAGAGAGAGAGAAGAACACAGATCCTCTCACTACAAGAGACAGAGAGAGAAGAACACAGATCCTCTCACTACAAGAGTCAGAGAGAGAGAAGAACACAGATCCTCTCACTACAAGAGGCAGAGAGAGAAGAACACAGATCCTCTCACTACAAGAGACAGAGAGAGAAGAACACAGATCCTCTCACTACAAGAGGCAGAGAGAGAGAAGAACACAGATCCTCTCACTACAAGAGGCAGAGAGAGAAGAACACAGATCCTCTCACTACAAGAGGCAGAGAGAGAAGAACACAGATCCTCTCACTACAAGAGACAGAGAGAGAAGAACACAGATCCTCTCACTACAAGAGGCAGAGAGAGAGAAGAACACAGATCCTCTCACTACAAGAGGCAGAGAGAGAGAAGAACACAGATCCTCTCACTACAAGAGGCAGAGAGAGAGAAGAACACAGATCCTCTCACTACAAGAGGCAGAGAGAAGAACACAGATCCTCTCACTACAAGAGGCAGAGAGAGAGAAGAACACAGATCCTCTCACTACAAGAGGCAGAGAGAGAGAAGAACACAGATCCTCTCACTACAAGAGGCAGAGAGAGAGAAGAACACAGATCCTCTCACTACAAGAGGCAGAGAGAGAGAAGAACACAGATCCTCTCACTACAAGAGGCAGAGAGAGAAGAACACAGATCCTCTCACTACAAGAGGCAGAGAGAGAGAAGAACACAGATCCTCTCACTACAAGAGGCAGAGAGAGAGAAGAACACAGATCCTCTCACTACAAGAGGCAGAGAGAGAAGAACACAGATCCTCTCACTACAAGAGGCAGAGAGAGAAGAACACAGATCCTCTCACTACAAGAGGCAGAGAGAGAGAAGAACACAGATCCTCTCACTACAAGAGGCAGAGAGAGAAGAACACAGATCCTCTCACTACAAGAGACAGAGAGAGAGAAGAACACAGATCCTCTCACTACAAGAGGCAGAGAGAGAGAAGAACACAGATCCTCTCACTACAAGAGGCAGAGAGAGAAGAACACAGATCCTCTCACTACAAGAGGCAGAGAGAGAGAAGAACACAGATCCTCTCACTACAAGAGGCAGAGAGAGAGAAGAACACAGATCCTCTCACTACAAGAGACAGAGAGAGAAGAACACAGATCCTCTCACTACAAGAGGCAGAGAGAGAAGAACACAGATCCTCTCACTACAAGAGACAGAGAGAGAGAGAAGAACACAGATCCTCTCACTACAAGAGGCAGAGAGAGAGAAGAACACAGATCCTCTCACTACAAGAGGCAGAGAGAGAGAAGAACACAGATCCTCTCACTACAAGAGACAGAGAGAGAGAAGAACACAGATCCTCTCACTACAAGAGGCAGAGAGAGAGAAGAACACAGATCCTCTCACTACAAGAGGCAGAGAGAGAGAAGAACACAGATCCTCTCACTACAAGAGACAGAGAGAGAGAAGAACACAGATCCTCTCACTACAAGAGGCAGAGAGAGAAGAACACAGATCCTCTCACTACAAGAGGCAGAGAGAGAAGAACACAGATCCTCTCACTACAAGAGGCAGAGAGAGAGAAGAACACAGATCCTCTCACTACAAGAGGCAGAGAGAGAAGAACACAGATCCTCTCACTACAAGAGGCAGAGAGAGAGAAGAACACAGATCCTCTCACTACAAGAGGCAGAGAGAGAGAAGAACACAGATCCTCTCACTACAAGAGACAGAGAGAGAGAAGAACACAGATCCTCTCACTACAAGAGGCAGAGAGAGAGAAGAACACAGATCCTCTCACTACAAGAGACAGAGACAGAGAGAAGAACACAGATCCTCTCACTACAAGAGGCAGAGAGAGAAGAACACAGATCCTCTCACTACAAGAGGCAGAGAGAGAGAAGAACACAGATCCTCTCACTACAAGAGACAGAGAGAGAGAAGAACACAGATCCTCTCACTACAAGAGGCAGAGAGAGAGAAGAACACAGATCCTCTCACTACAAGAGGCAGAGAGAGAAGAACACAGATCCTCTCACTACAAGAGGCAGAGAGAGAAGAACACAGATCCTCTCACTACAAGAGGCAGAGAGAGAAGAACACAGATCCTCTCACTACAAGAGGCAGAGAGAGAGAAGAACACAGATCCTCTCACTACAAGAGGCAGAGAGAGAGAAGAACACAGATCCTCTCACTACAAGAGGCAGAGAGAGAGAAGAACACAGATCCTCTCACTACAAGAGGCAGAGAGAGAAGAACACAGATCCTCTCACTACAAGAGGCAGAGAGAGAGAAGAACACAGATCCTCTCACTACAAGAGGCAGAGAGAGAAGAACACAGATCCTCTCACTACAAGAGACAGAGAGAGAAGAACACAGATCCTCTCACTACAGGAGGCAGAGAGAGAAGAACACAGATCCTCTCACTACAGGAGGCAGAGAGAGAGAAGAACACAGATCCTCTCACTACAAGAGGCAGAGAGAGAAGAACACAGATCCTCTCACTACAAGAGGCAGAGAGAGAGAAGAACACAGATCCTCTCACTACAAGAGGCAGAGAGAGAAGAACACAGATCCTCTCACTACAAGAGGCAGAGAGAGAGAAGAACACAGATCCTCTCACTACAAGAGGCAGAGAGAGAGAAGAACACAGATCCTCTCACTACAAGAGGCAGAGAGAGAGAAGAACACAGATCCTCTCACTACAAGAGGCAGAGAGAGAGAAGAACACAGATCCTCTCACTACAAGAGGCAGAGAGAGAGAAGAACACAGATCCTCTCACTACAAGAGGCAGAGAGAGAGAAGAACACAGATCCTCTCACTACAAGAGGCAGAGAGAGAGAAGAACACAGATCCTCTCACTACAAGAGGCAGAGAGAGAAGAACACAGATCCTCTCACTACAAGAGACAGAGAGAGAGAAGAACACAGATCCTCTCACTACAAGAGGCAGAGAGAGAGAAGAACACAGATCCTCTCACTACAAGAGGCAGAGAGAGAAGAACACAGATCCTCTCACTACAAGAGGCAGAGAGAGAGAAGAACACAGATCCTCTCACTACAAGAGGCAGAGAGAGAGAAGAACACAGATCCTCTCACTACAAGAGGCAGAGAGAGAAGAACACAGATCCTCTCACTACAAGAGGCAGAGAGAGAAGAACACAGATCCTCTCACTACAAGAGGCAGAGAGAGAGAAGAACACAGATCCTCTCACTACAAGAGGCAGAGAGAGAGAAGAACACAGATCCTCTCACTACAAGAGGCAGAGAGAGAGAAGAACACAGATCCTCTCACTACAAGAGGCAGAGAGAGAAGAACACAGATCCTCTCACTACAAGAGGCAGAGAGAGAGAAGAACACAGATCCTCTCACTACAAGAGGCAGAGAGAGAGAAGAACACAGATCCTCTCACTACAAGAGGCAGAGAGAGAGAAGAACACAGATCCTCTCACTACAAGAGACAGAGAGAGAAGAACACAGATCCTCTCACTACAAGAGGCAGAGAGAGAGAAGAACACAGATCCTCTCACTACAAGAGGCAGAGAGAGAAGAACACAGATCCTCTCACTACAAGAGACAGAGAGAGAAGAAAACAGATCCTCTCACTACAGGAGGCAGAGAGAGAGAAGAACACAGATCCTCTCACTACAAGAGACAGAGAGAAGAACACAGATCCTCTCACTACAAGAGGCAGAGAGAGAGAAGAACACAGATCCTCTCACTACAAGAGGCAGAGAGAGAGAAGAACACAGATCCTCTCACTACAAGAGACAGAGAGAGAGAAGAACACAGATCCTCTCACTACAAGAGGCAGAGAGAGAAGAACACAGATCCTCTCACTACAAGAGGCAGAGAGAGAAGAACACAGATCCTCTCACTACAAGAGGCAGAGAGAGAGAAGAACACAGATCCTCTCACTACAAGAGACAGAGAGAGAGAAGAACACAGATCCTCTCACTACAAGAGACAGAGAGAGAAGAACACAGATCCTCTCACTACAAGAGACAGAGAGAGAGAAGAACACAGATCCTCTCACTACAAGAGACAGAGAGAGAAGAACACAGATCCTCTCACTACAAGAGACAGAGAGAAGAACACAGATCCTCTCACTACAAGAGGCAGAGAGAGAGAAGAACACAGATCCTCTCACTACAAGAGGCAGAGAGAGAAGAACACAGATCCTCTCACTACAAGAGGCAGAGAGAGAGAAGAACACAGATCCTCTCACTACAAGAGGCAGAGAGAGAAGAACACAGATCCTCTCACTACAAGAGGCAGAGAGAGAAGAACACAGATCCTCTCACTACAAGAGGCAGAGAGAGAGAAGAACACAGATCCTCTCACTACAAGAGGCAGAGAGAGAAGAACACAGATCCTCTCACTACAAGAGGCAGAGAGAGAGAAGAACACAGATCCTCTCACTACAAGAGGCAGAGAGAGAGAAGAACACAGATCCTCTCACTACAAGAGGCAGAGAGAGAAGAACACAGATCCTCTCACTACAAGAGGCAGAGAGAGAGAAGAACACAGATCCTCTCACTACAAGAGGCAGAGAGAGAGAAGAACACAGATCCTCTCACTACAAGAGGCAGAGAGAGAAGAACACAGATCCTCTCACTACAAGAGGCAGAGAGAGAAGAACACAGATCCTCTCACTACAAGAGGCAGAGAGAGAGAAGAACACAGATCCTCTCACTACAAGAGGCAGAGAGAGAGAAGAACACAGATCCTCTCACTACAAGAGGCAGAGAGAGAGAAGAACACAGATCCTCTCACTACAAGAGACAGAGAGAGAAGAACACAGATCCTCTCACTACAAGAGGCAGAGAGAGAGAAGAACACAGATCCTCTCACTACAAGAGGCAGAGAGAGAAGAACACAGATCCTCTCACTACAAGAGGCAGAGAGAGAAGAACACAGATCCTCTCACTACAAGAGGCAGAGAGAGAAGAACACAGATCCTCTCACTACAAGAGGCAGAGAGAGAAGAACACAGATCCTCTCACTACAAGAGGCAGAGAGAGAGAAGAACACAGATCCTCTCACTACAAGAGACAGAGAGAGAGAAGAACACAGATCCTCTCACTACAAGAGACAGAGAGAGAGAAGAACACAGATCCTCTCACTACAAGAGGCAGAGAGAGAGAAGAACACAGATCCTCTCACTACAAGAGGCAGAGAGAGAAGAACACAGATCCTCTCACTACAAGAGGCAGAGAGAGAGAAGAACACAGATCCTCTCACTACAAGAGGCAGAGAGAGAGAAGAACACAGATCCTCTCACTACAAGAGACAGAGAGAGAGAAGAACACAGATCCTCTCAATACAAGAGGCAGAGAGAGAGAAGAACACACATCCTCTCACTACAAGAGACAGAGACAGAGAGAAGAACACAGATCCTCTCACTACAAGAGGCAGAGAGAGAGAAAAACACAGATCCTCTCAGTACAAGAGACAGAGAGAGAGAAGAACACAGATCCTCTCAGTACAAGAGACAGAGAGAGAGAAGAACACAGATCCTCTCACTACAAGAGGCAGAGAGAGAGAAGAACACAGATCCTCTCACTACAAGAGACAGAGAGAGAGAAGAACACAGATCCTCTCACTACAGGAGGGAGAGAGAAGAACACAGATCCTCTCACTACAAGAGGCAGAGAGAGAGAAGAACACAGATCCTCTCACTACAAGAGGCAGAGAGAGAGAAGAACACAGATCCTCTCACTACAAGAGGCAGAGAGAGAAGAACACAGATCCTCTCACTACAAGAGGCAGAGAGAGAAGAACACAGATCCTCTCACTACAAGAGGCAGAGAGAGAGAAGAACACAGATCCTCTCACTACAAGAGGCAGAGAGAGAGAAGAACACAGATCCTCTCACTACAAGAGACAGAGAGAGAGAAGAACACAGATCCTCTCACTACAAGAGGCAGAGAGAGAGAAGAACACAGATCCTCTCACTACAAGAGACAGAGACAGAGAGAAGAACACAGATCCTCTCACTACAAGAGGCAGAGAGAGAAGAACACAGATCCTCTCACTACAAGAGGCAGAGAGAGAGAAGAACACAGATCCTCTCACTACAAGAGACAGAGAGAGAGAAGAACACAGATCCTCTCACTACAAGAGGCAGAGAGAGAAGAACACAGATCCTCTCACTACAAGAGGCAGAGAGAGAAGAACACAGATCCTCTCACTACAAGAGGCAGAGAGAGAGAAGAACACAGATCCTCTCACTACAAGAGGCAGAGAGAGAAGAACACAGATCCTCTCACTACAAGAGGCAGAGAGAGAGAAGAACACAGATCCTCTCACTACAAGAGGCAGAGAGAGAGAAGAACACAGATCCTCTCACTACAAGAGGCAGAGAGAGAGAAGAACACAGATCCTCTCACTACAAGAGGCAGAGAGAGAGAAGAACACAGATCCTCTCACTACAAGAGGCAGAGAGAGAAGAACACAGATCCTCTCACTACAAGAGACAGAGAGAGAAGAACACAGATCCTCTCACTACAAGAGGCAGAGAGAGAGAAGAACACAGATCCTCTCACTACAAGAGACAGAGAGAGAGAAGAACACAGATCCTCTCACTACAAGAGACAGAGAGAGAGAAGAACACAGATCCTCTCACTACAAGAGGCAGAGAGAGAAGAACACAGATCCTCTCACTACAAGAGGCAGAGAGAGAGAAGAACACAGATCCTCTCACTACAAGAGGCAGAGAGAGAAGAACACAGATCCTCTCACTACAAGAGGCAGAGAGAGAAGAACACAGATCCTCTCACTACAAGAGGCAGAGAGAGAGAAGAACACAGATCCTCTCACTACAAGAGGCAGAGAGAGAAGAACACAGATCCTCTCACTACAAGAGGCAGAGAGAGAGAAGAACACAGATCCTCTCACTACAAGAGGCAGAGAGAGAGAAGAACACAGATCCTCTCACTACAAGAGGCAGAGAGAGAGAAGAACACAGATCCTCTCACTACAAGAGGCAGAGAGAGAGAAGAACACAGATCCTCTCACTACAAGAGGCAGAGAGAGAGAAGAACACAGATCCTCTCACTACAAGAGGCAGAGAGAGAAGAACACAGATCCTCTCACTACAAGAGACAGAGAGAGAGAAGAACACAGATCCTCTCACTACAAGAGGCAGAGAGAGAAGAACACAGATCCTCTCACTACAAGAGGCAGAGAGAGAAGAACACAGATCCTCTCACTACAAGAGACAGAGAGAGAGAAGAACACAGATCCTCTCACTACAAGAGACAGAGAGAGAAGAACACAGATCCTCTCACTACAAGAGACAGAGAGAGAAGAACACAGATCCTCTCACTACAAGAGACAGAGAGAGAAGAACACAGATCCTCTCACTACAAGAGACAGAGAGAGAAGAACACAGATCCTCTCACTACAGGAGGCAGAGAGAGAGAAGAACACAGATCCTCTCACTACAAGAGGCAGAGAGAGAAGAACACAGATCCTCTCACTACAAGAGGCAGAGAGAGAGAGAAGAACACAGATCCTCTCACTACAAGAGACAGAGAGAGAGAAGAACACAGATCCTCTCACTACAAGAGGCAGAGAGAGAGAAGAACACAGATCCTCTCACTACAAGAGGCAGAGAGAGAAGAACACAGATCCTCTCACTACAAGAGGCAGAGAGAGAGAAGAACACAGATCCTCTCACTACAAGAGGCAGAGAGAGAAGAACACAGATCCTCTCACTACAAGAGGCAGAGAGAGAGAAGAACACAGATCCTCTCACTACAAGAGGCAGAGAGAGAGAAGAACACAGATCCTCTCACTACAAGAGACAGAGAGAGAGAAGAACACAGATCCTCTCACTACAAGAGGCAGAGAGAGAGAAGAACACAGATCCTCTCACTACAAGAGGCAGAGAGAGAGAAAAACACAGATCCTCTCACTACAAGAGGCAGAGAGAGAAGAACACAGATCCTCTCACTACAAGAGGCAGAGAGAGAAGAACACAGATCCTCTCACTACAAGAGGCAGAGAGAGAGAAGAACACAGATCCTCTCACTACAAGAGGCAGAGAGAGAGAAGAACACAGATCCTCTCACTACAAGAGGCAGAGAGAGAGAAGAACACAGATCCTCTCACTACAAGAGGCAGAGAGAGAAGAACACAGATCCTCTCACTACAAGAGGCAGAGAGAGAGAAGAACACAGATCCTCTCACTACAAGAGGCAGAGAGAGAAGAACACAGATCCTCTCACTACAAGAGGCAGAGAGAGAAGAACACAGATCCTCTCACTACAAGAGGCAGAGAGAGAGAAGAACACAGATCCTCTCACTACAAGAGGCAGAGAGAGAGAAGAACACAGATCCTCTCACTACAAGAGGCAGAGAGAGAGAAGAACACAGATCCTCTCACTACAAGAGGCAGAGAGAGAGAAGAACACAGATCCTCTCACTACAAGAGGCAGAGAGAGAAGAACACACAACCACACACAAGAAGAGGCCGAGAGAGAGTAGTCCACACATCCGCGCACTACAAGAGGCAGAGAGAGAGAAGAACACAGATCCTCCTCTCACTACAAGAGGCAGAGAGAGAGAAGAACACAGATCCTCTCACTACAAGAGGCAGAGAGAGAGAAGAACACAGATCCTCTCACTACAAGAGGCAGAGAGAGAGAAGAACACAGATCCTCTCACTACAAGAGGCAGAGAGAGAGAAGAACACAGATCCTCTCACTACAAGAGGCAGAGAGAGAGAAGAACACAGATCCTCTCACTACAAGAGGCAGAGAGAGAGAAGAACACAGATCCTCTCACTACAAGAGGCAGAGAGAGAGAAGAACACAGATCCTCTCACTACAAGAGGCAGAGAGAGAGAAGAACACAGATCCTCTCACTACAAGAGGCAGAGAGAGAGAAGAACACAGATCCTCTCACTACAAGAGGCAGAGAGAGAGAAGAACACAGATCCTCTCACTACAAGAGGCAGAGAGAGAAGAACACAGATCCTCTCACTACAAGAGACAGAGAGAGAGAAGAACACAGATCCTCTCACTACAAGAGGCAGAGAGAGAAGAACACAGATCCTCTCACTACAAGAGGCAGAGAGAGAGAAGAACACAGATCCTCTCACTACAAGAGACAGAGAGAGAGAAGAACACAGATCCTCTCTCACTACAAGAGACAGAGAGAGAGAAGAACACAGATCCTCTCACTACAAGAGGCAGAGAGAGAGAAGAACACAGATCCTCTCACTACAAGAGGCAGAGAGAGAGAAGAACACAGATCCTCTCACTACAAGAGACAGAGAGAGAAGAACACAGATCCTCTCACTACAAGAGGCAGAGAGAGAAGAACACAGATCCTCTCACTACAAGAGGCAGAGAGAGAAGAACACAGATCCTCTCACTACAAGAGGCAGAGAGAGAAGAACACAGATCCTCTCACTACAAGAGACAGAGAGAGAGAAGAACACAGATCCTCTCACTACAAGAGGCAGAGAGAGAGAAGAACACAGATCCTCTCACTACAAGAGGCAGAGAGAGAAGAACACAGATCCTCTCACTACAAGAGACAGAGAGAGAGAAGAACACAGATCCTCTCACTACAAGAGGCAGAGAGAGAGAGAAGAACACAGATCCTCTCACTACAAGAGGCAGAGAGAGAGAAGAACACAGATCCTCTCACTACAAGAGGCAGAGAGAGAGAAGAACACAGATCCTCTCACTACAAGAGGCAGAGAGAGAAGAACACAGATCCTCTCACTACAAGAGGCAGAGAGAGAGAAGAACACAGATCCTCTCACTACAAGAGGCAGAGAGAGAGAAGAACACAGATCCTCTCACTACAAGAGACAGAGAGAGAAGAACACAGATCCTCTCACTACAAGAGACAGAGAGAGAGAAGAACACAGATCCTCTCACTACAAGAGGCAGAGAGAGAGAAGAACACAGATCCTCTCACTACAAGAGACAGAGAGAGAGAAGAACACAGATCCTCTCACTACAAGAGACAGAGAGAGAGAAGAACACAGATCCTCTCACTACAAGAGGCAGAGAGAGAGAAGAACACAGATCCTCTCACTACAAGAGGCAGAGAGAGAGAAGAACACAGATCCTCTCACTACAAGAGTCAGAGAGAGAGAAGAACACAGATCCTCTCACTACAAGAGACAGAGAGAGAAGAACACAGATCCTCTCACTACAAGAGGCAGAGAGAGAAGAACACAGATCCTCTCACTACAAGAGACAGAGAGAGAAGAACACAGATCCTCTCACTACAGGAGGCAGAGAGAGAGAAGAACACAGATCCTCTCACTACAAGAGGCAGAGAGAGAAGAACACAGATCCTCTCACTACAAGAGACAGAGAGAGAGAAGAACACAGATCCTCTCACTACAGGAGGCAGAGAGAGAGAAGAACACAGATCCTCTCACTACAAGAGGCAGAGAGAGAAGAACACAGATCCTCTCACTACAAGAGGCAGAGAGAGAGAAGAACACAGATCCTCTCACTACAAGAGACAGAGAGAGAGAAGAACACAGATCCTCTCACTACAAGAGACAGAGAGAGAGAACACCACAGATCCTCTCACTACAAGAGGCAGAGAGAGAAGAACACAGATCCTCTCACTACAAGAGGCAGAGAGAGAGAAGAACACAGATCCTCTCACTACAAGAGGCAGAGAGAGAAGAACACAGATCCTCTCACTACAAGAGGCAGAGAGAGAGAAGAACACAGATCCTCTCACTACAAGAGACAGAGAGAGAGAAGAACACAGATCCTCTCACTACAAGAGACAGAGAGAGAGAAGAACACAGATCCTCTCACTACAAGAGGCAGAGAGAGAAGAACACAGATCCTCTCACTACAAGAGGCAGAGAGAGAGAAGAACACAGATCCTCTCACTACAAGAGGCAGAGAGAGAGAAGAACACAGATCCTCTCACTACAAGAGGCAGAGAGAGAGAAGAACACAGATCCTCTCACTACAAGAGGCAGAGAGAGAGAAGAACACAGATCCTCTCACTACAAGAGGCAGAGAGAGAGAAGAACACAGATCCTCTCACTACAAGAGGCAGAGAGAGAGAAGAACACAGATCCTCTCACTACAAGAGGCAGAGAGAGAGAGAAGAACACAGATCCTCTCACTACAAGAGGCAGAGAGAGAGAAGAACACAGATCCTCTCACTACAAGAGACAGAGAGAGAAGAACACAGATCCTCTCACTACAAGAGGCAGAGAGAGAAGAACACAGATCCTCTCACTACAAGAGGCAGAGAGAGAAGAACACAGATCCTCTCACTACAAGAGACAGAGAGAGAGAAGAACACAGATCCTCTCACTACAAGAGGCAGAGAGAGAGAAGAACACAGATCCTCTCACTACAAGAGGCAGAGAGAGAAGAACACAGATCCTCTCACTACAAGAGACAGAGAGAGAGAAGAACACAGATCCTCTCACTACAAGAGACAGAGAGAGAGAAGAACACAGATCCTCTCACTACAAGAGACAGAGAGAGAAGAACACAGATCCTCTCACTACAAGAGGCAGAGAGAGAGAAGAACACAGATCCTCTCACTACAAGAGACAGAGAGAGAGAAGAACACAGATCCTCTCACTACAAGAGGCAGAGAGAGAAGAACACAGATCCTCTCACTACAAGAGACAGAGAGAGAGAAGAACACAGATCCTCTCACTACAAGAGACAGAGAGAGAAGAACACAGATCCTCTCACTACAAGAGACAGAGAGAGAGAAGAACACAGATCCTCTCACTACAAGAGGCAGAGAGAGAGAAGAACACAGATCCTCTCACTACAAGAGGCAGAGAGAGAAGAACACAGATCCTCTCACTACAAGAGACAGAGAGAGAAGAACACAGATCCTCTCACTACAAGAGGCAGAGAGAGAGAAGAACACAGATCCTCTCACTACAAGAGGCAGAGAGAGAGAAGAACACAGATCCTCTCACTACAAGAGACAGAGAGAGAAGAACACAGATCCTCTCACTACAAGAGGCAGAGAGAGAGAAGAACACAGATACTCTCACTACAAGAGGCAGAGAGAGAGAAGAACACAGATACTCTCACTACAAGAGGCAGAGAGAGAAGAACACAGATCCTCTCACTACAAGAGACAGAGAGAGAGAAGAACACAGATCCTCTCACTACAAGAGACAGAGAGAGAAGAACACAGATCCTCTCACTACAAGAGGCAGAGAGAGAGAAGAACACAGATCCTCTCACTACAAGAGACAGAGAGAGAGAAGAACACAGATCCTCTCACTACAAGAGACAGAGAGAGAGAAGAACACAGATCCTCTCACTACAAGAGGCAGAGAGAGAGAAGAACACAGATCCTCTCACTACAAGAGACAGAGAGAGAAGAACACAGATCCTCTCACTACAAGAGGCAGAGAGAGAGAAGAACACAGATCCTCTCACTACAAGAGGCAGAGAGAGAGAGAAGAACACAGATCCTCTCACTACAAGAGGCAGAGAGAGAAGAACACAGATCCTCTCACTACAAGAGACAGAGAGAGAGAAGAACACAGATCCTCTCACTACAAGAGGCAGAGAGAGAAGAACACAGATCCTCTCACTACAAGAGACAGAGAGAGAGAAGAACACAGATCCTCTCACTACAAGAGGCAGAGAGAGAGAAGAACACAGATCCTCTCACTACAAGAGACAGAGAGAGAGAAGAACACAGATCCTCTCACTACAAGAGGCAGAGAGAGAGAAGAACACAGATACTCTCACTACAAGAGGCAGAGAGAGAGAAGAACACAGATACTCTCACTACAAGAGGCAGAGAGAGAAGAACACAGATCCTCTCACTACAAGAGACAGAGAGAGAGAAGAACACAGATCCTCTCACTACAAGAGACAGAGAGAGAGAAGAACACAGATCCTCTCACTACAAGAGGCAGAGAGAGAGAAGAACACAGATCCTCTCACTACAAGAGACAGAGAGAGAGAAGAACACAGATCCTCTCACTACAAGAGACAGAGAGAGAGAAGAACACAGATCCTCTCACTACAAGAGGCAGAGAGAGAGAAGAACACAGATCCTCTCACTACAAGAGACAGAGAGAGAAGAACACAGATCCTCTCACTACAAGAGGCAGAGAGAGAGAAGAACACAGATCCTCTCACTACAAGAGGCAGAGAGAGAGAGAAGAACACAGATCCTCTCACTACAAGAGGCAGAGAGAGAGAAGAACACAGATCCTCTCACTACAAGAGACAGAGAGAGAGAAGAACACAGATCCTCTCACTACAAGAGGCAGAGAGAGAAGAACACAGATCCTCTCACTACAAGAGACAGAGAGAGAGAAGAACACAGATCCTCTCACTACAAGAGGCAGAGAGAGAGAAGAACACAGATCCTCTCACTACAAGAGACAGAGAGAGAGAAGAACACAGATCCTCTCACTACAAGAGGCAGAGAGAGAGAACACAGATCCTCTCACTACAAGAGACAGAGATTAATTAATTTTTAACAGGCCTTTATTGTGTCTGTCAAAACATTTTTGCACTGAACTCACACCTCGTGTTATTTACATGACAATGACATTACATATTACATACAATGACTATTTACACTATTTACACTATTTACATTATTACAAACACAGAGGTCCAAAAAAGAGCTGTCCCTCCTTCACACAGGCTAACACCCCCCCAAAGCCCCAGCGCTCCTCAAAACCCTCCTCATCACTGTTCATGGAGTAGAGTCCAAACTCCAGCCTGAGTCTGGCCTGCACCATCCTGACAAACATGGTCCTCACACTGACCCCACTCTGAGTCTGCAGCCTCCTCTTCCTGCTCACATACACCGCCATCTTGGCCTGTCCTAGCAGGAAGCTCAGCAGCCTGCCCCTCCTCCTGCTCTGTACAGAGTATCTGAGCCCACACACAAACACCTGGGCATTAAACACCTGCCCCACACTCCTGAACACTGCCCCCAGCAGGTGGAACAGCTGTCAGACGCTCACACTCCCAAAAACAGTGGAACACGGTCTCCCTGATCTCACAGAAGGGACAGCCCTCCCCCACAGCACTGTTCATATGATGGATCAAGGAGTTAACCGCCACTGCCCCGTGCAGCAGCCTCCACTGCAGGTCTCCCTGTCTCTTGGTGAGGGGAGGCTTGTACAGGAAGCCCCAGGCTGGGCTAAGGGTGGGGGCCAGGCTCAGGTGAGCTCTCCACACTGTGTCCACGCGAGCACAGAGTCTGTGATGGTTCAGGGCCTGGACCATCAGTCTGTAGAAAGTCTTCCCGGAGGCTGCTTCCAGGGATGCAGATACAGGATAGGCCAGCAGGGGGCCTGAAGAGTCCGTGAGGTCAGGACTCAGGATGATGCTGGGGAAGGGGTCAGTGGAGTCTGGAGACAGTGAGCCAGAGCTGAACCCTCTGAGCAGAGTCCACTCCTGCTCCGTCAGCCGCTGCCTCCAGTGACACAGGAGTCGCTCCAGCGTGCGAACCGACCTCAGGCCCAGGTGAGCAGCCAAAGTCTCTATGTTGTCCATGTCAGGACCAGTCCTCTCCAGCAGCTGCTCCAGAGTGAGGACCCCCTTAGAGCTAAAACGGTCACGCAATGCAGGTTGCGCCCAGCCAGGATAGTCCAGGGGCTCTTTGAGGAGCCAGTAGAGTGAGTTATTCCCCTGCCGCTGCCTCCTCAGCGTGCTCCACACAGACACCAGGCCACGATAGAAAAGGGGGAGGGTATTCGGTCGGTGATTTGAGAGGAACAGAGAGAGGCCCAGACCCCACACCCTCTGCAGGATGGACACAGCTAGTGGCCTCCACTGTAGCTCCTCTGGACCTGTCAAAAGCCTCTGGAGAAAACGCAACCTGAAAGCAGCTCCCCGGCTGGCGAGATGGATGAGTCCCTGTCCGCCTTGCTCCTTAGGGAGGTAGAGCAGCGCTTGTGGAACCCAGTGCAGTTTGTCCCAGAAGAAATCTACTAGGATTTTCTGGATTGTAGACAGGAGGGAGGGAGGTGGGTCTACACACATAAGCTTGTGCCACAGGGCAGAAGACACCAGGTTATTAATTACAAGCACCCTCCCCCGGTAGGACATTTTGGGCAACAGCCACATCCACCTGTTCAGACGACCCTGGACATTCTCCACTGTCTGATCCCAGTTCTTTTGAAGACTGTCAGAGCCCAAAAAGACCCCCAGATATTTAAACCCTCCCGTGCTCCAAACTAGTCCACCTGGCAATCTGACACCCTGCAGCCCTTCCCCAACCAAAATAGCCTCACTTTTACTCCAGTTAATTTTGGCACTGGATATCTGGCCAAACTGGTGAATTGTGTGGGCCACACAGTCAATGTCCCTCTGTGAAGTCACAAATAACATGACATCGTCAGCATAGGCCGACACTTTAAAGGGGAGTGGACACCCGGGGATCTGCACCCCCTGCAAGTCTGACCTGAGTCGGTGGAGGAGCGGCTCAATGGCCAGTGTGTATAACATCCCTGACAGGGAGCAGCCCTGTCTGATTCCCCTCCCCACACTGAAAGGAGCACTAAGCCCCCCATTAATCTTCAGTACACTCATGATGTCACTGTACAGGGCCCGGATGTAAGCGATGAAACCAGGGCTGAACCCAAACGCAGCCATGGTCTGCCAAAGGTACTGGTGTTCAACCCGGTCAAACGCCTTTTCCTGGTCTACTGAAATCAGACCCAGGTTGATGCCCAATGAGGTAGAGACGTCCAAAACATCCCTGATTAGTGTGATGTTATCACTAATGAGCCTGCCAGGCACACAGTAGGTTTGGTCCATATGGATTATGGAGGCCATTGCTTCCCGCAGCCGGGATGCCAGGACTTTGGACAAGATTTTATAGTCCGTGCAGAGCAGTGACACCGGCCTCCAGTTCTTCAACAGTTGCAGGTCACCCTTCTTTGGCAGCAGGGTGAGCACTGCCCTGCGACAGCTTAGAGGCAGGCGGCCACTCTGCAGACTGTCCCTGAATACCTCCAGAAGATCCTCTCCTAATATGTCCCAGAAGGCCTTATAAAAGTCAGCTGAGAGACCGTCTATCCCAGGAGCTCTGCCTGTTCTCAGGCTCCCGACAGCAGCGGTCAGTTCAGCCATGGTCACAGGAGCCTCCAACTTGTAATTCTGCTCTGCACTGACCTGAGGCAGACCATCTCCAAAC
Organism: Odontamblyopus lacepedii; assembly: GCA_034769755.1. Lineage (NCBI taxonomy): Eukaryota > Metazoa > Chordata > Actinopteri > Gobiiformes > Gobiidae > Odontamblyopus > Odontamblyopus lacepedii. The sequence goes on from CM068365.1 coordinate 36,389,763, forward strand.
CGCCTCCTCACGTCAGCGCTGTGAGGCAGCTCAGATGAATACAAGTTTTTATAAAAACTGGAGGCATGACTCCTGATCTCTGAGGAGTCTGTAATTATGCTGCCGCTGTCAGAGCGCAGCGAGTGAATCATTTTCCTCTGACCATTCTTTTTCTCTAGGCTGAAGAAGAACTGAGATGGAGCATCCATCTGGGAGAGGTCCATATGGCGGGACCGGACCAGAGCCCCCTGTGCAGAGGTGCCCAGCAGGCTGGCCAAAGCTGACTTTTTTGTTTTGAGGGACTGTAAACACCCCCGTTCTCCTGTAGACTCTGCTAAAGACTGCAGTTCTACTACCTGTATCTCCAACTCCTTCACACACCGGGCCCTGTCTCCTGTGACACCATGAGTGCACTGCTGACACAGCTGTTTGATCTGGACTTTACCGAAGTCCCACCACTGCTGAAGGCTGGCAAACTGTGCTTTACAGTACCTGTGTGATTCCCAAAATAAAATAAAAGCAGATTTAAAAGATTTATCATGTAACAACGAGGTGTTAAAATGCCAGTAGGCACTATGAACACGAACAAGAGGCAGAGAGAGAGAAGAACACAGATCCTCTCACTACAAGAGGCAGAGAGAGAAGAACACAGATCCTCTCACTACAAGAGACAGAGAGAGAGAAGAACACAGATCCTCTCACTACAAGAGGCAGAGAGAGAAGAACACAGATCCTCTCACTACAAGAGACAGAGAGAGAGAAGAACACAGATCCTCTCACTACAAGAGGCAGAGAGAGAGAAGAACACAGATCCTCTCACTACAAGAGGCAGAGAGAGAAGAACACAGATCCTCTCACTACAAGAGACAGAGAGAGAGAAGAACACAGATCCTCTCACTACAAGAGACAGAGAGAGAGAAGAACACAGATCCTCTCACTACAAGAGACAGAGAGAGAGAAGAACACAGATCCTCTCACTACAAGAGGCAGAGAGAGAGAAGAACACAGATCCTCTCACTACAAGAGACAGAGAGAGAGAAGAACACAGATCCTCTCACTACAAGAGGCAGAGAGAGAAGAACACAGATCCTCTCACTACAAGAGACAGAGAGAGAGAAGAACACAGATCCTCTCACTACAAGAGACAGAGAGAGAGAAGAACACAGATCCTCTCACTACAAGAGACAGAGAGAGAGAAGAACACAGATCCTCTCACTACAAGAGGCAGAGAGAGAGAAGAACACAGATCCTCTCACTACAAGAGGCAGAGAGAGAAGAACACAGATCCTCTCACTACAAGAGGCAGAGAGAGAGAAGAACACAGATCCTCTCACTACAAGAGACAGAGAGAGAGAAGAACACAGATCCTCTCACTACAAGAGGCAGAGAGAGAGAAAAACACAGATCCTCTCACTACAAGAGGCAGAGAGAGAGAAAAACACAGATCCTCTCACTACAAGAGGCAGAGAGAGAAGAACACAGATCCTCTCACTACAAGAGACAGAGAGAGAGAAGAACACAGATCCTCTCACTACAAGAGGCAGAGAGAGAGAAGAACACAGATACTCTCACTACAAGAGGCAGAGAGAGAGAAGAACACAGATCCTCTCACTACAAGAGGCAGAGAGAGAAGAACACAGATCCTCTCACTACAAGAGACAGAGAGAGAGAAGAACACAGATCCTCTCACTACAAGAGACAGAGAGAGAGAAGAACACAGATCCTCTCACTACAAGAGGCAGAGAGAGAGAAGAACACAGATCCTCTCACTACAAGAGACAGAGAGAGAGAAGAACACAGATCCTCTCACTACAAGAGACAGAGAGAGAGAAGAACACAGATCCTCTCACTACAAGAGGCAGAGAGAGAAGAACACAGATCCTCTCACTACAAGAGGCAGAGAGAGAAGAACACAGATCCTCTCACTACAAGAGTCAGAGAGAGAGAAGAACACAGATCCTCTCACTACAAGAGACAGAGAGAGAGAAGAACACAGATCCTCTCACTACAAGAGGCAGAGAGAGAAGAACACAGATCCTCTCACTACAAGAGACAGAGAGAGAAGAACACAGATCCTCTCACTACAGGAGGCAGAGAGAGAGAAGAACACAGATCCTCTCACTACAAGAGGCAGAGAGAGAAGAACACAGATCCTCTCACTACAAGAGACAGAGAGAGAAGAACACAGATCCTCTCACTACAGGAGGCAGAGAGAGAGAAGAACACAGATCCTCTCACTACAAGAGGCAGAGAGAGAGAAGAACACAGATCCTCTCACTACAAGAGGCAGAGAGAGAAGAACACAGATCCTCTCACTACAAGAGACAGAGAGAGAGAAGAACACAGATCCTCTCACTACAAGAGACAGAGAGAGAGAAGAACACAGATCCTCTCACTACAAGAGGCAGAGAGAGAAGAACACAGATCCTCTCACTACAAGAGGCAGAGAGAGAAGAACACAGATCCTCTCACTACAAGAGGCAGAGAGAGAGAAGAACACAGATCCTCTCACTACAAGAGGCAGAGAGAGAGAAGAACACAGATCCTCTCACTACAAGAGACAGAGAGAGAAGAACACAGATCCTCTCACTACAAGAGACAGAGAGAGAGAAGAACACAGATCCTCTCACTACAAGAGGCAGAGAGAGAAGAACACAGATCCTCTCACTACAAGAGGCAGAGAGAGAAGAACACAGATCCTCTCACTACAAGAGGCAGAGAGAGAGAAGAACACAGATCCTCTCACTACAAGAGGCAGAGAGAGAGAAGAACACAGATCCTCTCACTACAAGAGGCAGAGAGAGAAGAACACAGATCCTCTCACTACAAGAGGCAGAGAGAGAGAAGAACACAGATCCTCTCACTACAAGAGGCAGAGAGAGAGAAGAACACAGATCCTCTCACTACAAGAGGCAGAGAGAGAGAGAAGAACACAGATCCTCTCACTACAAGAGGCAGAGAGAGAGAAGAACACAGATCCTCTCACTACAAGAGACAGAGAGAGAGAAGAACACAGATCCTCTCACTACAAGAGGCAGAGAGAGAGAAGAACACAGATCCTCTCACTACAAGAGGCAGAGAGAGAGAAGAACACAGATCCTCTCACTACAAGAGACAGAGAGAGAGAAGAACACAGATCCTCTCACTACAAGAGGCAGAGAGAGAGAAGAACACAGATCCTCTCACTACAAGAGGCAGAGAGAGAAGAACACAGATCCTCTCACTACAAGAGACAGAGAGAGAGAAGAACACAGATCCTCTCACTACAAGAGACAGAGAGAGAGAAGAACACAGATCCTCTCACTACAAGAGACAGAGAGAGAGAAGAACACAGATCCTCTCACTACAAGAGGCAGAGAGAGAAGAACACAGATCCTCTCACTACAAGAGACAGAGAGAGAGAAGAACACAGATCCTCTCACTACAAGAGGCAGAGAGAGAAGAACACAGATCCTCTCACTACAAGAGACAGAGAGAGAGAAGAACACAGATCCTCTCACTACAAGAGACAGAGAGAGAGAAGAACACAGATCCTCTCACTACAAGAGACAGAGAGAGAGAAGAACACAGATCCTCCTCACTACAAGAGGCAGAGAGAGAGAAGAACACAGATCCTCTCACTACAAGAGGCAGAGAGAGAAGAACACAGATCCTCTCACTACAAGAGACAGAGAGAGAGAAGAACACAGATCCTCTCACTACAAGAGGCAGAGAGAGAGAAGAACACAGATCCTCTCACTACAAGAGGCAGAGAGAGAAGAACACAGATCCTCTCACTACAAGAGACAGAGAGAGAGAAGAACACAGATCCTCTCACTACAAGAGGCAGAGAGAGAGAAGAACACAGATACTCTCACTACAAGAGGCAGAGAGAGAGAAGAACACAGATACTCTCACTACAAGAGGCAGAGAGAGAAGAACACAGATCCTCTCACTACAAGAGACAGAGAGAGAGAAGAACACAGATCCTCTCACTACAAGAGACAGAGAGAGAGAAGAACACAGATCCTCTCACTACAAGAGGCAGAGAGAGAGAAGAACACAGATCCTCTCACTACAAGAGACAGAGAGAGAGAAGAACACAGATCCTCTCACTACAAGAGACAGAGAGAGAGAAGAACACAGATCCTCTCACTACAAGAGGCAGAGAGAGAGAAGAACACAGATCCTCTCACTACAAGAGACAGAGAGAGAGAAGAACACAGATCCTCTCTCTACAAGAGACAGAGAGAGAGAAGAACACAGATCCTCTCACTACACTTTCTGCACTAATGTCTCCATTGTTCAGGAGCACTGAGAGAAGGAAGGAGAGAAACAGGGTAAGAGAGAGCGGCGGATTAGGGGGAAGAGAGAAGGAAGGAGAGAGAGAAAGAGACAGAGAGGGGCGGATGAGGGGGAAGAGAGAAGGAAAGAGAGAGAGATGGAGAGAGAGAAAGGTGGGACAGACGGAAGAGAGAAAGATGGAGAGAGAGACAGGGAGAGAGGGAAAAGAGAAGGAAAGAGAGCAACAGAGAGAGAGAGCTGGGAGAGAGGGAAGAGAGAAGGATGGAGAGAGAGGGATGGACAAGAGGAAAAAGAGAAAGAAGGAGAGAGAGACAGGGAGAGGGAGAAGAGAGAAGGAAAGACAAGGAGGGGGTGGGAGAAAGGGAATAGAGCGAAGGAAGGGGAGAGAGAGAGCAAAGGAGGGAACAAGAGGTGGGAGAGGGGGAAAAAGAAAAAAGAGGGAGAAAGGTGGCAGAGAAGAAAATAGAGAGAGGGCAAGTTGGACGGAGGGGGAGAGAGAGAATGGAGCAAAAGGGAGAAAGGGGAGAGAAAGAAAGATAAAGAGCAATAGGAATGGAGAGGGGATGAGAGAGAAAACAGTGGTAGGAGAGAAAGCAAGAAAGGAGATAAAGAAAGAAAGATTAGGAGGGAAAGATAGGGATGAAGAGGGGAGGAGAGAGGAAGGGAGAGAAGGGGTGTGGGGGAGAAACAGAGAAAGGCAGAAAAGAGGAAAGAAAAAGGGAGAGGAGTGATTTTAAAGAGAGAGACAAGAACGGAGAGAAGATAGAGATAGATTGGGGACAAAGGGCAGAAGAGAGAGAGAGAAAGGGACAGAGGGCAGAGAGTGGAGGAGAGAATGAGAGAGGGGCGAGAGAGAGAGAAAGGGACAGAGGGCAGAGAGTGGAGGAGAGAATGAGAGAGGGGCGAGAGAGAGAGAGAGAAAGGGACAGAGGGCAGAGAGTGGAGGAGAGAATGAGAGAGGGGCGAGAGAGAGAGAGAGAAAGGGACAGAGGGCAGAGAGTGGAGGAGAGAATGAGAGAGGGGCGGGAGAGAGAGAGAAAGGGACAGAGGGCAGAGAGTGGAGGAGAGAATGAGAGAGGGGCGAGAGAGAGACAGAAAGGGACACAGGGCAGAGAGTGGAGGAGAGAATGAGAGAGGGGCGGGAGAGAGAGAGAGAGACAGAGGGCAGAGAGTGGAGGAGAGAATGAGAGAGGGGCGAGAGAGAGAGAGAGAAAGGGACAGAGGGCAGAGAGTGGAGGAGAGAATGAGAGAGGGGCGAGAGAGAGAGAGAGAGACAGAGGGCAGAGAGTGGAGGAGAGAATGAGAGAGGGGAGAGAGAGAGAGAGAGAGACAGAGGGCAGAGAGTGGAGGAGAGAATGAGAGAGAGGCGAGAGAGAGAGAGAGAGAAAGGGACAGAGGGCAGAGAGTGGAGGAGAGAATGAGAGAGGGGCGAGAGAGAGAGAGAAAGGGACAGAGGGCAGAGAGTGGAGGAGAGAATGAGAGAGGGGCGAGAGAGAGAGAGAGAGAGAGAGAGACAGAGGGCAGAGAGTGGAGGAGAGAATGAGAGAGGGGAAAGAGAGAGAGAGAGACAGAGGGCAGAGAGTGGAGGAGAGAATGAGAGAGGGGCGAGAGAGAGAAAGGGACAGAGGGCAGAGAGTGGAGGAGAGAATGAGAGAGGGGCGAGAGAGAGAGAAAGGGAGAGAGTGCAGAGAGTGGAGGAGAGAATGAGAGAGGGGCGGGAGAGAGAGAGATAGTGACAGAGGGCAGAGAGTGGAGGAGAGAATGAGAGAGGGGCGAGAGAGAGAGAGAGAAAGGGACAGAGGGCAGAGAGTGGAGGAGAGAATGAGAGAGGGGCGAGAGAGAGAGAGAGAGAGAGAAAGGGACAGAGGGCAGAGAGTGGAGGAGAGAATGAGAGAGGGGCGAGAGAGAGAGAGAGAAAGGGACAGAGGGCAGAGAGTGGAGGAGAGAATGAGAGAGGGGCGAGAGAGAGAGAGAAAGGGACAGAGGGCAGAGAGTGGAGGAGAGAATGAGAGAAGGGCGGGAGAGAGAGAGAGAGAGACAGAGGGCAGAGAGTGGAGGAGAGAATGAGAGAGGGGCGAGAGAGAGAGAGAGAGAAAGGGACAGAGGGCAGAGAGTGGAGGAGAGAATGAGAGAGGGGCGAGAGAGAGAGAGAGAGACAGAGGGCAGAGAGTGGAGGAGAGAATGAGAGAGGGGCGAGAGAGAGAGAAAGGGACAGAGGGCAGAGAGTGGAGGAGAGAATGAGAGAGGGGCGGGAGAGAGAGAGAGAGAGACAGAGGGCAGAGAGTGGAGGAGAGAATGAGAGAGGGGAGAGAGAGAGAGAGAGACAGAGGGCAGAGAGTGGAGGAGAGAATGAGAGAGAGGCGAGAGAGAGAGAGAGAGAAAGGGACAGAGGGCAGAGAGTGGAGGAGAGAATGAGAGAGGGGCGAGAGAGAGAGAAAGGGACAGAGGGCAGAGAGTGGAGGAGAGAATGAGAGAGGGGCGAGAGAGAGAGAGAGACAGAGGGCAGAGAGTGGAGGAGAGAATGAGAGAGGGGAGAGAGAGAGAGAGAGACAGAGGGCAGAGAGTGGAGGAGAGAATGAGAGAGGGGCGAGAGAGAGAGAGAAAGGGACAGAGGGCAGAGAGTGGAGGAGAGAATGAGAGAGGGGCGAGAGAGAGAGAGAGAAAGGGACAGAGGGCAGAGAGTGGAGGAGAGAATGAGAGAGGGGAGAGAGAGAGAGAGAGACAGAGGGCAGAGAGTGGAGGAGAGAATGAGAGAGGGGCGAGAGAGAGAGAGAAAGGGACAGAGGGCAGAGAGTGGAGGAGAGAATGAGAGAGGGGCGAGAGAGAGAGAGAAAGGGACAGAGGGCAGAGAGTGGAGGAGAGAATGAGAGAGGGGCGAGAGAGAGAGAGAGAAAGGGACAGAGGGCAGAGAGTGGAGGAGAGAATGAGAGAGGGGAGAGAGAGAGAGAGAGACAGAGGGCAGAGAGTGGAGGAGAGAATGAGAGAGTGGCGAGAGAGAGAGAGAGAAAGGGACAGAGGGCAGAGAGTGGAGGAGAGAATGAGAGAGGGGCGAGAGAGAGAGAGAAAGGGACAGAGGGCAGAGAGTGGAGGAGAGAATGAGAGAGGGGCGAGAGAGAGAGAGAGAGAGAGAGAGGGCAGAGAGTGGAGGAGAGAATGAGAGAGGGGCGGGAGAGAGAGAGAAAGGGACAGAGGGCAGAGAGTGGAGGAGAGAATGAGAGAGAGGCGAGAGAGAGAGAGAGAAAGGGACAGAGGGCAGAGAGTGGAGGAGAGAATGAGAGAAGGGCGGGAGAGAGAGACAGAGACAGAAGGCAGAGAGTGGAGGAGAGAATGAGAGAGGGGCAAGAGAGAGAGAGAAAGGGACACAGTGCAGAGAGTGGAGGAGAGAATGAGAGAGGGGCGGGAGAGAGAGAGAGAAACGGACAGAGGGCAGAGAGTGGAGGAGAGAATGAGAGAGGGGCGAGAGAGAGAGAGAGAAAGGGACAGAGGGCAGAGAGTGGAGGAGAGAATGAGAGAGGGGCGAGAGAGAGAGAGAGAGAAAGGGACAGAGGGCAGAGAGTGGAGGAGAGAATGAGAGAGGGGCGAGAGAGAGAGAGAGAGAGAGAGGGCAGAGAGTGGAGGAGAGAATGAGAGAGGGGCGGGAGAGAGAGAGAAAGGGACAGAGGGCAGAGAGTGGAGGAGAGAATGAGAGAGGGGCGAGAGAGAGAGAGAGAAAGGGACAGAGGGCAGAGAGTGGAGGAGAGAATGAGAGACGGGAGAGAGAGAGAGAGAGAGAGAAAGGGACAGAGGGCAGAGAGTTGAGGAGAGAATGAGAGAGGGGCGGGAGAGAGAGAGAGAGAAAGGGACAGAGGGCAGAGAGTGGAGGAGAGAATGAGAGAGGGGAGAGAGAGAGAGAGACAGAGGGCAGAGAGTGGAGGAGAGAATGAGAGAGGGGCGGGAGAGAGAGAGAAAGGGACAGAGGGCAGAGAGTGGAGGAGAGAATGAGAGAGGGGCGGGAGAGAGAGAGAGAGAGACAGAGGGCAGAGAGTGGAGGAGAGAATGAGAGAGGGGAGAGAGAGAGAGACAGAGGGCAGAGAGTGGAGGAGAGAATGAGAGAGGGGAGAGAGAGAGAGAGAGAGAGAGACAGAGGGCAGAGAGTGGAGGAGGGAATGAGAGAGGGGAGAGAGAGAGAGAGAGAGAGAGAGAAAGGGACAGAGGGCAAAGAGTGGAGGAGAGAATGGGATAGGGGCGAGAGAGAGAGAGAGAGAAAGGGACAGAGGGCAGAAAGTGGAGGAGAGAATGAGAGAGGGGCGGGAGAGAGAGAGAGAGAAAGGGACAGAGGGCAGAGAGTGGAGGAGAGAATGAGAGAGGGGAGAGAGAGAGAAAGGGACAGAGGGCAGAGAGTGGAGGAGAGAATGAGAGAAGGGCGGGAGAGAGAGAGAGAGAGACAGAGGGCAGAGAGTGGAGGAGAGAATGAGAGAGGGGAGAGAGAGAGAAAGGGACAGAGGGCAGAGAGTGGAGGAGAGAATGAGAGAGGGGCGAGAGAGAGAGAGAAAGGGACAGAGGGCAGAGAGTGGAGGAGAGAATGAGAGAGGGGAGAGAGAGAGAGAGACAGAGGGCAGAGAGTGGAGGAGAGAATGAGAGAGGGGCGAGAGAGAGAGAGAGAAAGGGACAGAGGGCAGAGAGTGGAGGAGAGAATGAGAGAGGGGAGAGAGAGAGAGACAGAGGGCAGAGAGTGGAGGAGAGAATGAGAGAGGGGAGAGAGAGAGAGAGAGAGAGACAGAGGGCAGAGAGTGGAGGAGAGAATGAGAGAGAGGCGAGAGAGAGAGAGAGAAAGGGACAGAGGGCAGAGAGTGGAGGAGAGAATGAGAGAGGGGAGAGAGAGAGAGAAAGGGACAGAGGGCAGAGAGTGGAGGAGAGAATGAGAGAGGGGCGAGAGAGAGAGAGAAAGGGACAGAGGGCAGAGAGTGGAGGAGAGAATGAGAGAGGGGAGAGAGAGAGAGAGAGACAGAGGGCAGAGAGTGGAGGAGAGAATGAGAGAGGGGCGAGAGAGAGAGAGAGAAAGGGACAGAGGGCAGAGAGTGGAGGAGAGAATGAGAGAGGGGCGAGAGAGAGAGAAAGGGACAGAGGGCAGAGAGTGGAGGAGAGAATGAGAGAGGGGCGAGAGAGAGAGAGAGAAAGGGACAGAGGGCAGAGAGTGGAGGAGAGAATGAGAGAGGGGAGAGAGAGAGAGAGACAGAGGGCAGAGAGTGGAGGAGAGAATGAGAGAGGGGCGAGAGAGAGAGAGAGAAAGGGACAGAGGGCAGAGAGTGGAGGAGAGAATGAGAGAGGGGCGAGAGAGAGAGAGAAAGGGACAGAGGGCAGAGAGTGGAGGAGAGAATGAGAGAGGGGCGAGAGAGAGAGAGAAAGGGACAGAGGGCAGAGAGTGGAGGAGAGAATGAGAGAGGGGCGAGAGAGAGAGAGAAAGGGACAGAGGGCAGAGAGTGGAGGAGAGAATGAGAGAGGGGCGAGAGAGAGAGAGAAAGGGACAGAGGGCAGAGATTGGAGGAGAGAGAGAGAGAAGAGAGAGAGAGAGAGAGAGAGAAAGGACAGAGGGACAGAGAGTGGAGGAGAGAATAGAGAGAGAGAGAGAGAGAAAGGGACAGAGGGCAGAGAGTTTAGGTGAGATTGAGAGTGGGGCGAGTGTGAGAGTGAATGGGACAGAGGGCAGAGAGTGGAGGAGATTTTGAGAGTGGGGAGAGAGAGAGAGAGAAAGGGACAGAGGGCAGAGAGTGGAGGAGAGAATGAGAGAGGGGAGAGAGAGAGAGAGACAGAGGGCAGAGAGTGGAGGAGAGAATGAGAGAGGGGCGAGAGAGAGAGAGAAAGGGACAGAGGGCAGAGAGTGGAGGAGAGAATGAGAGAGGGGCGAGAGAGAGAGAAAGGGACAGAGGGCAGAGAGTGGAGGAGAGAATGAGAGTGGGGCGAGAGAGAGAGATAGTGACAGAGGGCAGAGAGTGGAGGAGAGAATGAGAGAGGGGCGAGAGAGAGAGAAAGGGACAGAGGGCAGAGAGTGGAGGAGAGAATGAGAGAGGGGCGAGAGAGAGAGAAAGGGACAGAGGGCAGAGAGTGGAGGAGAGAATGAGAGAGGGGCGAGAGAGAGAGAAAGGGACAGAGGGCAGAGAGTGGAGGAGAGAATGAGAGAGGGGAGAGAGAGAGAGAGACAGAGGGCAGAGAGTGGAGGAGAGAATGAGAGAGGGGCGAGAGAGAGAGAGAGAGACAGAGGGCAGAGAGTGGAGGAGAGAATGAGAGAGGGGAGAGAGAGAGAGACAGAGGGCAGAGAGTGGAGGAGAGAATGAGAGAGGGGAGAGAGAGAGAGAAAGGGACAGAGGGCAGAGAGTGGAGGAGAGAATGAGAGAAGGGCGGGAGAGAGAGAGAAAGGGACAGAGGGCAGAGAGTGGAGGAGAGAATGAGAGAGGGGCGAGAGAGAGAGAAAGGGACAGAGGGCAGAGAGTGGAGGAGAGAATGAGAGACGGGAGAGAGAGAGAGAGAGAAAGGGAGTGACCTCACCTGAACTTCTGTTATTTCTGTTTCTGCTGCCACTCAAGGACTAAACCAGGACTAAACCAGGACTAAACCAGGACTAAACCAGGACTAAACCAGGACCAAACCAGGTCTGAACCAGGTCTAAACCAGGGCTAAACCAGGACTGAACCAGGACCAAACCAGGACTGAACCAGGTCTAAATCAGGGCTAAACCAGGACTAAATCAGGTCTGAACCAGGTTTGAACCAGGACTAAAAAAAGACTAAGCCAGAACTAAACCAAGTCTAACCTCCTGGTTAAAGCCTGATCTCGTCAGATCTCTGAAACTCACCAGGACCAGGCCTGGTGAGTTCTTGGGTGGAAGTGGAGTGAATGAATACTGCCCTGTAAGACCAAAACCAAGACTAATCTAGGACTAAACCAGGTCTAAATGCTCCAAATGAACTGCCTTCTTGACCTGATAAGTTTTTTAAATCTGAATCTAAACTAGACCAGGACCAGACCAGGACCAGACCAGGACCAGACCAGGACTAGACCAGGACCAGACCAGGACCAGACCAGGACCAGACCAGGACTAGACCAGGACTAGACCAGGACCAGACCAGGACCAGACCAGGACCAGACCAGGACCAGACCAGGACCAGACCAGGACCAGACGGCTCCAGCATGTTTCTGACTGCTGTCCCTGCTCTTTAAACCCTCATTTCCTGTGGTATTTGGTTCGGATAAATGTGGTAATGAAAAAATCTTACATTTTCAAAATCATGAGCATCCAAGGACCAGATGAATTGCACCGTGTCTGTCTTCATTAAATATATCAGCACCTCTTTCTCCTTTTCAGAATGGGATTTTCAGACTGTAGACTGAGTCCTGGGTGTTTCTCTGCTCCTGACGGGCTCCAGGCTCTTGTCCATTAGTTTTGGCAGAGCCATTTGAGATGTAGCTTAAAGAAACCTCTGTAATATCACTGATTATTTAACCCTAACCCTAACCCTCATTATTACAGACACTTCTGAAAACATTCTCCATACTTTTACTCCTGCTTGAGTACTGTTATTATTGAATTAACAGTATTCTTACTAGAGTAACAGTTTTGGTTACTTTTCCCGCTGTGAGTAATAAAAAGCTTTGGCTTGTCGCATTGAGAAAGATCAGTTTAATGCCATACTGCGGAACATTTTAGGCAAAACAATAATATTGCTAAAATTACACTTGAAATGAAGGAATTGTGATCCAGCCCAAAAAGCAGGTTTAAAATGCACAATTCTGCAAAATGAAAATTTACCCCAATGAACTAACATCAAGGACCATGATGTCCACCCTCCTGTGGCTCCACCTGCAGAGGGGTTCATAGGGGGTCAGAGGGGTTCATAGGGGGTCAGAGGGGTTCATAGGGGGTCAGAGGGGTTCATAGGGGGTCAGAGGGGTTCATAGGGGGTCAGAGGGGTTCATAGGGGGTCAGAGGGGTTCATAGGGGGTCAGAGGGGTTCATAGGGGGTCAGGTGCAGCAAACTGCCCCTGTGACCCAGCTGGATTAAGAAGGAGAAGATGGATGGAATTCTGCGAAATGTTTTAGTAACTGTAATGAAGAAAATTTCCCCTCGGGGATGAATAAAAGTAATTCTGATTCTGATTCTGTTTATACGTTTCAGAAACAGAATTATAGGTCTTGTTCTGAAAACCATTTGTGCAAATATTTATGGTTAATAATTTATGCATTTTTTTCTACAATCAAAACAAATATTCCCTGAACAGAAACCTCTTTTTGCATTAGTTTTTAGAGGACAATGTGATGGTCAGATTCTGCGTCACCTGAAGCGTAAGTCCAGCTCCGCTCTGTTTGAGCTGGGGTCAGAGGACGTGAATAGAGCCGACTCTCCAACAAGCTAATAGCAACAAAATGGACGTCAACGTCAACAACTACACGAGCAGAAACAACAAGGGAATTATCCTGGGTAATGTCCCTGGGTTCTGGATGGGACGGAAGCTGAGAGGTCCAAAGAGTGCTTAAAGGGATGAAGGGCCGAGGCGAATCACAACATCACGGCCTGAGTGGAGAATGAGTGGAGAATGAGTGGAGAGACCACAGTAGATTACAACAGGCCAGTGACAGGATGCTGAAAAAGAAAGTGACAGGCCTGTACCTGATTTATGGCCATGTGTTTGTGCTCAAGTAAATGATGGACGTGATTGACAGGTGAACTGGCCAATCAGAGACATGGACGGCTGATACGAAAGTTGAGATTTGTTTGGTCCTGCAAACATTTGGGTACAAATGTACTTTTTAGAGCTTTCTACCAATAATCATCAAAAACCTGACAGCAGTATCATCCTATCCACAGCCTGTCTGACCCCATGAATATTAAAGCATTATACAAAACACATATTATTATTATTATTATTATTATTATTATATTTATTATTATTATTGTTAGGCCCGAGCGCCAGAGGCTGGCGAAGGGCCTATTAGTATGGCATAGCGATGCTCATAGGGGGCGGGAACTAAAATGACGCGACGTGACTCGCCTGTAGTGACCAGGGACCCTCACCATGACGTAGCTGCACCAGAGGTTTCTGAAAATGTAAAGTTTGTTGGCCAAAAAAGGCAGAACATTGTTCTCTCCCGGAACATTGTTGTATCAGAATATTGTTATTATTATTATTATTATTTTTCCCCTAACGCACTCACCTATTTTTCGCCCAGTGAACAATGTCGAATACTCATGAAATGTGGCCACGTGTGAAACTCTGCCTCTGTAACTTTCCATTTTCAATAAATAACAAAAATACATAAGGGAATACGAATGACACCAAAAAAATGTGCACGTAGAATCATGAAATTTAACACAGAAGTTGATCATGACAAGACGAGTAAAAAATATTATTATGGCCACGCCCCCTGACACACCAGGGGGCGGCCATCTTGGATTAAAGTTTGTGGAGCTGAAACGCACTCCTCCGCTCACCCGAACGGCCTCAGATTTGGTCACATTATCTCCAGGGGCAGAACGTCAAAAAATATCCACATCCAAATCCGCCTGACGTCTCTGAGCAGTGAAGCCACAAATAATGAACACAAGTTTTGAATATTTACAAATTGCTCCTATTTGCTCAAACAAACTCTGATTTCAATGAAATGTGACACAGTTCTTAAACTCTCGGCCCAAAAGCGACTGAATGTGAAAACATTTTATTTGGTGCATTAGATTGAAATACAGATTGAAATAAAACGTGACCCCCCCAAACACATTAAAAAACTCACCAAACTTTGCCAAAAGTTCAGAAATGATGAGACATTCGAGAAAATACAGGTTTCATGTGTGGGGATCAAAAAATGGAGATAATTCACCACCTCGAATATTAGGCTCCGCCCACTCCTATGGGAGTCGTCCCAGCTCAACTTTGTCGTAGAGCCGTGAAATTTGGTACACACATTCATCACGTGAAGAAAACAAACAGTATCATTATGGCCACGCCCCCTGACAAACCAGAAGGCGGCCATCTTGGACTGAAATCTTCAAAATGCAGAGTTCGCATTTTGGCTCATGTTGTGTTTGAACGCACTCCTCTGAAGGTGCCTCACCCACAGGGCTGAAAATCACCGTACATCATCTAGAGAAGTGCTGAAAATCACTGTACATCATCTAGAGAAGTGCTGAAAATCACCGCACATCATCTAGAGAAGTGCTGAAAATCACCGCACATCATCTAGAGAAGTGCTGAAAATCACTGTACATCATCTAGAGAAGTGCTGAAAATCACTGTACATCATCTAGAGAAGTGCTGAAAATCACCGCACATCATCTAGAGAAGTGCTGAAAATCACCGCACATCATCTAGAGAAGTGCTGAAAATCACCGTACATCATCTAGAGAAGTGCGGCTTCAAACGTTACCTCCATTTTTTTCAAAACTGTCACGGTTTACGTGCAGCAAAGCCACAAAGTTCAATCCAAATTTAAATAATATTCAATGTGAAGATTTGCTCCCGTTGGCACAGACTCAGTCCGATCGAGCTGAAATTTGAATCACTGATGCTGATCTTTGCCTGAATATAAAACACTATAAAGCATATGGAAAATTACACTATAGCGCCCCCTAGACATGAAACGCCAACATTATCGGATTTGTACCAAATTTGGGAATTGAATTCTATGCATGACAACAACCAAAAAACATATTACGGACATGGGGAATCTTTCACTGTTGGCCAGGAGGGGGCGCAAAGACTCCTCAAAAATCATTTAAAGGTGCACTATGTCATTTTTTGATGGAGGATGTGTTATAATACACTGTAAAGCATATGAAGTGTTGTTGGAGCTTACGGTTATTAGGGTTAGTGAGGGGCATTTACAGGTATTTGCTTGGAGCAGCGTTTGTGTGATGCAATGTGCAGGGCACGTCATTTTGTGGGGCACGTCATTTTGTGGGGCACGTCATTTTGTGGGGCATGCCGTTTGCGAGGTGCAACGTAGGCGCGTGCGAGGGCCAATCATCGCCGCTTGCAGCTATATTCTTCTTCTTCTTCTTCTTCTTCTTATTATTATTATTATTATAAACAATTATATAATAATACATAAACTGAATATGAAGAAATTAAACATTAATAATCATTCCAAACCAAAACATGCTCTACAGGTCTCCAGGGAGAATAGCTGATCACTAATTGTAAGTCAATTAAATACAATCAATCAATTCAAATACTGTCTAATACATGACTAAATACTATTA
The DNA here is from genome assembly GCA_034769755.1 of Odontamblyopus lacepedii. Classification (NCBI taxonomy): domain Eukaryota; kingdom Metazoa; phylum Chordata; class Actinopteri; order Gobiiformes; family Gobiidae; genus Odontamblyopus; species Odontamblyopus lacepedii. Next base: position 36,405,254 of record CM068365.1, read on the forward strand.
AAATACAACACTAAATACAACACTAAACCCATTCAGTCAATTAAATACTGTCCCATTTTAACTGTAGGCTTTTAATTGTATGTTTTAATTGTACTTAATTTGTTTAAGTTGTTGTCAGGTGACCTTGAGTGTCTAGAAAGGCTCCTAATAAATAAAATGTATAATTAATCATAATCATACTCATAATCATAAAAAAGATTTAAAAATTGCTGTACAAACTGCTGTGCGAAGAACAATATAAAAAGCATAAAAACATTATACAGAAAGCACAGAAAAACAGACAGTGAGAGATCAGTTAACACTATAATAAAAAACAGGATCAAAATAAAAACCAGTTCTGTTCTACTGTCAGTGTCGAGCTGATAAATGACATGGATGTTGAAACAGGAGCTCAGATTCATTGTAATGTGATCTCTTATTTACAAGGTACGCGGCTAATACAGAAGCAGTTCTGTTTGTTCGTTCCGTGGGTCTGAGTCCGGCTGAACATGTGAGTGACGTGTGTTCAAACACAGACGCACCTGCACGGCCCTGTGGTTTCACATTAAGAGCCTTTGTTTTTGCTGTAATGGGGAAATCATTTAACCAAGCGAGGGAACAAAGCCAGAGGTGAGGCAAGGACAGAGCGAGGGAGCGAGGGCAGCAGAGGACAGGGACAAAAAAAAAAATGAGAGAGAGAAGAGCGCTTAAAAAAGGATGAAATAAAGGAGCGAGGAGAGACGGAGCAGGTCAAGGAGAGACACAGGTAACGCCGTGTGCTGTTGGGAGTGTCGATTAGTTTAGTATTGTGTTGTGATGAAATGCGTAGATTTCAAATTAAACTAAATATTTGTTCAAGCCTGTCGTGTTGCTACAAACCACGAGCTCAAAGTAAGCGAAAGGTTTGTAATGTGACCTGGTCCCTGTGCTGGCGCTTGACCACGGATTTTGGTGCATTTTTAAGTGAACATATAACCTGATTTTTACAGATGTTCAGATAAGGTTTTCCATGACTTTTCCGTGATTTCTCCATAACCATTTCTCAGTTTTCCATGACCTTGAATTCACATTTTTCAGTCGATAATGTGCTTTTATTAGCTGATTGAGACTTTCTGGATTAAAAAGAGAAGCAGCGGTTCCTGATTTCTTTTTTGCTTGGACTTTTATGTTTTGAACCCGATTGTGTTTGAACCCTCTTTCTGTTCTGGAGCCTCGTTTCACTCAGATGAAACAGCACAGTGACTATAAACCAATATTTGTGTTGGTTTGGTTCTGATCTGCGTCAGACAGGAGATCATCTGTGCTCCTGTTTGTCTGTTTCCCTGTTTTACGTACAGTTCTGATGCATAACACACATTCATGAGGACAAAAGTCACTAAACATTATAAGTAACTGCAAACTAATGACTCAACTTAATACATTTACTATTCCTGAAAACCTCATCTCACTACAGTAATCCCGTACTTTGTAGTAGTAGTGTACGAGTTACTGCCCAACACTGTATCTGCCTAAATACAGACTGTAGAAAGAAAAAGAACATTTTTTACAAGGAAGAATAAAAAATAAAAAATGCAATTTATAGGAATATGTCGACAAAGTGAATACATATAAACTATAACTGAATTATTGTTTATAATTATAATTCTTAATGTAATAATGAAATTGTGCACAAATGGCATCAACATTCCTTGGGGTTATGATGCTAACTGAAGGCTTTGCTTAACCCTCGAAGACCGAAGGAATATGTTTTATATAACCACGCAGAACTTTGGAACCGTAAAAGATAGAAACTTCCTTTTTCCCCTCTGAAAGCGCAGACATAGAGGTTTCCGTATAGAGTTGCCTCATTATCCTACATCACACGCACGCTGCATGATGAGGTGCGCAAAACGAGTGTCCAATAGGAACTTTGTTTTCAGCCAAACTCATGCGCTTCAATCCATTCTGATTGGCCAAAACTTTGCCAAAGAGTGAAGTGAGTCAAGATGTTGACTCCTCTCGGCTGTGTTTGCTTTTAGCGATTGAAAAAGACGCTCTAAGTGGCATTAATTCTCCCATACATGGCAAATTACGCATCTTGGCGTGCGTAATTGTGCATCCGTTTCTATTTTTATTTGAAAGGTTTATTTCACTCAAAATGAACAAATATAAATGTGATAAACACTATAGAAATGCATTACAAGTGATTTGAATCTGTTCTATGCTCTGGCCCTGGACTTTACAGGAGCTGTTTCCATGACTGGCACCAGAAAAGTAATGGAGCAATTACACTTTTTTTTTGTTTTTAGGGCAATAAGGATATTTTTAATTTACTTTCAGACTTGATATTTTGCATTTTTGTAGCTAAGGCCCTAAATTAAGCATTTTTTATGTCCAAAAAGTTGTTTATACATGTTTGTTGTGTGTTTTGTATAAAAGAGTGGGAATTTATTTTCTTTTTTTTTTTTCCATCTCTATTCCTGGTCCTATAGCTTTTCTTACAGTCACATGTCACAATTACAGCAGCAGATTGTGAAATAACAGGCTGTACTGAAAAAAAGGATGTATAACACTTCATTATAGGGTAAAAGGGGCAGTTTTAAAAGCAAAATTAAAGCCGCTCGCGGTGATGATGGCCCTCGCCCCGTTACAAGTTACATAGTGCGCCTTTAAACATATTTTTGGGGGGAGTCTTTGCGCCCCTGCTGGCCAACCGTGAAAAATACCCCATGTTCGTAATATATATTTTTTGCTTATAGTCATGCATAGAATGTAATCCCCAAATTTGGTCCAAATCTGATAATGTGGATGTTTCCTCTCTTGCTAGGTGGCGCTATAGTGTAACTTTTCATATGTTTTATATTGTATTATAATCAGGCCATGATCAGACATCAGTGATTCAAATTTCAGCACGATCAGACAAAGTCTGTGTGTGTAATACATTTTTAACTATTTATTCGGGGGGTCCTAGCGCCCCTGCTGGCCAGCGGTGAAAAATGCACCATGTCCATAATTTTTTTTTTTGCCTGTAATCATGAATAGAATTTAATTCCCAAATTTGGTCCATATCCAATAGAGAGTATAGAGTTCACTTTTATTATATTTCATATTTCATCACATTCAGGCCGGGATCACACAATAGTGATGTGAGTTTGAGCTCTGTAGGCCAAAGCCTGTGGCCGTGAGAGGGCATCAAAGAAACAGGAAATGAAGGTGTTATTCACTGGCGTGCTACGGACAAACTGTGAGGAGGATCCCCCCCAAAAAAATAATGCGTGTGTGGACTCATGTCTGTAGATGTGACATGTCAAATCTGAGCTCATTTGGACCAAAAAACAGGGACTAGATGAGTTTTGCGTACACGCAGTCAAAACAGCGGCAAATTTTTGGTCCAATATGGCCGACTTCCTGTTGGTCATAGGGCGGTGTGACAATGACATTTTCTGTTTGTCTCATTGTTTTCTATCACTGTTCCGAATTTTGTCGGCTTACGCCAAAATATGCTTTTCGGCTCCCCATAGAGTTTCAATTTTTGCCTTTTTCAGTGGGGTCACTGGGCATCGCAACGATGCCCATTTTATAAAATTTTTCGCCAGACCGGTCGATCTGATACCCCCATGTGAGACTTTTCGTCGATGTTCAGGCCCTCAAAATCGCAATCGTTTGCAATGATGGCCCTCGCCCCGGTACACACGCCCCTCCCACGCAACCGCTGAGGACTCGCAACCACCCCGGCACAACACTCTGTCTTCTCAACAGCTCGTCCACCACAAAAATTACATAGTGCACCTTTAATATTTGAAAATGGGAATGATCTAGAGCCAAATTATAGAAACTAGGCCACAGGTCACATGACTTTTATAATCAAGAGCACTGTCAGACTAAGACTGTGCATAAAAACAGACCCTCCAACAGAAAAGTTACATAGTGTGTCTTTAAACATAGTTTTGGGGGGCATTTTTGCACCCCTACTGGCCAACCATGGGAAATACCCCTTGTCCATAATATTTTTTTTTGCTTGTAGACACGCATAAAATGTAATCCCCAACTTTAGTACAAATAGGATCATGTTGGTGTCATCTCTATTATAGGGGGCGCTATAGTATAACTTTTCATATAGTTCATAGTGTATTATATTCAGGCCATGGTCAGGCATTTATGATTGAAATTTCAGCACAATCAGACAAAGTCTGTGAGTGTAATAATTTTTGAACTATTTATTGGGGGAGTCTTTGCGCCCCTGCTGGCCAACCGTGAAAAATGCACCACGTCTGTAATTTTTTATTTTTTATTTTTGCTTGTAATCAAAGATAGAATTTAATTCCCAAATGTGGTGCAAATCCGATAATGTTGACGTTTCGCATACATGGTAGGTGGCGCTACAGAGTTCAGTTTTATTATATTTCATATTTCATCACATTCAGGCCGGGATCACACAATAGTGATGTGAGTTTGAGCTCTGTAGGCCAAAGCCTGTGGCCGTGAGAGGGCATCAAAGAAACAGGAAACGAAGGCGTTATTCGCCGGCGTGCTACGGACAAACCGTGAGGAGGAGCTCAAAAAAAAAAAAATAATGCGTGTGTGGACTCATGTCTGTAGATGTGACATGTCAAATCTGAGCTCATTTGGACCAAAAACCAGGGACTAGATGAGTTTTGCAAACACACAGTCAAAACGGCAGATCCAATTAGGCCGACTTTATGTTGGTCATAGAGACGCACAATGATTGGCCTTATTACTGCTCTGAATTTCGCTGACCTACGGCTAAATATGCCTTTCGGCCTCCCATTCATTTGAGAATTTTGAATTTTCCAGGGGCGCTGTCGAGTGGGGGCACTTTGGGCATTGTCGCGATGCCCGTTTTATCAAATTTTCCCGGTCTATCTGATACCCGGTTTGGGGATTTTTCATCGACGTTCAGGGGGTCAAAAATGCGATCAAATTGGCAGAAAAAGAATAATAAGTAAAAAACCGACGAAGAGCAATACCCCTCGCCATTAACTTCGTTACTGGCGAGGGCCAATTAAGAAAAATATCCAGGCGAGGAGAAATGTACTAAAATTGCCCTTAGGTCTTCAGGGGTTAATTTGAGCTTTTTTAATCCCATCTGTCCATAAAGACCTGACTTAGGTGGAACAGGGGACATGACGCTGCTAAACAAGTCTCAAATGACAGTCACAGGCTGGAATTATTTTCAGTCTTACCTTTTTGTTAAAAATCAGATGCCAAAAGCACTCATACTGATCACATCTGGGAGGATGACGTCATCATTATATTCTAGAAACCACCTTTTAACCCATGAAAAGAGACCCCCACCACTTTCATAGCAGGTTGGGTGAAGTGTCTTGCTTAAGGACAGAACAAACGTTTGCACTAGAGCCGCTGCTGCTCCCTTGCGGCACATGGTATTCCCAGTGGGAATCCAAGTATTAACCAAGTCCTGCTGAGCTCCAGAGATCAGACAAGATCATATTTTTCACTTTTCATTATTGATTCTTTGCAGTAACATTGCGCTGGGGTGTCCTACCTGTATGTGTATGGTGTTTAGATGTTTAGAAGTTACCATGGTGACACAATGCGCACATTAGCAGAAAATTGCCAAAATTTTTTAAAGACGGTCTAAAAACTCAAGAAAACAGAAAACAAAAATATTTAAAACACATTTTCAGGAGCCTGTGATGAATACAAGTGTTTATGATCCTGTTTAGGTGTTTGAATTTTAACTCAAAAGGAGGCGGCGGAAAAACTGTTGACTTGTTTTCAGCACAAATCATCTCACCTCTTGTTGTTCCAGTCAGTTCTTTATGTTCAGATTGTGTTGAAGTGAAGCTCAGATTAAAGTCTACAGCCCCGTCCACACTAGTACATATGTGAGTTGTTTTCACTAATCTGATGTAAAACGACTCCAGAGACGATGTGGTGTCGCCAGGTCCCACGTATTCACCTGAGCACGGATCTGATCCGGCACTGTGCAGATGCCGCTGATACCCTGACGTAGGAGCTCTAGTTGCCGTCCTTATTGGACCACGTCACTGTGACTTGCACCTTCCTGATTCGCTGGGTTTGTGACATCGGTCATGTGACGCTATTGCGGAAAACTGTTTAAACAACCCATAGACAAACGCAAAAGAGCAACAGTCCACGAAAAGACTGGTTTTACGTTTGCCATCTTCCTCGGCGTGAAATCAGCCGCTGCAACTTCCACAGAACTATAGTAACTTCAGACACGATGCTCCACTTCCTTGTTTTTACCACCCACGTGGTGTTGTGACGTCATGACAACACGATGCTAGCCTAGTCATGTGACTAGCATTTCAGGCGGTAAATCATTTCCAATACGGTGATACGGTGAGTTGTTTCAGTGTAAACGTAAACTAACTTGAGTAAAAGAGCTTCAGACAGCGCATGCCTCCAGTTAGCATCACACCCCTAGAGAATGTTAATGATATCAGCTGCAAAGCACGACTCCACAGATGTCCCGACAAAGACCATCCTGCTGGCTGTAACGCGCTCCATGGAATAAAAGACTTCCAACAGATTTAAGCAGCAAAACCAGCTGCCCCTTCAGCCGTTCCTCTCCTCTTCACCCTCAACGTTTACAGGCCTCTCTACTCTTTTATTGTGTACGTTATAGTAATAAAAGCAGCACTAAAACCTGTGAAAATTGTGTCTTAAACTGGCCACAAACCAGATGGCACTATAAAGGCATTTTACGCTTTTGAATGAAACTGGCAAAGGAATAAAAGCTCTGATAAACATTAGTGCGGGTTCAAGGAGGAGGCACATTTCTCTCTGATTAAAACTGCCGCTGTCGTCACACTCTGGTTTATTATTTCACATTTGGCCTGGAGTTACGTGCTTCAAAACAACAGGGGGGAAAAAAATCAAAATTCCCTTTAACTTCTTAGGTGATTGCAAGTTTTAGTTTTCCATTAATTGCAATTAGTCGTGGCTGTGTTTGGCAGAGCTGCAGACTCCTTCTCACATCTCCGTCTGAGCTGGAATAGTCGTTAGCATGTTTTCTTAACAGCGAACACGCCCCAGGTTCAGTTTCCTGATCTCATCTTCGTGGAAGTTAGCCTGTTCTCCGTGTACTTGGGCGGGAATCGTAAACCTAAAACATACGACTCACAACAGGAAAAGCTGGAATTTACACCTGGAGTTACAGAGACACGTCATGCAGATGATGCTGGTCTGTATGTATTATGTATATATTTAAAGGTCCGAGATGATGCAAAATTGACTCTTGTGAGTTTTAAAGGTGCAATGATCTGTCTGTGGAATAAGTGTGTTTTTCTTAATTCAAGCAACATTTGATTTTGTTTCTTATTTTAGGTGCAAAGAGTTGTTGTTTTTCTTATTTTAAAAGTAGCAAGATGTGTTTTTCATATTTTAAGTACAAAAAGTCTTATTCCAGTGGAAGATAATTTTATGTGCCAAGTGAAATTTATTCAAATCATGATAAAAACCTTCTTAATTCAAGTCATCTTAACTTGACTAGATTTAGTTTTTTGCAGTGCAAGGTACAGATCAGTTCGGCGGAGAGGCGAGCACCCTCACACACGTGTATGCATTCTCAATACAAAGCTACGTTTTGCTTAATTCACACATGTCTGAGTAACCCTTTATTATTAGTCTGTTTACATCTCCAAAGCTCTAAATGCTCTGTTCCACCTTGTGATGTCATGAAGCTGTAGTTTTTAAGTTTAACAGACACATTTTACCTTTAGATCCATAGAGATCGGCAACTCCAGGGCTGAAATCATCCAAATGATTCTGGTGGAGTTTCAAAACATAGTGGAGCATTTCCCGTATAACCCCATGACATCACAAGGTGGAATAGAGTGTTTTCCATTTGAGAGAAGAAGTCAGCCTAAATCTGCAGGTTTGTGTGTTAAACATGTGTGAATGAAACAAAACACAGCTCCAGGCACAGCTCCAGGCCTGTGTGTGAAACGACATTATAACACAGAGCAGAAAATAATCTGGGCCCTTTAAACGCCAAACTCTTTTATGCTGCTTATGTTTTCGTTTTTGATCAGATGAATTAGGTTTTAAAATTATACACATGTACACAAGAGGGACGGTCCTTTGCAGAAATAACAAGCATTACATAATACTGGTCATCTTAGTTTTGGCTTGTACATCCGGGCCCCTCTCCTCTCTGAAGTTGTCTTTGTAAAGTTGATCTTTGATGGTGAAGTGTTTTTATGGAAATCTTTACTCTTTACTCTTGGATTCAGGTTGTGGACTAATGGCCGTGGGTTTTGCAACTAGCTCGATAATATCTTGCTCTAATTCTGCGATCATATGTGGACAGTCTGTCCGTGTGCCTCCACAGAACTCTGTTTCTCACCTTAACGTAACCTGTTATTCCTCTGATTGTTGTGTCTTGACTTGTGCTGACCCAGCCTTGGGGTGACCCAGCCTTGTGCTGACCCAGCCTTGGGGTGACCCAGCCTTGGGGTGACCCAGCCTTGGGGTGACCCAGCCTTGGGGTGACCTGGCCTTGTGCTGACCCGGCCTTGGGGTGACCCAGCCTTGGGGTGACCCAGCCTTGGGGTGACCTGGCCTTGTGCTGACCCGGCCTTGGGGTGACCCGGCCTTGGGGTGACCCGGCCTTGGGGTGACCCGCTCTCCTCTCTGGGGCAGTATTATGTCTCGGTCTGTTTTAGCCTATGTATCTGCATGATTCATGTGCCCCCTGTGGATGTACAGTTTAGAGACGCTGTAGCGGGGACAGGTAGTTATGTGGTTGCACTTTAATGAGTGATTTGTGCATATTTGAGCCATCTTTGAGTAATCTACCATATTCTTTCGGACTATAAACCACTTTTTTCAGGATTTAGGTGCTCCTGTGACTTATACTCACTTATATATTACATTTTTCACACTGACAGTCCAGAGATCATATATATGAATCGTATATATGAATTAAAAATGAAAAAAAATCATTATCTGTTTTTTTCATTTTGGTTTTAGAGACAAATAATAAAGAAAATAGTTTTTTATTTTCGTTTTCTTGTTTTTGGTTCTATGTGGAAAAGTGAATAAATTAATGATACACAGATTCTTCTCTATTGGGTTGTTTTTATTACTATAACAGCTGACTTGTGTTTTCATTTTAGAGAAACATAGCGAGTTTCAATTGTGCCAATGATAACATACTGATCCACAGGTGTTATAGGTTAGAATTCTATAGCAAACACAAGCACAATGAATATGTGTAAGTGTTACTGTGACTAAGTGGGAGGGGCTCTGACTGGTACGGCCCTTTAATGATTCGTTTAATAAATCCAGTAATCCAAAACATAACACTGAACAGGACATTGCACCAAGCCCTGGTTTAGTCCCGGTTTAGTCCTCACTTCAAAGTCCTTTTACAATCCTCTGTTCCTCTGATGTGAGCAAACGTACACTTCCCTTCACTCTTTGTCCTCATCTTCTGTTCTTTGGTTTTTCCTTGTGCTCCACGATCCTCTTTGATTGATTTGCTCTGTTCTAGAGTTTTAGTCTCGGGTTTGTATGTGGGCCACGCTCCTGTGCTGCTTTTCGAACTGCACTCGAACTTCAATCAAAGCTACACTATGGAACATTTTCTGGTGAATGGTCAGTACTTGCAGATGCCTGAAACACCAGTAATGAACAAATGCCCGATGGGTCTGTGTAATATCCAACACTCCAGGGAAAGCAATGACATCTCCATGGAGACGAGGCCACCAGAAAAATGCGCAGTGCTCCTTTAAACATACAGTGTCTATTCAAGTAGTAAAAGTTTACTGCTCAGAAACAACATTCTTGAATTTATCATTTACTTGACTTGGTTAATATTATTCTTGTTGGAATGTTGCTCCACAGGGTATAATAGCATTATATTCAAGGCCAAGCGATAAAATCTACATGGAGACGAGCGGGTGGCGGACTAAAGTATTCTGTAGTGCGCATTTAAAATTAGACCAAAAGCGACTAACCTCTTAACCTAAAACTACTCCCTGTCTGGAAACGTGTTTTTAATGAAACAAGAAAACCCAGATGGAAGCGTTCCACACGTGTGAGTGGTACAGACTGTGATTACACCCCAGAGACTTCAACTGGTGCAAAATACAAGCCAAACATGCTGTAGTCATTTGAGACGATAACATTTAAATGATTTGTGCTTTTAAGTTTCTGAGAATATAATTAAACAACAAAAAAAAATTTAAAAATCCAAACGGATACTTAATCCTTAAAGAGAAAGTACTTTACCTCTGTGGGGTATTAACTGCTAACACATTACTATATTTAGATCACCATGTTACCTTTTATTGCTTTGTAAATGCTATATACACAGAAAACAGCTATTAACATGTTTTATAAGTCCCCCCTCTGTTTGCTCCCTGGGCAAAGTCACTCCCCCTTCAGAGCCCCATTACAACACAATCAGCGTACATCTAATGACACCTGACTGCACATCGCGTCAGGTTTGTAAAGTTGTTATGGACAGTTTTGTATCATGTTTTTGCATATTTATGGAGAATCGTCCTGTGACAGCGTGAGTTACGTCGGCTTGTGGGTGCAGCATTGGACAAATCTTTCAGCTAAGGGTTCAAAAGGGGCTTGGGAAAGATCACTAAATGGCTCAAACATGCATGGATGACATCTAAAACCTCTTCAGGCATGTTTTTGATGAGGGAACAATGTTATAACATGGTAGAGTAAAATCCCTCATTCGTCCAGGTAGAATCCACAGCAAAGGAGAAAGTTCAAGAGTTTTTGGTTGAAGACGTTTCACCCCCAGAACTGGAGAAGCAGCTTTGATGAGCGCGAAACATCTTCAACCAAAAACTCTTGTCCAGATGACAAATTGAACTTTCTCCTTTGCCATATTTTGCCTAATATCCCCTCTTTTATTCCATGGGTTTGGCATTGTGTAACTTCTCTAGTGTGTGTGTTTTTTTCCCATGGAGATGTTATTACTTTGTCTGGAATGTTTCACAGTCTCTGGTATTAAACCTTTCTATTTTCATGGAGACCAAAACCAGACAAAATTAAAGGTCAGATCTGTTTTTCTAGGTATTTTTGGGCTATAAAACTGCCTGTAATTTAATAAATGTAAGGCAGAGCTGTTTAATGCCACACTGCAGAACATTCACAGTAGATGAATGATGTATCCATAGAAACAAACAGGACGGACCCCCAACCAAAGACTAACATAGTGCACCTTCTTAAATAGTGTAATGAGTTTTTAACATAAATGCAACTGTAGAATATGATCACTTCATTTTACATTTCACAGTTTGACAGAACATTTTCTCTGATGATTTTTTCAGATCCAATCAGCGACGCTGTTGCAGTGAATCTGTGAAAAAACCTGCCCGACACTTGCAATCCCCAGACACTTGGTTTTCGGTCATGGTGCATTTCCAATAGCGACAAAAGAAGAAAACAACTGAAGGCTAAACATGCTGTACTCATTTGGGGTGATAACATTTGGATGATTTGTGCTTTGTGTTTAAACCACTGCAGTCATGAGCCTCAGAGCTGCTCTGTAAGTGTGATCTGATGTTCCTGCTCCAGGGGGGGTTTATAGTGCTAATTGAGGGCTCTTAATTTTACAAAATGAAAGAAGAAGTCACAGTCTGTCATTTAAAGGCACTGTGCATGATTATAAGTATCTTAAAGGTTCCGCACTGCGCTGTTTTGTGATCTACTGTTTGTTCTCATGTGTTTTCCTCATCAAAAACACACCCAGACTTGTGTTTTGTTTCATTTGCACATAAATCTTGCAGCTCTTCTTTCAAATGGAAAACACTCTGTTCCACCTTGTGATGTCATGTGGTAATACAAGGGGTGCTCTACTGTGTTTTTAAACTCCATACACCTTCACAAGGAGCATTTGCATAATTTTACATCTGGAATTGCCCATCTCTATTGAACGAAAGGTAAAAGGTATCTTTAAAACTACAGTTTCATGACATTACAAAATGGAACGGAGCGTTTTGAGCTTATAATGCAGAATTACGTGTGAATGAAACAAAAAGTCAAAAGAGTGTATGTTTTCGAGGAGATAATAACATTCTGATGTGACTTAAAGCACTAGGCAGCACTAAAGCAAAGGGATTAATAACTGTTACCGAAAGAAAAACTCCTCTAATGTACACAAGAACTGTTATTTGAAAAATGCAAATATAAGAACACACCTTTATTTTAATCAGTTAATGTTTAAAGTAGTGCTGCCGCGATTATTCGACGTTGTCGACGTAATCGAATATGAAAATGAGTCGACTACAATTTTTTTGGTCGAATATTCGCCTTTATTTATTTTTGGTCTCAAACGGCTCGTCCAGAGACAGGTGTTGTGAGATGTGTCTGTGTTGTGTCTGTGGCTCAGTGAGAGAGAGAGAGTGGGTGGTTGTGTGGGAGGTATGTCTGCGCGGACCAAGGGAGCCGGGTCTCCCTCTGGGTGTGTGTCCGCATGTGCTCTGGGAGAGAGGGAGACGGCGACCGGGCGAGTAGAGGAAAAGTAAGGATGCCATGCCTACAGTGTAGTGAGCGAATAAAGCCGACTCGACAGCGAAACTGCCTCCCTTTATTTACATTTTTTTTATATACACCGCAAGCGCACGAGGTCCTCAAAGGGAGTTAACTCCGGCCCTAGGAGAAGACGATCTCCCCTGTCCTCCCCAACCACGGTTAGGGGGCTAGAACAGGAAAAAGTTAACACAGGTATTTCCCCTCCACACCACTAGTAGTACTACACTCGAGGCGGACACCGGTGCTGCTGACAGCGGCTACATCCGGGGTTGACGCCGAGGTGGCTAACCTAGGCTTCACCAAAGGCTAACAGCAGTGGTAAATAATGGCACCGCCAAAGAAAACAAACTTGAGGAAGTATTTGCCGTGCGCACTCTGCTGGCTGGTCTCTCTCTTTCTCTCTTCCCCCTTCCCCCGATTTGAGCATTTGAGAAAATGCCAGCGGCCGGTGGGTCAGAGTCGGATCCAAGAACAGTGGCGACTTCTAGACCAAGACCTAAAGCCTCGAAACTCTGGGAATACTTTTGGACAGATGGTGATAGAGTGGTTTGTACACTCTGTAAGACTTATTTGGCTTATCACGGGAGCACGACCACGATGCATGAGGTATTGAGAATACCGTTGCATATGCTGCTTGTGCATATCGTTGTTCAACATTGTCGAATGAGCACACACAACAGACATAACAGCAATAACCTTTGCAACTCGCACACACAAGGTAACCTCCCGGGAAAATCTTGTTAGAACCGCTTGTTTGTTTTTTTTAATTAGTCGTTTAGATTAGTCGACTAATCGAAAAATTAGTCGAGAGATTAATCGTTAGAAAATTAGTCGTTAGTGGCAGCACTAGTTTAAAGTATCAGAAAACATTAGGGGTGTAACAATAACCAAAATATGGTGATATCGTATCGTCAAAGGTCTCACAATAATATCGTGGACCATCACAATATATTGAATCCCAAGTCTCTTTGCTTAAATGAACAGTTCTGATGCAGAAATAGCTTAAAAAAACAGAGGGAACTACATAGACCATGATCCTTTGCTCCGTTTCAGTGCAGACGACATGAAGAAATAACTGTTCTAAGCACTTTTACATCTTCATTCTTTGGATTAAGTCTGTGAAGCATTTTTAGAGGAAAAAGGAGCAGATTCACAGTTTTAATATTGTAATAAATATCGTACTGTGAGATGTTTATGGTAAAAATATCGTACAGAGAGATTTGCATATCGTTCCATCCCTAATGACAATAAATGTTGTACCAAATGACTGGTCAAAGCATTTTAGAATGTCAGTCTTCTTATTATTTATAATATTGTAATATCATGAGCCTCTCCATCATATCCTGAGCTTTCCCATGATATTGCAATAAATATCGTACCATGAGGTTCATACCGTGATATCGCATCGCAAGACTCTTATCCTTATTAGGCCCGAGGCTGGCGAAGGGCCTATTAGTATCACATAGCGATGCTCATAGGGGGCGGGAACTAAAATGGTGCGAAGTGACTCGCCTGTAGTGACCAGGGACCCTCGCCATGATGTAGCTGCACCAGAGGTTTCTGAAAATGTAGAGTTTGTCGGCCAAAAAAAAGCGGAACATTGTTCTCGTATCAGAATATTTAGGCCCGAGCGGCAGAGGCTGGCGAAGGGCCTGTTAGTATGGCATAGCGATGCTCATGCTGCTCAATACTAGATACACTAGTTATTCTTGTTATTTATTCTGTTATTTATTCTGAATCCATGTGAACTGTTAGGACATATACTGGTGTGTTGTTGTGTACCTGCTGTGTGTGTTTTTACTCAGGTGGCTGCTATGAATTGCCCTTCAAGGGACCAATAACGTTTTTTCTATTCTATTCTATTCTATTCATAGGGGGCAGGACGTAAAATGATGCCACGTGACTTGCCCGTAGTGACCAGGGACCCTCGCCATGACGTAGCAATTCAAATTCAATTCAAATAACTTTATTTATCCGTTAGGAACTTCGTTTGCAGACAGAGCACCAGCACAAGTGAAGCCTCCACACAAACATTCATAAAAAGCACATTCATCAAATGCAGAATGAGAAATAGATCAATAAAGATACATCCATAACAGCACCTCTCACTTCCCCAATGCAGATGAGCTGAACATGTGGCTTCATCAGCCGTTTAACAGGCAAATGGAGGAGGGAATAAAGCTGGACGTGGCTCATAGTTTTAAGTGAGAGGGACCTGAACCTCTGTCCTGATGGTAACAGGCTGTAGAGTGAGAGGGACCTGAACCTCTGTCCTGATGGTAACAGACTGTAGAGTGAGAGGGACCTGAACCTCCGTCCTGATGGTAACAGACTGTAGAGTGAGTGAAGAGTGTGTGATCTGTCTGTACCAGACGGCTCACACAGAGGTTTCCGAAAATGTAGAGTTTGTTGGCCAAAAAAAAGCGGAATATTGTTCTCTCTTGGAACATTGTTGTATCAGAATATTATTATTATTATTATTATTATTCTTTTTCCCCTAACGCACTCGCCTATTTTTCGCCCAGTGAACAATGTCGGATACTCACGAAATTTGGCCACGTGTGAAAAAGTCTGCCTCTCTAACTTTCCATTTTCAATAAATAACAAAAATACATAAGGGAAGACGAATGACACCAAAAAAAAATGTGCACGTAGAATCATGAAATTTAACACAGAAGTCGATCATTGTTCAACATTGTTCTCGTATCAGAATATTCTTCTTCTTCTTCTTTTTCTTCTTCTTTAGGCCCGAGCCCCTACAGGGCGTAGGGCCTATTGCTTTCGCTCAGGCATTCATCGTTGTCAACTGTCTTACGTTAAGTTCAGCGCGATCTCTCTCTGCGTGAACAGCAGTATCCCAGCATATTTGTTCTTACTAACAAGTCATCGTCAACATTACTTGGCTTCGCCCATTCACTTAATGTTGACAAAAGTAGCGTGAAGCGCCTTCTGTCCCCAAAACACACTCCTGACATCAAGCTGTATCCAAGCCCCCAGGCCGAAGGCATGGGCCATATTTATAGCTGCTAAAATGAATGGAAATCAATGGGGGGTCAATGGCGGACCCCGACGAGATGGTGAATGACCATCACCAATGAGGTGGGGAATCTCGAGAGCTTTCAAAAAAAGTATAATATATGTTTCCTATGTTAAAGGATATATTGTTTTTGCTAAAGGCGGCACGGTGGCTGAGTGGCAACACTCAGGCCTCACAGCAAGAAGGTTGCGGGTTCGATCCCCGGGTCGCCCGGGCCTTTCTGTGTGGAGTTTGCATGTTCTCCCCGTGTCTGGATGGGTTTCCTCCGGGTACTCCGGTTTCCCCCATCAACCCAAAACATGCCCGCACCCCTATGAACTAACATCAAGGACCATGTTGTCCACCCTCCTGTGGGTTCACCACCTGCAGAGGGGTTCATAGGGGGTCAGGTGCTATGAGTATTGGGCAGCAAACTGCCCCCACGACCCAGCCGGATTAAGCGGGAGAAGATGGATGGATGGATGTTTTTGCTAAAATTATTATTTTTATTTATTTATTTATTATTCTTTTTTCTTCTGCTCTTTGAGCTCTAATTTGACCCCCTGAACACGCTCAAAAACTCACCAAATTTTGCCCAAAATTCATGTATGGGCATAAAAAAATGGCGCGACAGCGCCACCTGCAAAAGTCAAAATACACTGCGCCTATGGGTGCCTACGTAAAGTTTGTCGCACAGTCACGAAATTCGGTACAGACATTCCTCATGTGAAGACAGAAAAAAAATATTAGCATTAGCACGGCGCGATGTGCTGGGCATGGTGTTTGCTGAGCGTGGCGTTTTTGGGGCACGCCGTTAGTGGGGTGCGACATTTGCAGGGCATGGCGTAGGCACACGGAGGGCCAATCATTGCCGCTTGCGGCTATATTTCTTATTATCCTTCTTATCCTTACACCGCTACTAAACATGTGTTTCTTGTGTGTGAAGTGTGCTGAACTTTTGTATAGAATTCTCCCTCCTGTTTTAGAACTCTTTCCTGTAATTTTCACCATATATTTAAACTTTTCTTTGGAAATTGCCTCTTGATTTGTGAAAAACTATCATTTCGATTTATAATAGTTATAATTCGACCAAATGAAATCAAAATTAGAGAATCATAAAGGGCTGGGGTTTACATAACGTTATTGTTCTCTATGACAGACTGTGTGAGCTGTCTGTAAATGTTTGTGTCTCTATAGTGTGAACTGTGTGACCCCTTTAAGTTTAACAGCCACAAGCCTCCGACAAAAGTCCCCATCAGACCTGAGCACGACGCAGGATTCTCAAGTGAGGAAGGTCCTGCACATCTCACACAACAATCACATTATATACATTTCTTTATATAATCATGCCTTATTTCACACCAGTCTCTTCTTGTTTTTATGCTACTCATTTTCTCAGTTTCTATTTTTACGGTTTTTATACGCCCGTGATAAAACGGGACGTATTATGGTATGGCGCTGTCCGTCCGTCTGTCCGTCTGTCCGTCCGTCCGTGGACACTTCAAAGCTTTGAAGTTTAAAGTTCAAAGGTGACACACAGTTCCAGCTGCAGCGGTTGCTAGGCAACGGGAGAGAGAGAATACAAGACAACTACACATTACCTTGTCCGCGCTCTAGCTCGACAACCGTCTCACCTAGGAATGTCAAACTTCCAAACTGCACCAACAATTCATCTTTAACTAGGTTTGACAAATTCTAACTTGATTCTATATACAATAATTCAAAGTACGGGCGTATTTTGCCCCACTGGAGGAGCTCTTGTTATATTCATTGTGGTGTGTGCGCTACTGTATCTAAATAATTTCCCTTTTGGATCAATACAGTTTGTTTAAGTCTAATAAAAAAAATAAGTATAAATAAAACCAATATACACGGCATGTTTGTCATCACCCACAGAGAAAGGAATCCAAAAACAATGAAAACACTCCAGCAGAATTGTAAAACATGCTGTCTGGCACTGCTAACACATTCGGATGCACCTGCTTATCTGTAGTGAAATGATGTTACTCAGAACAAATGTTCAACAGCAGGTGCCAACTGGTTCATGTGAAACAGTTTGCAATGGACCAAAGTTATTCCTCACTTACCTTATGCACTCAGGGCATTCACCGCAACGAGTTTATAATGACTTTTCACAACTTTCAGAGACCAAAGCCGAGTTTTGCCTTGACGGTAAAAGCTAATAACAATAAGTGCTTACATACAATAACTTGCATGTAAGCACTTCCTGATTAACAGGCAATAAAATGCTTTCTAATCAGATGCGGTCAGTACACAGTGGACTTATTTTGACCTCAGGAGCTGCTTTTTCAATATATCTGAACTGGGGCTAGACACATTTTGCTCAAATATATGGGAAAACAAATCTGCTACAGGATCTTCAAAGGTGCACTATATATATATATATATATATATATATATATATATATATATATATATATATATATATATATATATATATATATATATATATATATATATATATATATATATATATATATATATATATATATATTGGTTGGGGGTCCCTCACCGTCCTATTTCTCTAGATATGTCATTGTTTTGCTTCAAATGTTCCACAGTGTGACATTAAACAGCTCTACCTTACATTTATTCAATTACAGATGGTTTTATAGGTCAAAAATACATAGAAAAACAGGCATTCTGACCTCGGCTATGTTCACAATTCAGCCAGAAGTGACTCAAACCCGATTCTTTCACCCCTATGCGACCGGCATCTGATTTTTTAAAGACAGTCTGAACAACACAGATCCAAGCCAACTTTAAAACCACCAGGATCTCAGCGCAGCGTCCATGTTCAGGCTGCTTCCATAAACACTACTGCTGTGTGTGACATCGTTGTGTCCTCCAGTGCGTATGTGGAACACTTTTGGGGCATTTAAAGTTCACACTGAAGATCACATACAAGTCACATTTAACTGGAAATATGTAAAAAAAAAAAAAAAAAAAAGGAGAGATTTCACAAAAAACTCTGACTTGAGCATTAAACCCTGCAGTCTAACTTGGCCTGGTTTGGTCTCCACGAAGATAGAAAGGTTTAATGCCATAATGGGAAACATTCCAGACAAAGCAATAACAAAAAGTAGGTGACAGACTCTTCCCCAGAAAAGTTACACAATGCACCTTTAACCTTACTAACCCTATAGTGTGAGCGTGTGACAGGAAAGTGGGGCCTTGTTATTGTTACATGAAGTAGGTCTGAACGGTGGGGGGATCTTCACCTCATATAACCGCCTGTCATGTGCATCAAAACAAGCGCCCCCTCCGAGTCTATGTCTGTTCTGTGTTAATGAGGTGTACACAAGAATGCCTCTTGTTAACCGCTGACCTCTGCCTATGTGCAGAGTAATGAGCAGAGCCTGTGTGTGAAAGGGACACACATGAACTGTACAGCCAGGCCAAAACAGGACATTGCAACTGTCATGAACTCTCAACATGCCCTACATACTCGTGTATTACAAGGAATTGAGCTTAAATATCCTATATTACACAGAACTGACTCTTGTAAAGTTTAAGTCAGGTTTAGAATGTGGTTTCCTCCTCATAAACATGTCATGGAGCTGTGTTTTGTTTCATTCGCACATGCTGAATAACCCTGGAATGGGATCGTTAGTCTGTCTTTAGTATATTTCAGCAATATACTAAACCAGGGGTGCCCACACTCTTTCAGCAGCATGCAAAGTACTTATAAAATAACAAAGTCAAAATGAGCTAACAACTACAAAAATCCAAATAATTTAATAATTTATTTATAAATATATTGAGAATCAGTGGTGGTGGAACGGTACTTGGATTTAAGGACCTTCATGTGGGAAAAGGCTGACTCACATAAATAAGTTTTTATATATTTCTATCTCCATTTTATCTGATAAATGTTAATTTAAGCTTAAAATAAGACAAACTGTGCTGCACTGAAACATTTTTTAGACCCTCACCCACAGTTTGAGAACCCCTTCTTGAAGAGAACTTCCACTGGCACTTTACTGAAAACTGTGAAGAAAGTGAATACAGTGTGGATTTTTTTAAACCTGTTTTTTCAACTTCCACTGGAGTTACATTCTCTTACTGGTTTTGCAGTGGTATTCACCAGCCTCTGCACATTTACCAAAGGCACGTCGTGACAAATACGTTGTGACTCAATGAGTCACTTTGCGTGACGGATTGGCTGACGTCACTTCCGGGTGAGTGAATTCTGTTTGCGAGCTGTTTTGCGAAGCACTCTTACTAGCATCTCTCTACTGAATCTGTTAATCCACGAATCCATCTAAACTAGTGCCTGAGTACTTCGTCAAACCATCGAAGTTTATTCAGCATCTATTCAATTCAATTCAATTCAATTTATTTTGTAGCGCCCAAAATCGCAACAACAGTTTCCTCTAAGGGCGTTCCAAGATATGGATGAGTAAAACATACACACAGACATATCAAAACAGGAATAAACAACATTCATGTAAAGCAGCAAATGAAACATGGTCCAGTCATCCCCTGTCCTTAGACCCTCCTTCTCAGCAAGGAAAAACTCCAAAAAACCCAGGGTCCTGGGAAAAAGAAGAAACCTCGGGGAGAACTACAGTGAAGGAGGGATCCACTCCCATGGACGGACAGGCAATAGATGTCCAGGCCCGTGGGCCAGAGGAGGAGGAGAAGAGGGGCGAGGAGGAGGAGCCGGGCGAGGAGGAGGAGCCAGGCGAGGAGGAGGAGCCAGGCGAAGAGGAGGAGCCAGGCGAGGAGGAGGAGAGAGGTCCAGCTGCCATCAGGCGTCTGAAAGAGTTCCACTCCACAGGGAGTGGGACAGGGGACAACATGTGAATAGCAATGAACAAACTACAGATGAGAACATAGTGAGTGATGCTGGTGAGAAAAAAGGAGGAAAGAGAGGACAGTGCTCAGGTTGCCACACTTCCCCAGCTTGTTATCTCCTGCAGCAGCTTATCTTAGTGACATCAACTAAGTAACCTGGTCATAAGCTATTCCGAAGAGGAAGGTTTTAAGCCTGGTCTTAAATAAAGAGACTGTGGGTGCCTGTTTAACACCAACAGGGAGTTGATTCCATAACACAGGAGCTTGGTAACTGAAGGCTCTCCCCCCCACTGTACTTTTAGACACTCTAGGAACCACTAATAATCCTGCATTCTGAGAGCGAAGTGCTCTATTTGGCTGATAGGGGACAATGGCATCCTGAAGATATGATGGGGCCATATTGTTTAAGGCTTTGTATGTCAGAAGGAGAACTTTGAATTTAATTCTAAACTCGACAGGAAGCCAGTGAAGTGATTTTAACACAGGACTGATGTGATCACGTCTTTTAGTTCCTGTTAGGACCCTGGCCGCTGCATCTAGCGCTCCGTAATTCGTGGTCTAAGCCTCTCTCTCTCTGTAGTTTCAGCTTGTAGTTTCAGCCTGATCTAGCCTAGCCTAGCATCATGGCTAAAACTCTCGCCCCTCTTTCCTGCTCTAGTTGCAACATGTGGAGTGAGAACCCTGGCTTATTTGATAGTGACAGGGATAGTTGCGCTAAGTGCAGCGTAGTGGCAGTCCTCGAGGCCAGGGTTACAGAGTTAGAAACGCGGATCCGCTCATTGGAGGCTCTCAAGCCGAGTTATAGTCAGGCAGTAGCAGGGACCGCGGACCGCATTAGCTTGGCGTGTAGCGAGAGCAACCCCCGGCGCATCCCGTGCAGCCGGGACCAGACCAGGACAGTTTTGTGACATTTAGACGCAAGCGCAGGGCTAAGACCAGGACTGCAGATCAGGGACACATAGCTGAGCGCAGGACTCCAGGAGACCAGGGACACAGGGCTGAGAGTAGGACTGCAGGAGACCAGTAGGGAGCTTCCCGTCCAGAACAGGTTCGCCCCCTTGAGCTGGACGCGGGACACTCTAGTCATAGGGAGCTCCATAGTCAGGGACGTGGAACTGCCTGCAGCTTCCACACGGTGTTACCCTGGAGCCAGACTGGGCGACATCGAGGGGAATCTTAGGCTTTTAAAGAAAAGTAAGAACAGGTACCGCCGGATCGTTATACAGCGAGGGGGTAACGATACTCGGCGCGGTCAGTCAGAGGTGGTGAAGTTGCAGATAGCGGCAGCGGTTTGTGATTTGGCTAAGTCGATGTCGGAGTCCGTGTACTTCTCTGGCCCCTTCCAAATTATGCCAATTGTGAAATGTTCAGCCGCTTTTCAGCTGTCAACCAGTGGTTGTCAATTGGTGCCCATGAGAATGATGTCGTCTTCATAGACAACTGGAGGGCATTTGAGGGGAAGCCCAGGCTTATACGTAGTGACAGCATTCATCCCACAGCGGCTGGGTCCTCCCTCCTAGTGCAGAATATTATGGTTAGTCTTAGATGACCATCAGGTAAGACTAGCACACAGACTAGCTCAGGGAGTGTCAGTGACGCTAGGGAGCAAGAGTAGACTAGTGAGGCACTGCTCTGTTAGCGAGAACAGCTCCAAACAGGCTGAGACTGTGTGTGCGCCACGTACAGGGGCCTCCTCTGAGCCACCCTGCATGAACAATTCTCCCAGACCGGCTGAGGTTGTGTATGTCCCACGCACAAAAGCACAAACAAAACATACCTAAACTCTGATAGGAAAGGTATCAGATCTCCTAACTCAATAGAAATAAATACATGCATCGCAAATAAACAAAATAAATGCATAAAAGCACAAATAAAACTCAACTAAAGTCTGATAGGAAAGGCGTCAGGTTTCATAACTTAATAAAAATAAATAATTGTGTTGCAAACAAACAAATTAAGCATGTAAAAGCACAAATAAAAGTCAACTGAACTCTGATAGGAAGGCGTCAGACCTCATAACTTAATAAAAATAAATACATGTGTCTAAATAAACAAAATGATAAGTGTGTAAAATGTGGACTGCTAAACATCAGGTCCTCTCTTCTAAATCTCTTTTAATAAATGAATTAATTGGCGACTTTAATATTGATCTTCTAGCTTTAACTGAAACATGGCTTCAGGAAAATGATTATGTTAGACTAAACGAATCTGCACCTCCAAGTCACGTGAACTTTCAAAGTGCCAGGAGCACTGGTCGAGGTGGCGGTGTGGCGTCATTTCTCACTCCAGCCTAATTCTCAGCCTCAAATCTAATTATACATTCCGCTCCTTTGAAAGCCTCGCACTATCTATTACGTGCACCAACTGGAAAAACCAAAAAGCTGTTATATTTATAACAATCTACCGACCTCCTGGTCCTTATGCCGAGGATTTCTGACAGAGTTTTCTGACTTTATTTCAAGTTTAGTTTTTGGAATGGGAAAGGATTGTTATAGTTGGAGATTTCAACATTCATGTTGATAACAGCAGTGAGTGCCTCAGCAGTGCTTTTGGTGCTCTCCTGGATGGGATCGGTTTTACCCAGAGTGTGAACAAGCCGACTCACTGTCACAATCACACTCTCGATCTCGTCCTAACTTATGGTATTGAGATTAGTGATTTACTTGTAATTCCTCAAAACCCTATACTCTCTGACCATTTTTAATAACCTTTCAATTCGTACTAAAAGACTATCCAGCTCTGCAGGAAAACTATAATGAAAAGAACAATATCAGAAAAATCGGTAGCCGAGTTCAAAGAAATAATCGAGCCAGTATTAAATGATATGCCATGTGACAATGAGAACAACTTTAATCCAATTATCATGGATCAGTTTGTTGATAGGACAATGCTCACCTTAAAATCTGCTCTCGATGTTGCAGCTCGCTAAAACAGAAAGCATTAAACCAAGACCTCCGGCTCCTTGGTTTACTCCAGAACTGTGATCACTCAAACAACACGTGAGACGCACAGAGAAGCTCTGGCGCCGCTCATCGCTAGCAGTCTCTGAAGGCATGGAAGCTCTGCCTGCTCTCTTATAAGGCCGCTCTGCGAAAAGCACAAACCAGATACTATTCAAACCTAATAGAAGTAAACAAAAGCAACCCCAGATTTCTGTTCAGCACTGTAGCCAGGCTGACAAACTCGCATACTGCCCCTGAGTCTCTTCTCCTTTGAAGTTCAGTTGTGATGACTTTCTTGAATTCTTCGATTACAAAATTATAACCATTAGAGACAAGATCAACGAAGCCACTCCAAAATCAGCCCGAGCAAATTCTGCAAATCCAGTCTGTAACACCAATATCCCACATAAATCCTCTAACAGCATTAGACAAATTTACTCCTGTCGATGAGGTGGAGATTACCTCCAGTCATCATGTCGTCCAAACCATCAACTTGTTTGCTCGACCCTATTCCAGTCAAACTCCTCAAAGAAGCTCTCCACTTAATAATAGGTTCCATCCATAACATAATAAATATGTCATTAGAAAATGGCTTTGTTCCTCAGTCCTTTAAATATGCTGTAATTAAACCGCTTTTGAAAAAACCTAGCTTAAATCCTGATGAACTAGCCAACTACAGACCTATCTCGAATCTTCCATTTCTCTCAAAGATTCTGGAGCAGGTTGTGGTGAAACAGCTTTGTCACCATCTGCAGGGCAATAATTTATATGAAAAATTTCAGTCTGGATTCAGAGCTCACCACAGCACAGAAACAGCTCTGCATAAAGTGACAAATGATATGCTACTAGCTGCTGATAACGGGCTGGCTTCAGTCCTGGTCCTACTGGACCTCAGTGCAGCGTTTGACACCATTGATCACAACATTCTGCAAAGGTTAGAATGTGACATAGGTGTCAGAGGGACCGCCCTCAAATGGTTTAAATCCTATCTATCAGATAGGTACCAGTTTGTTAGTGTAAACCAGTGCACCTCTCCTGCTCTAAAGTAGCTTGTGGTGTTCCAATAGGATCTGTGCTTTTTACAATCCTTTTTACTTTGTATATGTTGCCATTAGGTAACATTATCAGAAAACTTGGCATTAATTTCCACTGCTATGCTGATGACACTCAGCTGTACTTATCAATGAAACCTAATCAGACCGATCAAATCGATAAGCTCAGTGCCTGTGTGAAGGACATCAAAACCTGGATGACCCTGAATTACCTCCTCTTAAACCCTGAAAAACAGAGGTCATTGTTGTCGGTCCTAAAGGTCAGAGATTCTCTGTCAGACCAGATAATCTCACTTGACAATGTGAGTATAGCCTCTAGCTCTACTGTAAAAAACCTTGGAGTCGTATTTGACCAAAATCTCTCATTCACAGCTCATATAAACCAAGCTTGTAAAACTGCATATTTTCACCTGCGAAACATAACTAAAATCAGAAAAATTTTGCCTAAAAATGATGCTGAAAAACTTATCCATGCATTTGTTACATCCAGACTAGATTACTGTAATTCTCTGCTCACCGTCTGCACTAAAGGTACTTTAAGAAGCTTCCAGTTGGTCCAAAATGCAGCGGCCAGGGTCTAACAGGAACTAAAAGGCGTGATCACATCAGTCCTGTGTTAAAATCACTGCACTGGCTTCCTGTCGAGTTTAGAATTAAATTCAAAGTTCTCCTTCTGACATACAAAGCCTTAAACAATATGGCCCCATCATATCTTCAGGATGCCATTGTCCCCTATCAGCCAAATAGAGCACGTCGCTCTCAGAATGCAGGATTATTAGTGGTTCCTAGAGTGTCTAAAAGTACAGTGGGGGGGAGAGCCTTCAGTTACCAAGCTCCTGTGTTATGGAATCAACTCCTGTTGATGTTAAACAGGCTCCACAGTCTCTTTATTTAAGACCAGGCTTAAAACCTTCCTCTTGAATAGCTTATGACCAGGTTACTTAGTTGATGTCACTAAGATAAGCTGCATGAGGAGATAACAAGCTGGGAAGTGTGGCAGCAACCTGAGCACTGTCCTCTGTTTCCTCCTTTTTTCTCACCAGCATCACTCACTATGTTCTCATCTGTAGTTTGTTCATTGCTATTCACATGTTGTCCCCTGTCCCACTCCCCTGTGGAGTGGAACTCTTTCAGACGCCTGATGGCAGCTGGACCTCTCTCCTCCTCCTCGCCTGGCTCCTCCTCTTCGCCTGGCTCCTCCTCCTCGCCTGGCTCCTCCTCCTCGCCCCTCTTCTCCTCCTCCTCTGGCCCACGGGCCTGGACATCTATAGCCTGTCCGTCCATGGGAGTGGATCCCTCCTTCACTGTAGTTCTCCCCGAGGTTTCTTCTTTTTCCCAGGACCCTGGGTTTTTTGGAGTTTTTCCTTGCTGAGAAGGAGGGTCTAAGGACAGGGGATGACTGGACAATGTTTCATTTGCTGCTTTACATGAATGTTGTTTATTCCTGTTTTGATATGTCTGTGTGTATGTTTTACTCATCCATATCTTGGAACGCCCTTAGAGGCTACTGTTGTTGCGATTTTGGGCGCTACAAAATAAATTGAATTGAATTGAATTGAATTTAGTAAAACTTCAACCACATGCCACGGCAGTCCTGCTCTAAACCTACAGCTACCAACCTCAGCGTCACCATCAATGAAGATTTTAAGTTTGACAAGCAGATAAATGCAGGGGTTAAATCCAGTTTTTATCACCTGCAGCTTTTATCCAGACTCAAACCGGTTTTATTTTTGAGTGATTTGGAGCGGGTGATCCGTGCTTTTATCTCTACACGTCTTGACTACTGTAATGTTCTGTACACTGGTATGAGCCGAGCGAACAGCTTACAGTGAGTCCAAAATTCTGCAGCACGTCTTTTAACACATCACACTTATTTTATCCTCATTGCACCGGCTTCCTGTTCATTTTAGAGTTGATTTTTAAATTTTTGACTTCATGGACGAGCCCCATTGTACATCTCAGACCTCGTTGTTCCCTACACTCCTTTGCACGCTCTGAAGTCTGAGGGCCAGATCCAGTGGCGGCTGGTGGTATAAGTCAAAATTATAAATATGTATTATAAATATAAGTATTATATATAGGCTATACAAAATTATGACAAATGCCAGCAACAGATGTTTTCATTTTAGTCACTATTTGCTGAACTTTATCAGGAACACAACACACAGCCAAGCGCAAGGTTTACACAGCAACACAACCTGATGCACCTGCCCACACCCAACAACACACCGTAACACACCGGAACACACCGTAACACACCGTAACACAACCCAAACACACTGTAACACAACCTGATGCACCTGCCCACACCCAACCCAAACACACTGTAACACAACCTGATGCACCTGCTCACACCCAACCCAAACACACTGTAACACAACCTGATGCACCTGCTCACACCCAACCCAAACACACTGTAACACAACCTGATGCACCTGCCCACACCCAACCCAAACACACTGTAACACAACCTGATGCACCTGCCCACACCCAACCCAAACACACTGTAACACAACCTGATGCACCTGCTCACACCCAACCCAAACACACTGTAACACAACCTGATGCACCTGCTCACACCCAACCCAAACACACTGTAACACAACCTGATGCACCTGCCCACACCCAACCCAAACACACTGTAACACAACCTGATGCACCTGCCCACACCCAACCCAAACACACCGTAACACACCGTAACACACCGTAACACAACCCAAACACACTGTAACACAACCTGATGCACCTGCTCACACCCAACCCAAACACACTGTAACACAACCTGATGCACCTGCCCACACCCAACCCAAACACACTGTAACACAACCTGATGCACCTGCCCACACCCAACCCAAACACACTGTAACACAACCTGATGCACCTGCCCACACCCAACCCAAACACACTGTAACACAACCTGATGCACCTGCCCACACCCAACCCAAACACACTGTAACACAACCTGATGCACCTGCCCACACCCAACCCAAACACACTGTAACACAACCTGATGCACCTGCTCACACCCAACCCAAACACACTGTAACACAACCTGATGCACCTGCCCACACCCAACCCAAACACACCGTAACACACCCAAACACACCGTAACACACCGTAACACACCGTAACACAACCCAAACACACCGTAACACAACCTGATGCACCTGCTCACACCCAACCCAAACACACTGTAACACAACCTGATGCACCTGCTCACACCCAACCCAAACACACTGTAACACAACCTGATGCACCTGCTCACACCCAACCCAAACACACTGTAACACAACCTGATGCACCTGCCCACACCCAACCCAAACACACTGTAACACAACCTGATGCACCTGCTCACACCCAACCCAAACACACTGTAACACAACCTGATGCACCTGCTCACACCCAACCCAAACACACTGTAACACAACCTGATGCACCTGCCCACACCCAACCCAAACACACTGTAACACAACCTGATGCACCTGCTCACACCCAACCCAAACACACTGTAACACAACCTGATGCACCTGCTCACACCCAACCCAAACACACTGTAACACAACCTGATGCACCTGCCCACACCCAACCCAAACACACCGTAACACACCCAAACACACCGTAACACACCGTAACACACCGTAACACAACCCAAACACACTGTAACACAACCTGATGCACCTGCCCACACCCAACCCAAACACACTGTAACACAACCTGATGCACCTGCCCACACCCAACCCAAACACACCGTAACACACCGTAACACAAAGTAACACACCGCTCACAAACAGCCCCCGGAATGTCATGAAAATGCAGCAAAAATGATTCTCCGGTCACATCAGGCATCAGCACCGCTCCTACAGCACACGACAGAACACCGGAGCGGCTCCGTCGCTCATTCATTTATGCATTTACCTGTTAAGGTAAAGGCATAAATGAATGTCCGAAGGTGTGCCGTACGGTGACAGCTGGCTCGCAACAGTGTCTGGAGAGAATTTTTCCATGCTGCACCTGGTTTTTTGCTCTGGCACCAAGGATCATGTGTTCATTGAGAGACTGAGGATGGGACAATGTGTTTGCTGATGTCTATGTCAGATTATGTTTCCATGTTTTTCACTGTGAAGCCCATTGGGGCAACTCTTGTTGTGTTTCTGGGCTATAGAAATAAAATTGAATTGAATTGAATTGAATTAACACTATAACACTGTTTACTGTGAGGCTCTGTCCTCAGATTTGCCCCAAACTAACAAAAACAAGCCTCTGACCTTCTCCAGGGGCCTGATGCAGAGTGTGTCCTCCCCCACTGTCCTGTTGGTTCTGTCTCTGTCCCGGTCCAGTCAGGTCCACGGGACAAGGTCCTGGAGCCGAGTGCAGGAGCTGCTTCTAAAACTCACCTTAATCCCACTTCAGTCTGAAAGTTACACCAGTCCATATTAGCACCAGGGCACCAGGTGGAGCTCTCTGCACTATGCTTTTACGCCCAGAGTGCCCTGCCGGCGGCAGCGAGCAGGCCCCAGCTCCGGCAGCAACGGCCCTGGTGGCAGCAGATGCCGCGGTCCCGGCAGCGAGTGCCCCGGGACCCGGTCTGTGTCGGTGTGTCCCGCGCTTTAGATCTCTCCTCCCGCTCTCCTGTTTTGCTTTAGGCGAAAGTAGCGGCCATAGCACACAGCCTGTTGGGCTGAGGCGGGACAGAGCAGCTGAATCCTCATAGGTCAGAATTGTGATAATATTTCCAAAGACCAATCGCTTGATCTGAGTGCTCCTCCACCCTGTGCACTACAACGTTTTTCAGGGGCTGCAATACAAACTAATGGGCAAATGCAACGTAATGACGTCAGATTTTCTGAATGTTTCAGCTGCTCCACAGACCTCCACTGGGGCGCAGAGACTCAGATGCACCACGTGACTCCAATAGCGATATGAGCACATTTAACATGATAAAAATATGTCTATGGAGATACACGTTCGATTTTAAACAAAATATTAAGCCCATAGCCTAATACAAAATAACTTTATAATTTATTTGATTTGATTTTTATTTTTTTTAAATCGAGGTTAAGTTAGGGAGTGCGGCGCACTTGCGCCCTCTATTCACCAGCCGCCACGAGCCAGGTCCAAAACTTATTGTCCCAAAAATGAGACTCAAAAGCCCCTGCGTATTCTTGTATTTATGACTGTCAACTAACCCTAATCGTCGGGCAGCCTGCTGTCATACAGAGGAACCGCGGCTAAATCAGTTTATATACGCACAGTGAACGCGCATTTAATACTGCAGTTGGTATATGTGTAGTATTAATGAATGAATCTGTGGCTGACCCGGTTCAGATCCGCTGCATGGACGCGCCTTTGACTTTATATGGAAGTTATCAGTGTAGTGAAAAGAATCACCCACCTGATGTCGGCGGATTTAATTTCAAGTAAATGGTTAAACCGTTCACTGTATTTGCCATTATTAAAATTGATGTTCTGCTAATACTGCTGACAAGCGACACACAAAGTCTGCGGCGGAGATGTTGCCATAGGCAACATAACCTACTTATTTGAATCCCATCCATCCTAAGAGATGTTCATATTTCCCAGTGCCTCATGCCAAGAAGGAAATAAAAGCAAATAATGCGAGAGACGTCCATCATTCCCTGAGCGGCGTGACTGGTTTGGCTGTGGCTGATCTTATAATGAAATCACGTAAAAACATACTTGACGTTTTCACGTTCTAACGTGAACATATCACGAAATAACGTGATAATTATGGTTGGTGGAGGACAGTCAAAGGGGCTGGGGCCAGTCAAACGGGCCTGGTTGTTAACATGAAAACTACCACTATATGACATCACAATTTGGAACAGAGCATTTTGAGCTTTGGAGATGTAGACAGACAAAGAATTACTCAAACAACTTCAGGTATGTTTTTGAGGATATAACAAAATTCTAACATGGGTTAAGATCATAAGAATCAATTTTGTGTAATAGGATGTTTAAAATGTTGAAATCCAAATCCCATAGTATGTTTCCTTTAACCCAGAGTTCATTCAGTATTTATCCGTAGAACTTTTCACATAACCCAGAGGTTCTCTCCCCAAACGGCTGCACTGTGTCACATCTGTTTAGTGCCTGGGTCCAGGCTGTACTGTTTTTCCTGTTAAGTCCATTTAACACGTTGCACTTAATCCCAATGTAATGGTAAATTAGGAAATGTGTCAGTTTGCTGGAGCTCCCACATGTGGAGCAAATAAAGACCAGGATGTGGAGACGGCTGTGGACAGAAGGAGGACCTGACCTGAGCTGAACCCTGGCTCCTGTCGGCTCACTGCAAACAGATTTGATAACTGCATGATTT
This sequence comes from Odontamblyopus lacepedii, assembly GCA_034769755.1. NCBI lineage: Eukaryota > Metazoa > Chordata > Actinopteri > Gobiiformes > Gobiidae > Odontamblyopus > Odontamblyopus lacepedii. The sequence continues at coordinate 36,435,893 of CM068365.1, forward strand.
AAAGTCCCTCTGCGGAACTTAGAAGATAAATATTGATTCTTTGAGGACTTTGAGGGTGTTCTACATGTATGCGTGTTAGCGGAAAATTTAGAAGTTACTATGACACAAGCTCGCAGAAGCAAACAGACAAAAAAAAAGGTTTAAAACAGTCTGAAAACTCCAGAAAATACAAAATGGATTTAAACCGCACAATTTAAGGAGTTTGTGACCAAAACATGGAAAGTTCATGGAGTTCATGGAAACGTTTAGGCATTTTATGTTCAACAAATATGATGAGAGTGACTAAGTGAAAAGCTGCTGGCAAATGGTCCCCAGCTTGTGACTTTAATTTGATGTGTGAGAGACTTGTATAACAGCACAAATCAGCTCTCTTGGTGTAGTTCCAGCGGAATATTTCTACTGAACGAAGGGTAAAAGGAGCTGTTAACTTCAAAACTACAGCTTCATGACATCACAAGGTGGACCAGAGCATTTTGAGCTTTAGAGATGTAGACAAACTAATAATAAAGTTACTCAAACATGTGCAAATGAAACAAAAGGGAGGTAACAACATTCCGACACTCTGAGCATGACTTACAGCTCACAAGAGACACTTCTGCGTAATTTTCGACCTTTAAACTCTGGTATGACATTACAAATACTAAGAATTACTAATAATATCTGAGCACAGAGTACAAATACTGAGAAGAACCACTCGATGACATCAGCAGGTGCAGGATGAGGACAGAAAGAGGATCTGAACTGGACTGAGCTCCACTGTCAACAATGTGATTTCTACTTCATAAAGGTATCCTAACGACATGATTTAAAGCCCTTCCACGTAACTTTTAGAGAAAAATACACTAATAATTTTGGGTGTTTTTTTCCCAATTCGAGAGACCTAAAAAACTAAAGAGCTAACTGCAATTTTCGGACAAGTATAGCAGTTAATAGTAAGTAAGTAAGTAAGTATGCCCTTTATTATCCCACAATGGGGAAATTCATGTGTCGCAGTAGTAACAACAGCAACATACACTCCACAAACAACATGAGTAATTGACATACATACAAGACATACAGACATACAAGACCAGAGTTAAAGGAAGGGGATATTAAAAAAAATGCAAGAGAAAATATTCTAAAAGGGTGATTTGTCCTAATAAATAAATAAGAAAAATAAATCAATAAATATAAAAGTTAGTTTAAAAAGTTAAAAATTCTAGATGAGTTGATAAAAAGACTGAAATATGAACTAACAAACTAATACAAGAATCGTACTTCAGAGCACGTTTGTGCAGATAAAAACTCCAGGGTTATGCAGAATAACACGGGTGATTTAGTTGTTTGTGAACAAAATTATGCCAGAAAAACAAATACATTTAAAATTTTTGACAACGTTGACAAAAGTAGTGCGAAGCGCCTCCTCTCCCTAAAACACACTCCTGACATCAAGCTGTATCCAAGCCCCCAGGCCGAAGGCATGCGCCATATTTATGCTGCTAAAATGAATGGAAATCAATGGGGGGTCAATGAGGGACCCCGACGAGATGGTGAATTCACCAATGACCCCACGGTGACGTGGGGAAGCTCGAGAGCTTTAAAAAAAAATGTATATGTGTTTCCTATGTTAAAGGATATATTGTTTTTCCTAAAAAAATACAAATAAATTCCTTATTATTATTATTCTTTTTTGATAAAATATATGTTGCATGTATGGGCATAAAAATCTGGCGTGACAGCGCCACCTGCAAAAGTCAAAATACATTGCACCTATGGGAGACGTCCCGACGTAAAGTTTGTCGTACAGTCACAAAATTTGGTAGAGACATTCCTCATGTGAAGACAGAAAAAAAAATATTATGGCCACGCCCTCTGACAAACCAGAAGGCGGCCATCTTGGATTGAAATTTAAAAAATGCTGACTTAGCATTTTCGCTCATGTCGCATTTGAACGAACTCCTCTGAAGGCGCTTTGCCCACAGGGGTGAAAATTGCCAAACATCAACTAGAGAAGGTCAGCTTCAAACGATACCTGAATTTTTTTGATAACTGTCACGGTTTACGTGCGACGAAGCCGCAAATTTTGTTCTGATTTTTTGCAATTTTCCTATGTCTAAATTTCCTCCCGTTCGGCCATACAAAGTCCGATTGTTCTCAAATTTGAATCACTTGTAAAACTTTCTTGCCAAAGCCGACTAATTGTGACACGAGCAAAAATTGTGTGATAGCGCTCCCTGCAGGACACAACTAAATTTTGCATGGAGGGTCAAAATTTTAGTTTTTGTAAAATGTACCAAATTTTGTAGAAAATTACTTTGGGCCATCTCAATCAAAAAACACAATGTAAACCATATTGTATTTTTAACTGTGCTGTCATGGTGATACATGAAAGCTCCAATGTTATCCTAATGGGAAAGATCAGATAAATTCCCATTCATGAAAAATATTTTTCTTTCACAGAATATTCTCAAATTTAGCACAATGACTCTTCATGTCATCCTGATCAAAAAAGTCTATGACAACCATATGGTATTTTAAACCGTGTTGCCACGGTGATGCACGAAATCTCTAATGTTATCCTAATGGGAAAATGTCAACAATTTCTTACATTTCAAAGTGATATAACGGCTTAATAGTTTCATTGAAGAACGTGAAATTTGGCACAGTGATTCTTCAAGTCAGCCCGAACAAAAAAGTCCAGCGGGCCAAAGTTGCATTTTGCACGGTGTTGCCATGGCGATGTCCCAAATTGCCCATGTTTATCTATGTTAGCACATCAGCATCTCCAGTGTGTGTGGACTTTTTGTGTTTAGTGACACGTTCAGCCCAAAGCCAAAACACACAGAGACAAGAGGCTCATCAGCGCCACCCGGGAGAGCGTCAACACCACCCGGGGGAGCGTCAACACCACCTGGGGGAGCGTCAGCGCCACCCGGGGGAGCGCTGGGTCAGCCGAGTGAGAAGCGTGGCCCGCGAGGGCCGTTCGATGCCGCTTGCAGCTTTAATTTCTATTGAGCTTTGAGACTTAAAACTCTTGAGACTTTTTTTGGCAGTGTTTGCTAATGTGTGCGCTGTGTCTCCATGGTAACCACATTTAGGACGTCCTCATCCACTGCAGAGTAACAATTGTTTGTGTTTTGCTGTGTGCTAGTAAACGCGTGAGGAGCATAAGCAGGTCATTTCAGGTCATTTCAGGTCATTTCAGGTCATTTCAGGTCATTTCAGGTCATTTCAGGTCATTTCAGGTCATTTCAGGTCATACGAGGACAGCAGTCAGATCAGGGCGTGTTCAAGTGTCTCAAAGGAAATGCAACCAGACAAAAGCGGCTTATTTGGACACTAAATTTCTCGTAACCCCCACAGGTTCATATCTAGACTTTGCAGCTGATGTCGTCAGTGTTTTCTGGGGATGGGATTCTACCTTTTGCTCTTTAAAAAGAACCCAAGGCTCTAAATAAGAAGACAAAATGATGCTTTTGGATTCGTCGCTCTCATCTTTTATTGTTGAAATCAAACTCCTAAATAAAACGTTAAATGCTCATATTGATCACAGGCTCCAGGAAATGTGTTGTTTAATTCTTTTTATTTATTTATTAATTATTGGCAGTGTTTGCTAATGTGTGCTTTGTGTCACCATGGTAACTGCTGAACATTCTGCATTAGCCATACATGCAGAACCCAAATGCTGTATGCTACAACTTAATATTTTAGTGTTACATCCTATTATTGTGGCATCCTAACTTTACAATAAAATAAAAAAAATGGAATGACCATAGTCTATTACCACTCCTGTATGGATTTAATTTAATATTTACTATTTTTATGATGATGATTATTATTATTATTTTATTTTTTTTGCTGCACAATATAAAGCCAAACCACATTCCTAGTTTGTGAATTTTGTTCCCAAACAATGACGACATCTAATAATGATGTGAAATGAAAGTTGAATGAGCAGGGACACACTGGCGTCTCGATGCTGAGCAGGGCGGAGGCAGCTCAGGTGAAGAGGAAGAGTGGAGTCTTTCAAAACCTTCAATCTGTCACCACTACTGAAATAAACAAATATTATGCTATCGTATTGCAAATATTATGAATTATTGGCATTGTTGTTGGCCTTGAAACATCCTCTCGAGTTTCTTTGTTGTGGCAACTCATGTTGTCGTAAAGTCATCAATCTTCTTTTGTAAAGGACTTTTAAAAACAGGTTTGCGGGTTGCAGGTTGCACAGACACTGACGCAGACAGTCAAAAAAACAATTAAAAATAGGATCAAACTATTCAATTCGATGCAAGCGGCATCGAATGGCCCTCGCGGGCTGCACTTCGCACTTGGCCGACCCGGTGGCGCTGACGCTCCCCCGGGTGGCGCTGATGAGCCTCTTGTCTCTGTGTGTTTGTGGCTTTGGGCTGAACTTGTCACTAAACACAAAGTCCACACACACTGGAGATGCTGATGTGCTAATATAGACAAACATGGACACTTTGGAACATCGCCATGGCAACACCGTGCAAAATACAACTTTGGCCCCCCGGACTTTTTTGTTCGGACTGACCTGAAGAATCAGTCTGCTAAATTTCACGTTGTTCCATGAAAATAGCAAGCCGTTATATCACTTTGAAATGTAAGAAATTGTAGAAATTTGTCCATAAGGATAACATGGGCACTTTGGTGCATCGCCATGGCAACCCAGTGAAATATACCATATGGTTGTCATTTTAGTTCCAAATAATATAAGGTACCACTTTATAGTAACTAAACCTTAATTACAACTTTCTTTCAAAATATAGTAAATCACCCACTTTTTTTTTAATATACAGAGATGTCAGTGTGGTCGTTGCCCCTCTACAGAAGTGAAGTTAAAAAGCAGAAAGTCCATGGGGTTGTACAGCCATGTGAGGTAATGACCTGAATACATTCTGTACACTAGACTCATGTTTTATAGAAAATCTGTTTTACTGCTGACAACTGTGACTGTGACTGTGGCATTTTTCATGAGTCAAACAAGTTTAACTCTAAGCTGAGGTTATGGTACTGAAACAGGGACAAAACCACAAGAAAAAAAACTCTGTGTTTGGGTTTGTTAGATAAAATGGATGTGTCCGGCAGGCTAATGCTCCAGGTAAACTCTGAGTCTTCACCACATTTTTAGTTTGGTTCAGTTTTCAAAGATGAGTCCAAGTAAGGTGCCTTACTGCAACTGGTATAGTCCTGTTCCACTCATCCTGATTTAGTCCTAATCTAGTGCTGATTTAGTCCTGATTTAGTTTTGATTTAGTCCTGGTTTCGTCCAGATTTAGTCCTGGTTTCGTCCAGATTTAGTCCTGGTTTCGTCCAGATTTAGTCCTGGTTTCGTCCAGATTTAGTCCTGGTTTCGTCCAGATTTAGTCCTGGTTTCGTCCTGGTTTAGTCCCGTTTTAGTCCTGATCTAGTCCTAATCTTCTGATTTAGTCCTAATCTAGTACTGATTTAGTGCTGTTTGAGTCCTGGTTTAGTCCTGATCTAGTCCTGGTCTAGTCCTGGTTTAGTGCTGGTTTAGTCCTGACCTAGTCCTTTAGTCCTAGTTTAGTCCTGATCTAGTCCTGGTTTAGTCCTGGATTAGTCCAATTTTAGTCCTGGTTAAGTCCTGATCTAGTCCTGGTCTAGTTCTGGTTTAGTCATAGTTTAGTCCTGGTTTAGTCCTGGTTTCGTCCAGATTTAGTCCTGGTTTCGTCCAGATTTAGTCCTGGTTTCGTCCAGATTTAGTCCTGGTTTCGTCCTGGTTTAGTCCCGTTTTAGTCCTGATCTAGTCCTAATCTTCTGATTTAGTCCTAATCTAGTACTGATTTAGTGCTGTTTGAGTCCTGGTTTAGTCCTGATCTAGTCCTGGTCTAGTCCTGGTTTAGTGCTGGTTTAGTCCTGACCTAGTCCTTTAGTCCTAGTTTAGTCCTGATCTAGTCCTGGTTTAGTCCTGACCTAGTCCTTTAGTCCTAGTTTAGTCCTGATCTAGTCCTGGTTTAGTCCTGGATTAGTCCAATTTTAGTCCTGGTTAAGTCCTGATCTAGTCCTGGTCTAGTTCTGGTTTAGTCATAGTTTAGTCCTGGTTTAGTCCTGGTTTAGTCCAATTTTAGTCCTGGTTAAGTCCTGATCTAGTCCTGGTCTAGTTCTGGTTTAGTCATAGTTTAGTCCTGGTTTAGTGCTGGTTTAGTGCTGGTTTAGTGCTGATTTAGTGCTGGTTTAGTGCTGGTTTAGTGCTGATTTACTCCTTTAGTCCTTTTGTCCTGTTTCGGTCTTGACCAAGTTACAAGTCAGATCTGTGAACAGGGGTACGATGTTTTCTAAGGTATTTTTGGAACCTCCACCACCACAGTTACAAACTGCACCTTTAGGAGACTTTTACTCTCCCCATAAGGACTGTATCTCTTTACCTGTCAGAAGGAGTCACCTCTGAACCAGGATCTTTATCAGAAGTACCACAGTGGAGGAGGATCCGTGTGAACTCGTGTTTTTGTTTTATAGATCTCCTTTTTTAGTAACACAAGTGTGTCTGCTGTGTGTCCACATCCTAATGGCTGCTTTGCCTGTTTAATGAATGTGTTTGGACATGTGCTCTGCTCTTCTCTGTTTTTACACAGCATTTTATGGACATTACAGCTTTGTGCAGCGTGAAACTCGAGATCTGGTTTAACCCAGTTTTTAACCTGGTTTAGGCCTATTTCAGGATTGGTTAAGAGCATTTTGCTCACAAACCTATTTTAGTCCTGGAACAGTTTTAGCTTTAGCCAGATTTGTCCTCTTACAGTTTCCAACAGTTCTTTTTTGTTTTAGAGACTCCATTTTGTAAATAAATTAAGCATAAATGAATGAATGAATGAATAATAAAATAAAATAAAATGCAATACAGTAATAATTGCGTTGTTATTTCATAAATGTATATAGATTGATGTTATGTATTATATTATGTATTGTATTGTATGTATGTATTGCTGCCTGAAATACACATTTCCTTCAGGATAATAAAGTAGTCGTCTATCTAAAATAAAATACAATACAATAATAATTCGACTGGTCAACACTGTTATTTGATAAATCTATTGAAATGTATAGAAATGTATAGACATTTATAGAAATTGGATCAGAAAGTATCAGTCTATCTAAAATAAAATAATAAAATAAATTAAATTACAACACAATACTAAATATAATCAATCAATTAAATACTGTCCCACTTTAACTGTAGGTTTTAACTGTAAGTTTTGTGTTTTAATTGTATTTAATTTGTTAACAGTGCATTATGAGACTTTTCTGGTAGTGTGTCCTCATCCTGCTTGTTTCCTTGTTTCCATAGAGATGTGAGCTTTGCCTGGAATGATCCACAGTATGGCATTAGACACTTATTTTTTCATTTACACCTTAGATTATTACAAAATGAATAGTTTGAAAAACAGAAAAGTGAGTGGATTGCCTCTCCACAGACCTGACCTGTAACTTAACCTTGTAGCGCCACGTATTTGTCTTCATAGCAATAGATAAACAATGGGCAACAAGCTGTCCCTCCGCTGAAAAGTTACACAGTGGCTCTTTAAATTTGTGCGGTTTTTGATGAGAAGGTGGAATTGATTGAACGGGGAAAATACTGATTGCAGGTTCCTTGTGTTTGATATTCAGAGCTTCTTCAGAACACAGCTGCTGTGTCTTGTCTCTGTGGGGGCCGGGAGCAAAGGAGAATTCAGGTGAAGTCGATTCTTTTACAGCGCCGTTTGAAGCTCTTTGACGGCATCTAGTGGTGACATTTTAGATTTTCTAGAATGTACTACTGGCCACCTGTGAATTATGACTAAAAATAATCAAAGAATTGAATCAAACACGGCAGCTGGTCGGGTTTTAGTTATGCGTGACTGGTTTTTTGGTTATGTTCATACAAATTTAAAGGTCCTAAATGACATAAAATAGACTTGAGATTGAGATCTCTTGAGATTTCAGGGATGTTAGAATGCCGTCACTTCATCAAAAAACATACCTAGAGTTGGGTTTTGTTTCATTCACACATGTTTAATTAACCTTTCATTATTAGTCTATCTGCATCTCCAAAGCTGAAAATGTCCCGCTACACCTCGTGATGTCATGAAGCAACAGTTTTCAAGTTATCAGCGACCTTGTGTTTGATAGAGATTGTGAATGATCCAAATGATTCTAATGAAGGCGTACGGAGTTTAAAAACAGTGAAGATCTTCCTGTATTGAAGAAGAACTCAGCTTAAATATGCAGGGTTTGTGAGTTAAATGTGTGAATGAAACAAACCTGACCCACACCAGCTGCTGTCTGACTCAAAAAGATCCATCTTCCATCAACTTCTATATACAAAGCGAGGTTCTTCCTCCACTTCCTGCCAGTTCGTCAGTTTATCCATATTGGTTTATCCATAAGTTTGTGCCTCATATTCTGAAGATCTAATTTTAGTGAATGTTTAGGTGCATTTTTCATCAGTGCTCCCTGGATCTCCTGTCTCAGTTCCCCTGGTCATCTCGTGGCTCGTGCTTCTCCGGACCCTCTTGCCTAGTACAGCACTGGCTACAACTTAATATGACTATTCCATCACCACTGCTATTTACACTGACTTACACTTAATGATGCATTCTGTAACTTCTAGTCTAGTCTCCATGGAGATGATGTTCCGCGGTATGGCATTGGACTTAATTCATTTGGTTACAGGTATTGCAGAAGCGACAGTAGCGACGGTAGCGACAGTACCTCAGTAGTTAGTCCAGAGTATCCTGGTTCTCACAGATAATTGTTGTTGTTGTGTCCTTGGGCAACACCTCTCGCCCCCAGTGTCTGGTGCACTGGTGTGTGAGGGGGGGGGTTATTTATTTATGTTTTATAAAGGAATAGCCCCTTGAGATGTAGCATCTGGTTTTCAAGGGGGTCCTCCAGTTGAACAGTTTGGCCAGTTTGGACAGTGGTGCCATAGTAAACATAATGTGGCGAGATGGGTGTATTTTGGGTTTGGTTTTGATGGTCAAGAAATAAAAGAATAAAATGACATAACTAAATTAACTCCCAGCAACGCCACTGGGCATAGCCCAGAAATTAAACTAAAGGTCACACAGGTTTGTTCTTGATAACAGAGGCGAGGTTCCATGGTTAAACCAGTCGTTTTGTTTATTTTACACATAATTTAGATGAAAGGACATTTATATAAATAGTTCCGTGAATTTCATTTGTTCAGACCCATCACATATCCAATCTATCGCACATGTACGAAAAGGAAAAGCGGCATGTACAAAAAAACAAAAAAAAGGGAAAGGCGGCGGCTCCAGCGCCCACACCGCAGCTCTCAGGAGTCACATCTAGAAATAAAAATGAAGTTACTTCTAATCCTACAGCTAATCTGGCAACGAACCATCCTGGAGCAGCGATCACACATACGGAGCACAACCTGCGGCGCCAGAGAACAGGCCCCGGCACTAAACGGAACAACCGTATTAAAGACCAACTAAATGAGTGAAATCGGTAAAAAGTGAGGATACGACCTGGAGAGCGGAGAACACGAAGGCACAGCGGGGGGAGGGGACCCAGGAAGTGCATAGGTCAGAGGGCGAGTGACACAAGGGAAGCACTATTTATTGATTGACAGCTATCACGATTGGCCAAGGCCAATGAGAACGGTCTCTTAAAGTGGGAAGACCCGCCTGCAGGTCATACTGCCACAATAATATACAACATTATGCAAACAAATATATACAAACTCACAGTCACTGATCCACACACACACACCAGCTCTCATAGCCCCCACCAAGACAAAAATCAATTAGTGAATTAGTGAAAGTAGTGAAATCCAAAAATAAATAAATGGAAATGAGGCGGCAACAACAACAACAACAACAACATCCGGCCCTTGCGTGTGCCTACGCCCCACCCCTCAAATGTCACGCCCAGTAAATGACATGCCCCACACTAACCCTAATAACAGTAAGCCCCAACCACACTTTTCATATGCTTTACAGTGTGATATATTCAGACCGAGATCACGTATTAGTGACTCAAATTTCCCAGGTCAACACATCCTCCTTCAGAAAAATGACATAGTGCACCTTTAAATGATATTTGTGGCCAACAGTGGAAAATTCACCATGTCCAGAATGCATTTTTTTGCTCGTAGTCATGCATAGAATTTAATCCCCAAATTTGGTACAAATCCGATAATGTTGGCATTTCATTATACTAGGGGGCGCTATAGTGTCATTTTCCATATGCTTTTATATTGTATTATATTCAGGCCGAGATCAGCATCAGTGATTCAAATTTGGTTTGCGCTGAACATCAACGTTCAGCACAACGTTGATGTTGACCACGATCGTTGCGAAAGCAATAGGCCCTACGCCCTGTAGGGTCACGGCCCTAACTATGACAGGCGATAGTAACAGCAACATTACAACATGACAATATTAAAACGTTAAAATGTTAAAACATTAAAAAATTTAGAAGTGTCCACAAGTCTGGTTTTCCTTTAGCCACTGTTTCAAGTGTGATGTGAAAGTGGCCGGTGTTGGAGTGTCTCTTACTGATACTGGGAGAGTTCCAGAACTCGGTGCCTCTGACTGAGAGCAGTTTGTCTGTGTGGACCTCACAGTTCCCCCGGGCCGTGGCCCTAGTTCCATCCCACAGACAGTCTTTGTTTTAATAAAATCCTGTAGCGGAGGAGGAGCCCATGTAAAACTTTATATATAAAACAACCATTTTTAAAATGAACCAAATTATTAAAATTAAACAATTTATACTCGTCTAAAATCGTGCAGTGGTGGACTGAGAATGGTTTATTGTCCAATATTTTTAAAGCTTTTTTACAAAGTGATTCAACTGGTTTAAGTGTTGTGCCAGCAGCAAGTGCCCATGTGGTTATGCAGTCCTCTATATGCGACAGAGTCATGGAGTGTAAAAACATTCGTGCCGCATATAGAGTCATAAAGGGTCTTTGCCTGTCTAAAATTCACCAAGTTAAAATGAACAGTTTTTGTGAGGCGCTTAATGTGTTTCTTGAATGTTAATGTCGGGTCCAACGTCAGTCCCAAGTATTTAAACTCTTTGACGAGACAGTTCTACTCTGTCCAGGAAAACACTGGACCGCTGCAGTTCAGTTGTTTTTTTACTGAACATGCAAACCGTTTTCTTTATATTGAGTTGTAAGAATGAGTTCTTGACCCACTTTTGGACTTGAGTCATGGCTGATTTTAACTTTTCTGATGCTTCTTGTACAGTTTTAGCATGTGTGAAAATTACAGCATCGTCAGCATACAGCTGGACACTGACATTTGGACACATTTCCGGGAAATCATTAATAAAAACACTAAATAAAATGGGTCCTAAAATGCTACCTTGGGGGACCCCGTTGGACAGTGAAGGAAGATTTAAAACCAGACAGGGAAACACACTGTTGTCTGTGGGACAAGTAGGATTCAAACCAAGGGGTGATCCAATCCAAACCAAATTAATAATTTGACAGCCCTAATTTAAACCATAAACCATTATCCAGTTATTAGTACAAAGTTGCATATCAAAATTATATATTTATAATCGCATTGCATGTTTAAAATTGTGTTATTTTTCATTTTCAGTTTTAAAGCCATAATGTAAAGCAATTACCACCATTTCTTAATTGCGAATCAAACACAAAAAGAATTTCCTTTTTGACCTTTTGTTTATTTTCTTTCAGAAAAGTGCAGAGCAGAGCCAGAACTTTGAGTCAGATTACACTCTTATGCTTATTAAAAAATAAAATGGCAATATTACAAACACACACTTCTTAGCTTGAAATAACAGCAGTGAACTTGGTAATATGTAACATCAGTGTATGAACAGAGTGAGAAAAGTCTTTCACACGGCACCGCTGCTGCAGGTGTAGCCAGATATTTGTTTGCCAGACGTGCCGAGCTCGGGTCGACCGCTGTGTGTTCAGTCCTCACCTCTGCACCGAGCCACAGTCATGTCCGATTCTGGGTTCACTTCATCTGAATCAGCCGACAAGAGGTTTATTTTATTTTGAGGTGGATCTGGGTCCATTTCCCTGTGAGACGCAAACAGCCTGAAGCTTCCAGACTTCCTCTTTCAGATCTCGGGAGGCTTTTCAGGTCCTTAAATCTGGGGTCAAGAGCTGTTGCCATTTTCGACCACTGGACATTGGTGCTTTCCTTCCGCTTTGACAGGTCAGACGTGAAGGCTGCTTTAAACCGGAGCACATGGTCTGGGCCGTCGTCTCCATCACCAGGAACAAACGGCGCAGTGCAGGAGATGCACTGTTCACCACCCGAAAGCTCAGCCACACACCTGCCATGAAAAACCAAAGAGTGCCATTAATAACAGATATATAAATATAATAAGAGTAATATAATTATATAAAGAGTAAAATCATTATGTCCTGTACATAAAGTGCCAAAGAAATAAAATGTAAACAACACTGCATGATGAAAAAGAGGCCTGCACACGATTAAGCTCCAGAGAAACTATTGTGTAGCTTTTCCTCCTTTGCATAATTCATAACCACTACAACTGTTAAAACTACAACTAAATTATTAATTTTTTGCAATAAATTACCAGCAGTCAAAGAGAAAATAAATCACATTTTCATTTTTTTAAAATAAAATAAATTCTAAATATGTGTTATTTTTAAAGTAGCCCGACCTGCAGGTTCAACAAGTGCTTCAAGCTTTTCCATCTTCTCCAGTTCAGCATTAGTCGGTGTGTCCAGCGGCTTCTTTGGCCCTGAAGCATCGTCGTTTCTGAGGAGACGGAGACTGAGAGCGGAGTTTCACTATCTCCATGAAACTAAAGATAAAAAAAGTAGCAGTTAACTCTCAAACCATCACTGCATGACATCAGCAGGTGAACAGAGCACTGAGCTTTAGAGACGTACACAGGCGAATAATAAAGGGTTTCTCATGTGTGGTCAGGATAAAGGCGGTGGTTTTATGCCAAAGCAACCCTCTCCATTTGTCCAGGCTGGGGACTGGCACAGAGGGGCACAGCGCCCTCTGTGGCTGGATTAACCCACCGCCCGTGTTTTTTAAGGTTAGTGTGTTAGTAAGTGCAGATACTCACCACAAACAGCAGCCTCGGACCTGTGAAGACTCGTTTAACAGTTTAGGTAAAACATTGAGATTTCAGAAGAGTCAGAATCAACAACAAATAAAATGGCAGCAGTGACCCACAACATTAGTAAGAGACTTAACCTTGTGTTAAATCACAGTGTTCAAAAACAAATGTTAACAGATGGTTTAAAAGGTCAATTAACAATGCAAACCTGAGGAAGAGTTTGAGATTAGAATTACCAGTATCTCGGTTCAGAGCCATCGCACTCTAAACCAGTCCAAATCTGGCACATTTATACCAGTTCAAAACAAACTAAACACAAAACACATTTTAAAAAAAAAACAACCTAAGATTGTCAAGTTCGGACCTGGTTTTCACGCTAAATGAACAAAAATCAGTTAAACCTGTGGAAGTGTTAAGACCAGAGTAATTACAGTCAAACCAGTCCAAATCGGGCACATTTAGACCAAACCAAATACAAAACACATTTAAAAACCCAAGATTGTCAAGTTCAGACCTGGTTTTGATGCTAAATGAACAGAAAAATCAGTTAAACCTGTGGAAGTTTAGAATAACCAGTATCTCAGTCCAGTGTAAGGCTTAGGACCAGAATTATTACACTCAAACCAGTCCCAAATCTGGCCCAAAGTTAGACCACCTCAGACCAGACCAAATACAAAACACATTTAAAACCCCAAGATTGTCAGTTCAGACCTGGTTTTCACACTAAATGAACAGAAGAATCAGTTAAACCTGTGGAAGTGTTAGTTTAGAATAACCAGTTTTTCAGTCTAGCGTAAAGGTTAAGACCAGAGTTATTACACTCAAACCAGTCCAAATCTGGCCCAAAGTTAGACCAGTTCAGACAAAATCAAATACAAACCCATCAAATTCAGTAAGTCGAGGTCAGGGTCTTGGCCTGGAACTGACTAAGCAAAGTAAAAAAACAAAAACAGTTAAACCTGTGGAAATGTTAGTTTGTAATCAGGGGTTTTATAGTCTCAGACTCATGAGACCATCACACATCAGTGCTTAAATCTGTTTCACATTTAGATCTCCAAAACTGTGCCAATGTTTAGAATCTGGCACACACCAGTTCAGGCCCAAAACCAAAACATTACAGTAACAAGCATCGTTGGCATATTCAGACCTTGTTTTGAGATGACACAAGGTTCACAGAGAACCTCAAATACCTACAGAGTTTAAGTCTGCACGGACAGACCTCAAATACCTACAGAGTTTAAGTCTGCATGGACAGACCTCAAATACCTACAGAGTTTAAGTCTGCAGGGACAGACCTCAAATACCTACAGAGTTTAAGTCTGCACGGACAGACCTCAAATACCTACAGAGTTTAAGTCTGCACGGACAGACCTCAAATACCTACAGAGTTTAAGTCTGCACGGACAGACCTCAAACACCTACAGAGTTTAAGTCTGCATGGACAGACCTCAAATACCTACAGAGTTTAAGTCTGCATGGACAGACCTCAAATACCTACAGAGTTTATGTCTGCATGGACAGACCTCAAATACCTACAGAGTTTAAGTCTGCACGGACAGACCTCAAATACCTACAGAGTTTAAGTCTGCACGGACAGACCTCAAATACCTACAGAGTTTAAGTCTGCACGGACAGACCTCAAATACCTACAGAGTTTAAGTCTGCATGGACAGACCTCAAATACCTACAGAGTTTAAGTCTGCATGGACAGACCTCGAATACCTACAGAGTTTAAGTCTGCAGGGACAGACCTCAAATACCTACAGAGTTTAAGTCTGCACGGACAGACCTCAAACACCTACAGAGTTTACGTCTGCACGGACAGACCTCAAATACCTACAGAGTTTAAGTCTGCAGGGACAGACCTCAAATACCTACAGAGTTTAAGTCTGCATGGACAGACCTCAAATACCTACAGAGTTTAAGTCTGCAGGGACAGACCTCAAATACCTACAGAGTTTAAGTCTGCATGGACAGACCTCAAATACCTACAGAGTTTAAGTCTGCAGGGACAGACCTCAAATACCTACAGAGTTTAAGTCTGCAGGGACAGACCTCAAATACCTACAGAGTTTAAGTCTGCACGGACAGACCTCAAATACCTACAGAGTTTATGTCTGCATGGACAGACCTCGAATACCTACAGAGTTTAAGTCTGCATGGACAGACCTCAAACACCTACAGAGTTTAAGTCTGCACGGACAGACCTCAAATACCTACAGAGTTTAAGTCTGCAGGGACAGACCTCAAATACCTACAGAGTTTAAGTCTGCACGGACAGACCTCAAATACCTACAGAGTTTAAGTCTGCATGGACAGACCTCAAATACCTACAGAGTTTAAGTCTGCACGGACAGACCTCAAATACCTACAGAGTTTAAGTCTGCACGGACAGACCTCAAATACCTACAGAGTTTAAGTCTGCACGGACAGACCTCAAATACCTACAGAGTTTAAGTCTGCACAGACAGACCTCAAATACCTACAGAGTTTAAGTCTGCAGGGACAGACCTCAAATACCTACAGAGTTTAAGTCTGCAGGGACAGACCAATAAAACCTGTGAAACCAGCAGCAGGAAGAAGGTTTGAACCATTACACTCAGCCGGTGTGTGGCCCAAAAGTCAAGGTCATAAATGGCTTAAATGCAAAGAGTGAATTCCCCTCACAAGGGAAAGTAATCAGCAGCTTGATTTAAAATGTTCGGGTTTGAACATTTCTCCATCTTGTGCGATTCTCTCAGCCTCCAGCCTTTGTCTTTCCTTCCTTTGGGATCCCAGGATCAACATTCAAACTCTTTGTGCCAGGTCAGACTCCTTTCCTCCAGATTAGTCCCAGGACATGTTTTGTTTGTAGGTTGTCCACAATGCAATCCATTTTTCAAAAATGTAATTGTTTAGTCACTGTTCAGCGTTTGCACTTTAATAGATGGCTCCTCAAGGCTCCATTTTCGGGTATGAAAGGTGTTTGGGTGAATTAAGTTTGTGCATCCATTTTAAATGATAGTTTCTTTATTCATTCCATATTTTTGGGCATTTCCTCTGACATGCACGCACACACACACACACACACACACACCAGTTACTTCATCTCTTGAGGTGACGTTTTGACTTCAAATAGAGGTGAACGTTCATTTCTCAGTCGTCCACACTCTGTACTAGGCCAAATATCCCAGTGCTACCTGTAAAAGGTTGGATTAGCATGTTAAGGTTAGCAGTACACAACTAGCGGCAACAGTTTAGCTATGCTAGGCTAGTCAGTAGCATAACACATGTTTAAGCCTTAGCTGTATTCAAATAATAATCTAAAATCTGCTATAGTTGCAAGACATTAAGTAGACGTGGCTTTACAATGGACAATAAATGCTTAAATCAACATGGCAATAATAAAACTGCTCCCTGTAAAAAAGGTTAGACACCATCCTAAAACCGGAAAATGTGTTAAGTCAGTAAACAAGACATGAATTTGAATATGCAGTATGTTTTAGCTTTAGCTGTATTAAAATAAACTAGACATGAATTTAAGTAGATTTAGTTTTAGCTTGTTTTATGGACAATAAATGCTTCAAATCAGTGATAATAAAAACTGCTGCCTGTAAAAAATGTTAGACGCCATTGTGGTTATTATTAATGATTGTTTTACTTTATGTAAACTATATTGTAAAGATGACCCAGTATGTGTCTGTATATGTGGTGTTGGAAGTAGACTTTGATTCTGCTGAACCTGCTAACTTGAGAATAATGCCAACTGTACTGTAAGGAAGTGAACTTTGGCTTCTATATGAAGCAGTTTTCATATCTATATGATGTCTGAATGTACACGTGGAAATATTCTTATCAGAAAATGTATGTATAAATAAGAGACTTGTCTGGTGGGCAAGTTAGAGATGAGATGAGAGAGACCAGAGACACGTCTCCTAAGAAATCAGATGTAAGGGCCTGTACTCTCTTGAATAAACTCCGGTGTTTGAACACTTCATGCCTTCTGATTTTATTTCAAGGTTCCTCAGCCGGAAAACCGACAGATTTGGTGACCCCCGACGGTGATTCTTGAGGAAACTGGACCTTACGGGATCATCTCTCCACAGAATCTTCCCGGAAAGCATCGCAGCGAACGCGTTCTATACAACAAACGGTATGACAAGAGCCTTTTTTCTAGAATTCCTGTCAAATTGGTCAAAAGTTTAAAATTGATGTGATGTATACTGGGACTTCTGTGACTTTAATTAAATAGTATAATACAAATCAGTAATTCATTACGCTTTTCGTACTTTCGGCGTAAAATAAATGAGGAAAGACAAAATTAGGACATAAATGCGCTTTTTGGCAATGTTTTTCGGCGTAAAAAGATAAAAAAAATAATAATAATAAAATCAGGAAAAACCAAGGCGCTTTTTTGCTAAGTTTTCGGCGCCAGACATAAATGAGGAAGAACTTAAGCCAATAAAAATATAATAAATACGGTTTTTGGTTACCTTTTTCGCCGTAAAATAAATCAGGAAGAAAGGAAGAATTATTTTTTAAAGAAAGAACAAAAAAAGTACTTTTAATTAAGTTTATAAAAAAGGCCTATATATAACATAGAAAATAAATAAAATAAAAAAAGAAGAATTTAGAATGTCGAAACTGCTATATTTACTGTTAATAATTGTGGTTAGAAAGGCAGAGAATGTGCAAATAGAACCTATTCAAGTAACTTACACACAACACGGGCATGACCTAGTTTGTAGTTGTAAAATAGATAAAGGATCCATTACACAAATTGGCATTGTATACGAACCCTGTGAAACAGGGTCATTGATAAGTGATATCGAATTAATGGACGTAACGGAGAATAAGCAAGAAATTGCCACTTATTCTCCGTATTACGGAGTCCACTCCAAGGTTTGTGACTTGGTGAACCAAACCGTGGAGCTAAAAGATAATGGAACAGAAATTGTTCTTCAGTGCACATGGTCAACCAGAAATGTACGTTCAAACATGGGATGTATATGTATTTCCTTTCCCCATGGTAATGTAGAAAATAGTACCAACAATCATTGTGATGACCTGATGCATATTACAGACAGAACAACATCCACTAGAGAAACAGATGAATCATCAACCATAGAACCTGTTAAAGAAACGGTAGATACAAAGAGTAGGAAAGAAAGAACACCCACCGCAAGAGCAGAGGCAGGGGAAGCAGATTAATCATTAACCATAGAACCTGACCTCAGTTTTGACCTCCTCAGTGTAAAATCGCAAGATGAATTTATGGGGCCCCCACAAACTACTGTTATGTCAAAGGGCGAAATTGAAACAATAATTAACAATTCAACAGATACCGATGATTTAAATGGGGGTTTGTTCGATATCCAATCAATAAAAAATAGAATTAGTACACTCGTGGGGAAGGTCACTTCCACGGTAGGGGCAGTTTCTGAGCCCATCTCCATACAAAGCTCTAATTTACAGCCCATACTTGAAAAACTAAAAACGGAAATAGTGAGGGAGATATCAGATCAGGCTAGGGCAATTACTGAGAGATTGTGCCCATCAAATTCATCAAGTATTGCTAAAACGTTAGAAGTTTTAAGGGAGGAGTATGATCTATTGAAAGTCACTTTGAGGGGGAGTTTTCACTACGCTGTAATTTTGTTTATCTTCGTCCTCTTAACATTAACGTGCGCGATAACGGTAGTCGTGTTAATTTATCAGCGTTGGCCACGGGCCTCTAAAGTTATGACGATTATTCCTGATTCCACTTCCATGTCAAGTTCAGAGTTTGAGATGCAGAGAAGGGAAGATTCAGACTCAGATGAGTAAGCAGGGTAGAAATTGCATCTGGTTTTGGGGCTGTTCAGAGATCTGTGACTGCTGTTGCTGTTTTAACTAGCGCCGCTGTGCGCCATCCTATGTCTGTGCAAATAAGGTTGAATTATGCTCCAAATCATTCTGGGACGGGTCGTCTCATTTTACTCTATGCTGTGAATGTGTATTTGAAACGGGTCTGGGGCACCTGTCAATGATTGGCGGTGAGCGCTGATTGTGGGGAGATGCCTTGGACTTTGTGCTTTGAGTGTGCGCTTGCGTGCGCGGGTATGAGACGACCTGCTCAGAGGGATCAGCAGTGCTGAGGAAGTTACCTTTGGTTCACGGATTACATGTAGTGTGTAACGTAAATTATTAAATTATTAAATTGTTAAATTGTTAAATTACACAAAATAAACAATGTGACTTGAGTATTTTGAACTATTCTACACTGTCACGCCTTTGAAGTGACAAGAATGTTGCAAATACTCCCTGCAAAGTAACTGTAATCCAAAATTACTATCCAATGAAGTAGTAACTATGACAAAATACAGTTACTTATAAATGTATTTCAATTATGTAATACCAGTATATGTAGTCCACTACTTCCCAGCACTGGTGGCTAAGTGAGCTATTTTTCTTAAATATAAAAGATAATGTCTGGCTTTGCACCTTGAGTTACTTTTGATCTTGATGGGCTGTGTTGTCTGCCAGTGTTAAAATAGGTTAAAAACAACAGCTGATTTTGTTTTTATTTTAGCTTTCTCTTCTTGCACGGTCTATGCTCCACTTATGACAAAATTGTTAAACTTCAGTCAAAAAGGGGTAATAAACATATAACCAGTGTGCAGGCATTGTGTACAAAAAAGATTTCACTAATTCAGAAATGACCTGCTTCCTTCCAAAATTGATCATGAGTAATTTATAAATGTAGACAATTTTCAACACTAAACTGGAGCTATATATATGCAAGAAAAGGGTTAATTACAGAATACTGTTGTTTTTATTAATGACATAATGTATTTTAATCTTTTGAAAAGTAGATTTCTGCTTATCTTACAAGTTATACTGGCAGATAGCTTGGCCCGTTGTGGGTCAGGGAGAGAACGGACTCTTGTCTAAAGTCACTCAGGGCCTGGCTGGATTCATTTTTGTAAAACGCACAGACTGAGATGGTGATTTAAAGCTGCTGGTTGAGATTTGTAATGAGGAGTTGTTAGATTTCTGTGGCTCACTAGCTGGATGCTCATTCTGTTCAAGTTAGAAGTTACTATTAAAGGGTTAGTATTGAATTAACAAAGTAAGGTTCCGAAAACGTAAATTGTCATAAGTTAGAGGCAGGGTGAAGTCAGATCATGAGGGACACCGCTAAAACTAAATTTCATAATGAAAAAATTAGTTCCATTCCTTAGTTATTAATAGTCGTTCATAAAAACTGATAAAATAAGGTGCCAACAGCTAAATCTACATTGCCAAATTAACAATTGTTAAAATACGTACATGTTTTGCTGGGGCTCTACACTGCAAGGAATGAATTTCCTGTAGAATTAAAATGAAAGGTTTTGTTCTTTCTGGAAAGGCTTTTTGCAGTGTACAAGCTGACTTATCACCATTGTTGTGAAAAAAGCAAAATAAAATAAGTAAATGAATAATGATCCCAGTCAACCCTGTGTCCCAATTAGACTATTTCAGAAATAATAAATTAAGAATAAAATAAAACTACTAAATATTAGGCTAAAATTAAGACGGTTAAAACAACTAATTATAATTAAAGACTAAAAGTAATGTTGACACCTTTAAAAAACAAAAAACATATCAAGTAAAAAATCTTCTTTTCATTTCTAGAAATCCCGGCAAAGGATAGGAAGTAAGAAACGAGGGGAAAGGTCCTGCGCGATCAAAAATCCTAGAACACACAAGGTAGATAAAACAACTCATTAAAACAGTGATCTAATCAAACAATTAAAAACAATATTTAGTTAACAATAACAGTAAGAGTAAAATTATATGACCACAGATATGTCCCAGTTCATCACATTAGACCAATTGATGGAGTTCTGGAATGGCAAGGCGCTTGAAGAAGAACCAGACCCAAAAAAGGCGATTGAGACCCAATCCACCATTCAAAGCATTATCAAGAAGTACATTAAGAAAAAGATGATCCATAAAAACATGGCAATAACGGAAGATCAATGGAGAAACATAAAAAAGTACTACAAGGAGAAAATTAAACAATGCAAACTGGAGCCGACCCAAACTGCTACGACAAGGAAAATAAACGTATTAAAAATAAAGAGCTACAAGAATGACATGAGACGCCGATTGAAGATACAAAAGTATGAAAAAGAGATGGCCATGGCAAAACTACTACATCAGTGGGCAAGGGAGCTGAAAGTGACACAAGAAACGAGAGAACTGTCCTCCATTCTAGTTCTTAAGCCAAAGGAGAAGCAAGTAATCTCAGAGGACGAGCTGGAAAATGAAACATCAAAGGAAGCTACTGCTAAAATATATCCAATAATTACAGATGACGATAAACCATCACACAGATATAGTACACGCTCTAAAGCTAGAAACTCTTCAGAGGAATCCGAGAAATCTGATGAAGATGAAGACCTTAAAAGAAAATCAAAGAATCGGAAGATGAAATTCAAAACGAAAGTAAACATAGACAATGTTCCCCCACTGGACAGTAGATTGCGATACCAAGCCAGCCCACTCTCCGAAGAAGAAAGATATAATCAAGTGTTAACAAAAACTGCCCCACCGCCATACACAGGAACCGTCAAGAAAAAACAGGAATTTCAATTACCTTTTGCTGCCATGACACCATCAGATTCACATGAACATCTGATTCCGCAGATAACACATAAGGTAGTTGGTGGCGAGTTGGCCTTAACATCTGTCGAAACACCCCCAAGAGAACTACAAGAACAAATCAGATCAGTTCAGAACCAAATGACTTCTTTGGCAAAAAAGGTAGAAATCAACCAACACATGATGAAAAAAAAGATAGAAGAACATACGAAAAGACGAGAAATGGACTCTGATCGAGAAAGTATGATAGGAGCAAGCCAAGGCAAATCAACAGGGCGCACAGAAAGAGAACAAAGGGGTGCCGAAGCCGAAAATCAAACAGAACAAAGTGATGAGATTATCTTTGTTGAAGGACTATTCAATGGTGAGGTCGATGCTGAAGCATATGAAGACGCACCCATCAAGGGAACCGTCAGTCCTAAGTCACAAGAACAAGAAGAACCAACAAATGTCTATCCAATAAGAACGGACGGTCAACAGATAGTCTACCAGCCATTCTCACTTAAAGACTGGGACTCTCTAATGCTCACTCTTCCCAGGCTAACAAGAGGGGGCTTACCTTGGATGAGAGCTCTGCTAAAACAAACCGCTGGAGACAAACTGGGCTGGGGAGACATACATGCTGCCTTAATCAAAGCTGCCGATGAAACAGTTGCTGGAAACATCAAAAGGGCTATAGAGAGGAGACAAAGGCAAGAGTTACGAAACAATCATGCTCTTCATGTCTTTCGTGAAACACTTCAAGAAGAACTCAGAAGAAGATTCCCATGTGTTGTCACTGATGAACTGTTGACTATACAAATGAAAGATGAGGAGGATTACTTCAGTTATAAACAACGTGTCAAAGATCTGTATCAAGACTTTACTGGAGAACTCATTGAGGCCGGAGCTGGAATAACGGCAATGTTCCGGACAACATTGATTAAGGGTAGTCCGGCCCCTGTTCAAAAAGCCCTCCAAGAAATCATGGGCTTGTATAACAAGACCGAAGAAGATTTTGACTCACATTGCAACTATCAAATAAATAAGTGGCAAAAAGAGAGAAAAGCAATTAGAGAAAACAAGGAAGAACTGGAGCTGGCTGCTGTGAAACTAACATTGCAGAAAAATCAAGCTGAACTCAAAGAAAAAAAGAAAGAAAAGCATGTGAAAGTGATGAATGTACACTCAGACTCTTCTGCAGAAGACATGTCGCATATCACTAACCAGCTGGCAACCGCAATAAAGATGGTGATGAATGCTCAACAACCACAGGATACCACAGCAAAAGCACCGAACGCTCAACCAGTTCAACATATACCTACACCGAATGTGCCTGTCATGATTTATAATAGCCCCCAACCAAGAAATCAAGGAGGTTTCAGATACACTAGAGGAAACAGAGGGCCGAATAATGCAAACTATACAGTATCATCCAACCAATGCCGCTTATGCAAAGAAGTTGGACACTGGAGAAAAGATTGTCCCAAGGCATTTCAAAGACCAAGACAAGGACCAAACAATTTTCAACAATATATGCAACCTATACGGGGCTACAACCAACAACAACACATGCAACCAACCATGCCGACATACAATGCACAAGTTGGAATGCCACAACAAATGATTCCGATGCCTCCAGCCCCAAATGGAAGAATTATGAATGTTGGAAATGAATATCAAGGAGGAAGAGACACTCATGGGTGCTTCAATGAATTTGGTGATTGCTGAAGGGGCCTACAGCCAGACCATTCGCTGAAGCCATGGAAAAGCGAACCAATGGTGGTCTTAAAAGTAAATGGACAGAAGATTACATTTTTGGTGGATTCAGGAGCCACCGTATCCTGTATACGACAAAAATATCCACTCTCATCAAAGACTATGTCCATAACTGGCTGTGTAGGAGAACCAGAAGTGAAAACATTTACTGAACCATTGGCAGTAACAATGAATGATCAAACGGTGAAACAAGAATTCTTATATTTACCCGAGTGCAGTATTTCCATATGCGGAAGAGACTTGATGTGCAAATTATCATTATCAGTGGTGTTTTGCCCAGGTCACAAAATACTTGACAGATGTGAGACACTCAAGATGCTGAGAAATGTGACTGCATACAAAACCACTGCTATACTGTACCTCTCTCCAGACACTGCAAAAGATGTGAAAACGCAAGTTACAATCTACTGGACACAAATACTCACGGATCCAGAAAAAGGAAATACTGCGTCAGCACTGTGGCAAATCTATAAGACATGGGCAAGATCACTATATCCACTCAGCGAACCTTTTGACCCCCTACACGTCACGCTGTACTACTCTGTACTTGATGACGACGTCTATGATGAGCTGTGGCAAAAGGTCAATGGACAAACTTTTCAAGTGGGCTACTCGTACCTCTACTTGGGCCCTCAAGGAATGGCACTCGCAGTCTCCCTTCCAGAAAAACTGAAACCATATTTCATGGGGAGTGAAGAAAGTGCCCCTCATGTGTCGCTGGCCATCTCTAAACATCACTCACCAAGACAACTTGGTCCAATGGTCAAGCTAGCCTCAAGTCTTCAGTACGACGCCACAGGAGCTGACAATGTATTCTACAATGCAGAGCACCAAATATTCCGAATTGTGTTGCCCCAAGGCTCTGAAGACAACACCAGAGCATCTAAGCAAACACGACAACAGATTTTTGAGAACCATCCAGATACGGAGATGTATCTTGCTCAAGTACCACCCAATATATGGATGACACACCCTAATGATGTGGGCCAAACAAAGCATACTGTGGAAGTGCAACTCACCACAATCAAACCAATATATCATCCCCAATATCCACTCAAAGAAGACCAAGAAAAGGGGATACAAGAGACTATTAATGGATTGCTGGAACTGGAGTGATATATGAAACAAGGTCAGAATATAACACACCACTTTTTCCAGTGAAGAAATCAGACCTGCAAAACTGGAGGATGGTCCAAGACTTTCGGCCAATAAATGAGGTCACAGCTGGAGAGTCGTATCCAGTGCCAGATCCATACATTGCATTGAATAATCTGTCACCAGAGCACAAGTTTTATACTGTGATTGATTTGGCCAATGCATTTTTCACAATCAACTTGGATGCCTCCTCGCAGAAGTACTTTGCCTTCAGACACAGAAACAAGGTCTATTCATACAGAAGAATGCCCATGGGATGGAAACATAGTCCTGGATTTTTCAGCCACTTCTTAAGACAAGACCTTGCAGATCTGATATTTCCAGAGACATGTACTCTAATCACTTATGTGGATGACATTCTCATTGCTGGGAGGACGGCAAAAGACGTCTTAGAAGCCACAGTACACTTGCTCACCCATCTGTCAAAGAAAGGATACAAAGTCAAGAAACAAAAAATGCAAGTGGCAAGACAAACTGTACATTTCCTCGGAAGAGAAGTATCCAATGGTACACAAGGAGTTTCAGACAGTAACAAAGACGCCATCTTGAATACTCCAAAACCAATCACGGTACGTCAAATGCTCAGTTTCTTGGGACTCTGCAACTATTCTCGAGAATACATTCCTGGCTACGCTGAACTCACAGCACCCCTTCGAGAACTCATTAAACCTCATGGTATGCACAATCTCTCAGCTGAACTAGTCTGGACGTCAGAAACAGAAGAAGCGTTCATCAAAACTAAACAAGCTATTTGTGCAGCATGTAACCCGTGTGCTCCAAACTATGACATTCCTTTCCATCTGGATGTGACAGAGAAGCAAGCATTCGTTCAAGCTGTTCTTTATCAGAAACATCATCAGAACAGAAGGGTGCTGAAACATTACTCTTGTAAGCTTGATCTACATGAGCAAACTCAACCTGGCTGTGCACGTTACCTGGCAGCTCTGACAAAAACAATTGAGAAGACTTCTCACATTGTGCAAAATCATCCACTGGTGATTCACACTCAACATGGAATACTTGCTTATCTCAATTCTCGCTTGTTCATCACTACTGCACGAAGATCCAGCAATATCTCAAAAACGCTGAGACAGCCTCACATCACTTATGAAGGAGGGCATATCAATATGGCAACGAACATGGAGACTGAAGGAACTCCACATGTGTGTGAAGAAAAAGTCAAAACTGAGTTGTATGTAAGAGCAGACTTGCACACTACGCCGCTTCCAGATCCAGACATGACCATTTTCTGTGACGGCTGTTCATACAGAGCAAGAGGAGGTCATGTTGTGTCATCATATGCAGTAGTGGAACAACTTCCCTCCAATCAATATCGTGTGATGGAAGCTCAACAGATACCAAAAGGATCTGCACAAGTAGCCGAAATAACAGCAATGTTACGAGCACTACAACTCTCAGCAGACAAAGCAGTAAACATCTACACCGACTCAGTCTACGCCTACAAAACTGTCACGATGTCACTAGCTGGTTGGATCAGAAATGGTTTCAGACTTTTGACCGGCCTTCCAATAAAACATGAACAATTGATTAAACAACTCATAGATGCTGTCCAACTGCCCTCAAGACTTGCTATCATGAAATGCAAAGCTCATACCAAGGGAACTGATTCTATATCTCGAGGAAATCATGCAGCAGATCAAGCCGCAAAGAAGGCTGCAGATTATGATGTCAGAAATATGCTTGTTCACACCGGTGAAGACATTGAAATGCTACCAGATGCAAATGTGATGGATACAACATATGTAAAAGAGATTCAAGAAGCGGCTGGAGCGTATGAGCATAGTGCCTGGAAACAACGTGGTGCTACGAAAGACGCTACAGGAATTTGGAGAAACCATGAAGGAAAAATTGTAGCTCCAGTTGCATTGCTTCAAATGTTATATGATGAATACCACACTCCTACTCATAGGAGTTACAAAGCTATCTCGAAACACATCGATTTGTGGTGGCATCCACACATGCAGTCTATAATACAACATTGGATTGATAACT
The DNA here is from genome assembly GCA_034769755.1 of Odontamblyopus lacepedii. NCBI lineage: Eukaryota > Metazoa > Chordata > Actinopteri > Gobiiformes > Gobiidae > Odontamblyopus > Odontamblyopus lacepedii. The sequence continues at coordinate 36,462,473 of CM068365.1, forward strand.
GCCATGTTTGTCAAACGATGAATCCAAAAAAGGCCTACAAACCACCTCCAGGAACTTATACTCTTCCAAACAAGCCTTTTGAAAGAATTGTTATGGACTTTACAGACATGGGCCCAGAAATGAGAGTTCGTGGATATCGCTATCTGTTGGTGATAGTCTGTGAATATACAAGATGGGTCGAAGCATTTCCCTGCAAAACAGAAACGGCTAAAGAAGTAGTCAAACACTTAACTACAGAAGTTTTTCCACGTTTTGGCATTCCACATGTCATAAGATCTGATAACGGGACACACTTCACTGCCAAAATAGTCCGAGATGTGCTAAAAGCTCTAAACATTACTCAACGCTTTGGAACTGTATATCATGCCGCCAGTCAAGGGGTCTGTGAACGAATGAACGCTACTGTCAAAAGAAAACTTGCAAAGGTCTGGAAAACAACAAAACTTGATTGGGTCTCCGCCTTGCCTTTTGTTCTAATGGACATTAGAAACAGTGTGAACAAAACTACGTCGTATTCTCCCCATCTACTATTGACTGGTAGAGAAATGCAGAAGCCAAAAGGTTTGTTCACAGAAGATGCGCCATTTATACAATGGGACAAACAACATCATGCATATGTACAAGAACTCCAAGAAATAGTGATGCAGTTGCATAAATGCAGACAAAGAACTCATGAACAAGAAGATGGAGTTAATCCAGATGCAAATATCTCTCCGGGATCGTGGGTGTATGTAAAAGTACACAAGAGAAACAACTGGACTCAACCGTATCAAACTGGACCATATCAAGTTCTACAGTCTACTGGAAGATCAGTACAAGTTCAAAAGGATACTTCCAAAGTGTGGTATCACCTGTCCCACTGCTTCAAGTCACCAGTGGACCCAAGTGAGCGAGGACTAGCCGAAATCCAAACTGACATGTCTGTCACGTCTACCATCCAGGATGAAGAAAGCCAACCAACTCTGGACAATGCTGACGTCCGAGTACCAGAGGAGCAACCCCGACCACCCTCTGCCACTGGGGCTCCAGGAGGAGAGGAGGAGAAAAAGGGGAGGAGAAAAAGAAGAAATAAAAGGAGAGTATAGGCCATGTTGTTTAAAAAATTTAAATTTTAAATGTGTAATTTTGACCATGCTAATCACAGTGCTTTTTATTTTCCTAGTATACACCCCACAAACAAATGAGAAAATTCAGACTGATCTCGGACAGCAGCCGACAATCAAAACTACAGCCTACGACACAACCGGCTCAACCGATGCAGGTAAGAAACAGAGAATGCTAAAAAGGAACACTAGGGACACTAGGGAAACCCCAAAAATTGTAAAGTATTGCTACGAAGGACAAACATGCAATATAGTATTTGATGTATGTGAAGTGCTAGATTGTATGTTGGGTGTGCCTGCCATAGATCATGCACTAAACATACAAATTGTTTGTAAGGATACTTGTTTGTCAATAAATTCGTATGGACAAAAAGTTGTAGACATTGCCAGAGTTATAACAAGTACTGACGGACAACATAATGATGAAGTAAATAAAGTTATTTTAACCAAAAACAGAAAAGACGATGCATTTTTTCAAGCTGACTTGAAACATTGTAGGGGTCGCAAATCAATTACTCAACGGTGTAATCCTTTAATATTATCCATTAAAAATCCAACGGCTGATGATTCTGGAATATATTCCATAGGGTTCCAGTGCTCCAAAATAACTTCTGTACCATGCAACAGAAAAGCAAACTTGAATTCTGAAGGTTATATCCAAACAACAATCTTAAAAGCTAACAAACCAGTTCCAGAAAGTGATTTAATTTCTTTGACTGAAGCTATAAGAATTGAAACAGGGCTTGAAATGAATGAGAATACTTGGCTGAAATGGGTACAATACACTGCACACACCTTAACAACAGAAGACTGCATTGTGTGTTCTGCAGCTAGACCACGGCTGACTACTGCATCCATACCGTACTCTGATAACAAAGATCTGACCTGTATACTTAAACTCTTCACTAAGAAGGAGTTTGATAAAGCTGATGCATGTTACCACCTTCACCTTAAATTGCCAGCGGTTTCCTCCAAAGATGTACCTACGTCTTGGATGTTGGGAACAGCTAAATATACTTGTTTCCTTAAAGATACTGTTATACAAATAGATGTACAAAGTAATGATAGAAATGAAATAGAAAGTTTTGCAGACAACTTCTGTAATCAGACTTTGTCTTCAGACAATTATAAAGACTTTTCCCTTCTGATTAATCATTCTATTGCACGCGCCGACATTTGGTGGTTATGTGCAGATTTCCGTATCTATGCTATTTTATCCAAAACATGGTCAGGCATTTGTGCACCAATTATGCTAATTATTCCATTCACTATAGGCCCAGCTAATTCATTAAGTTTGAAATCAACTCAATTGCCATACAGAGCTAACTCAAAGCATAATTATGTAAACAAGAGGTCATTGTCACAACAGCCTAAGCCCAAACCTCAAGGATCCTTTAATGAAGATATTTACCTCAGTGCTATTGGTGCACCTGTTGGGGTTCCGGATGAATTCAAGGCACAAAATGTAATTGCAGCAGGGTTTACCTCAGCTCTATTTGCAGGGATAACCGCTACTAAGAATGTGGTTTGGATAAATTATCTCTATTACAATCAGCAGAGATTTATAAACTATACAATTGAGGCACTAGAAGGTATTGTGGAGCAACTGGGTCCTACGTCACTCATGGCTTGGCAAAATCGGATTGCCCTTGATATGTTACTTGCCAAAGAATCATCAGTGTGCAGCATGTTTGGAGCAGAATGTTGCACATACATTCCAAACAACACCTCTCCAGATGGGAGTATTGCTAAAGCTCTGAATAAGTTAAAGTCCTTGTCCGCAGAATTTGTCAGAAACTCTGGCGTATCTGAAAATACTTGGTCCAGTTGGCTTTATGGTGTTTTTGGGCCTTGGACTGATGCTATAATCTCTATAGCTACCACAGTATTAACAGTAATTGTGATTCTAATTATAATTGGATGCTGTGTTGTTCCCTGTCTTCGATCATTAGTGGAACGTTTGATTTCCACTGCCTTGTTGCAGAAAACTCCTACGTCCCAAATCTTATTACTCTCGTTAGAATCCCAGAGTCCCTAAGTATCGATTGAAATTGTTCCTGTGAGCATTCATTGTTTCTTACTTTGCTGTCCGAGAAGTCATGTATTGATTTATACTTTTAAAGGGGTTATGAACAAAGAAATCAGCTAATGCTAAACTGATGCTTTATTCACATATATAAGTTTAAGTTGTGATAAAATGTTCTATAAAGGTAGCGTCTTGCTCCTTTAATTTTGTTTAATTTCACTTTTGATTTGTTTGACTTTGTTTTTATTTTTGTTTTACTTAATTTTGTTTTTGATTTAATTTTTGTTTGGTGAGCACATGTGTATGTGCTCAAAAAGGGGAATTGTGGTTATTATTAATGATTGTTTTACTTTATGTAAACTATATTGTAAAGATGACCCAGTATGTGTCTGTATATGTGGTGTTGGAAGTAGACTTTGATTCTGCTGAACCTGCTAACTTGAGAATAATGCCAACTGTACTGTAAGGAAGTGAACTTTGGCTTCTATATGAAGCAGTTTTCATATCTATATGATGTCTGAATGTACACGTGGAAATATTCTTATCAGAAAATGTATGTATAAATAAGAGACTTGTCTGGTGGGCAAGTTAGAGATGAGATGAGAGAGACCAGAGACACGTCTCCTAAGAAATCAGATGTAAGGGCCTGTACTCTCTTGAATAAACTCCGGTGTTTGAACACTTCATGCCTTCTGATTTTATTTCAAGGTTCCTCAGCCGGAAAACCGACACCATCCTAAAACCAGAAAATGTTAGTAACATAATGGCAGACATCATATTTTAGCGTTAGCTGTATTTCAATAAACTATAAATGAATGCAAGTAGATTTAGCTTATGTTATGGGCAATAAATGCTTAAATCAACATGGTGATAATAAAACTGCTCCCTGAAAAAAAAAAGTTAAATGCCATCCTAAAACCAGAACATTTACAGGTTAGTCAATAACATGTGTCAAACATAACGTTTTTGCTTTAGCTGTATTGAAATAAACGAGCCATGAATTTAAGTAGCTTTAGTAACTGATAATTAAACTGCTCCCTGTAAAAAGAGGTTAGACACCTCCCCACCACCACATGTAAATTATATGTCACAGTAGCATTTAGCTTAGCAGTACAACCAAAGCTAGCATAGTTTATCTTAGCAATGTTAAAATTTAAGGGCTAGTCAGTAACATGACAGACATGTTTTAGTCTTAGCTGTGTTTAAATAATAAACTAATAATTAACAGATCCTCCGCTGCAGTTGCCGCAGATCTTTATGCCTCACAGTTGCAAGACATGAGGTAGATTTAGATTTGGCTAATTTAAACACGGCTAAAGCTAAAACATGATTAACTAGAAATGAACTGAAGGAGATTGAGCTTTAGTTATGGACAATAAATGCTTAAAACATGGCAAAAAATTGTTGCCTGTAAAAAAAGAAAAAAGGTTAGACGCCATCCTAAAACCAGAAAATGTATGTTAGTAAACTAGACATGAATTTAAGTAGATTTAGCATTATCTTATGTTATAACAATAAATGCTTAAAATCAACATGGTGATAGTAAAACTGCTTCCTGTAAAAAAAATAAAAATAAAAAAAAGGTTAGACACCAGCCTAAAAAGTCAAATGCAAAAAAAATTCCAAAGAAATTCATCAAGTGCTAAAAAATTAGTCAAGTGCGCCTGCCTCACCTGCTCCTGGAGCACTGGCAATGGTGAAGAACGGATCATAAGAAATTCGTAAAGCCTGCCTACCTCACCCACAGAACTATAATGACCTCCCTGTTTACAGCTTTAATCATCAGCTAAAAATGGCAAAGGGTAGAGTTCACTTTGTTAAGTGGACAAGAACAGAAGAAACAGCTTGGATGAGCAGTGAAACTTCTACCAAAAACTCTTTATCCAGTTGACAAATTGAACTCTACCGGGCCTCTTGTTTTTCTGAGTATCGGGTTCTGGCCTGTTTCATTTCTCAGTGTTCACTTACCTTTTTCCAGAAAATTTCACGACATGTTCGACCCCGGGTTTCCCTTATATTTAGACACATCTAGACTATGAAAACACAGCGTTTCCTCTCAACAAAAGCATTGCCACAAATGCCATATGAAAGCCCAACAAAGCATTATTAAAACCACATTGCATTAAAAAACCAAGCAGAGCGAGAAACAGCGGCAGCACGAACATTATTCACCAACACTGCGACAAAAACCCAAACATTGCGATAATCGGTCGAGTTCACTAACGGCGAAGTTGCGTGACCAGCCAAAACAGTCTAAAAAACATGTCACTAAATGGATTATTGTACCGCAAAGAAATTCAGTTCAGTTTATCCAGTTGGAAAAAGCCCAACTGATATTTCCCCTTTGTTATGATCCCACCTGTATGAGGGACTTCAGAAACATCCGGTTCGACTGCAACAGGCTTTATAAAGTAGTAAAGTTATAAAAGTGTGTACGGCTGGGTCTTGGCTGGTCAGGCAACAGGTAAAACCATATTGGTAAATCTTATCTGGTGTTGGCTTCTTCGCCTGGTTCAACATGCTGACGCGGTGATCTGGACGCGCTGCACCGTCTCCGTAGTCCCGCGGCTGCACCGTCTCCGCAGACCCGCCGCTGCGCCGTCTCCGTAGTCCCGCGTAGCATGGCGCTGCACGTGCTGTGGCCAAATATGCGCCTTTTCCAGAGTTTGGCGTCCTGGAGCTGCATGTGCTGTGGCCAAATATGCGCCTTTTCCAGAGTTTGGCGTCCTGGAGCTGCACGTGCTGTGGCCAAATATGCGCCTTTTCCAGAGTTTGGCGTTCTGGAGCTGCACGTGCTGTGGCCAAATATGCGCCTTTTCCAGAGTTTGGCGTTCTGGAGCTGCACGTGCTGTGGCCAAATATGCGCCTTTTCCAGAGTTTGGCGTTCTGGAGCTGCACGTGCTGTGGCCAAATATGCGCCTTTTCCAGTGTTTAGCTGTTCTGGAGCTGCACGTGCTGTGGCCAAATATGCGCCTTTTCCAGAGTTTGGCGTTCTGGAGCTGCACGTGCTGTGGCCAAATATGCGCCTTTTCCAGAGTTTGGCGTTCTGGAGCTGCACGTGCTGTGGCCAAATATGCGCCTTTTCCAGTGTTTAGCTGTTCTGGAGCTGCAGTGATAAACTTTCACATGTCCATGTTGCTGGGGCTAAATGCGCGTTAGAAGAGCGTAAAACCGAAGCGCTGCTGTCCCATAGAAATCCACGGATCCGCTGGCTCCCGGTGGAGCTCTCCTGAGTGCACATATCCATGTGAGCACCGGGGCGCGCCAAATTATACACACCTGTGCTCACTTGATCAGCTCACCTGGCGCTAATCACAGGCCACGTGTCCTAAAGCTATTTTGGGTTTAGGGGCAGGAAGTGTTTTGTGCCCCTTCAAACTCGTCCGGGATGCGTCCGGGTTAGCTCAATGGGTTAGTCACTGGACTTTCCCATGGGGGACCTGGGTTCGAAACCCCCACAAGGGCATTAGGAGCAAAACCAGTGTATGACAGAATGTCATTTTAAAAATATTTTTAGCTATATATGACCTATAGAAAGTTATGATGTCATTTACATTTATCTATGCCCACCACTAATATAGATATATTATAAATCCAGCCTAAGCTGTTGCTGGATTTCAAATGACATCATAACTTTCTATAGGTCATATATAGCTAAAAATATTATTAAAATGAGCTTTTGTTATATTTTGCTGATTGTAATCCAGTCAGTTCTTGGGTGTATCACTAATAGAAACACACAGGTTCCACATTTGTGCATTTACCTTTTAGATATTTCAGGGCAAAGTACAGAAGTCTAGAATCTCAAAGGACAGAGTTCCTTCTATTGTGGTGGAAAAATAAAGTTTTTTATTGCACTGCCAATGAACAGTTTTAAAAAATCACACAACTAACCAATAAAGAGGGAGTAAAGGTGCTGAACATTCCAGGCAAAGTATTAACATCACCATGGAGAAAAGCAGGTGCAGACCCTCCAGAAAACAGCACACCAGAATTACTACCACTAATTACTGACTCCTCCTAATATTCGTTTACAACCATGTAAAAAGTCCTGACAGGTTTATTTTTAGTTCTACACTGAGAAGAGACAATAAATTAAGACCACATTTGTAAATATTGTGCATTTTATTACCAAAAATATGAAATTATCTTCACAGAAAGTAGAATTGGACAAAAACACACTTAAATAAAGATGTAACAAACATTTAGAGTGAGTCCGAGCCTCAAACGAGGAACACAAAACTCTGGCAGCCGCTTTGAGTTTGGGCAGAGGAGCGGCTCATTGTGTCTGGCACCGGAATCCTTAGTGTGGGGCGTCTTCGTCCTCCTCGTAAACTCTCCCTGGTGCTTCCTCTGCTGGGCCTGGACCTCCACCTCCACCAGGTCCACCTCCTCCGTCAGCATCACGTCCTCTCTGGGAGGCAGTCGTCTCTCCAGCCGGTACATGAGGTGTTTAGGGAGCCCGTCTTTTTCTGGGAATTCAATCTGTAAACAAAAGCAAATTTAAGAACACTGCCCCTCAGATGACAATAGGACATGTGATGGGTTTAAAGTGCTGTCTGTTATTGAGAAGCTGGAGACACAATTACTGTCAGTAATGTACCAGGTGTTTTAGTTTGAGAAGATTACCGTATTTTCTGGACTATAGAGGCACCTGCATATAAGCCGCATCCACTTTATTTTATTTTTTATTTTTTTTAAAGATATACAAGCCGCAACCGGGCTATGAGCGCTGATATCCATGTTGAAAAATGAGATATTTACTGCATATACAGAACGATTTTGTACTGTAAATGTACATTTATGAACAGATTCTTTCTGAACAGTGCCTTTTAACACGGCAGCAATTGTGCTGATTAAAACGAGGTCTGAAACAGAAAAGAACCAGTAATTAGGCCCGAGCCCCTACAGGGCGTAGGGCCTATTGCTTTCGCAACGATGATGCCTGGGCTTCGCCCATTCACTCAATGTTGACGATGACTTGTTAGCAAGAACAAATATGCATGTCCCATGCCTTCGGCATGGGTTGCTAGGATACCGCTGTTCACGGAGAGAGCGATCGAGGGACGAAGTTCAGCGCGGGCCTAATAATTTTAGCGAAAACAATATATCCTTTTACATAGGAAACACATATTATACATTTTTTGAAAGCTCTCGAGATTCCCCACATCACCTTCACCACCATCATATGTTGCCATTAGGTAAAACCTGGATGACCCTGAATTACCTGCTCTTAAACCCTGAAAAAACAGAGGTCATTGTTGTCGGTCCTAAAGGTCAGAGAGATTCTCTGTCCGACCAGATAATGTCACTTGACAATGTGAGTATAGCCTCTAGCTCTACTGTAAAAAACCTTGGAGTCGTATTTGACCAAAATCTCTCATTCACAGCTCATATAAACCAAGCTTGTAAAACTGCATATTTTCACCTGCGAAACATAACTAAAATCAGAAATATTTTGCCTAAAAATGATGCTGAAAAACTTATCCATGCATTTGTTACATCCAGACTAGATTACTGTAATTCTCTGCTCACCGTCTGCGCTAAAGGTACTTTAAGAAGCTTCCAGTTGGTCCAAAATGCAGCGGCCAGAGTCCTAACAGGAACTAAAAGACGTGATCACATCAGTCCTGTGTTAAAATCACTTCACTGGCTTCCCGTCGAGTTTAGAATTAAATTCAAAGTTCTCCTCCTGACATACAAAGCCTTAAACAATATGGCCCCATCATATCTTCAGGATGCCATTGTCCCCTATCAGCCAAATAGAGGTAAGGTAAGGTAAGGTTTATTTATATAGCGCTTTACACAGACACATGTCCCCAAAGTGCTTTACACAGCATTTTACAGAGCATTCTTCATTCACTCCATACCCGGTGGTGGTAAGCTACTGTTATAGCCACAGTTGCCCTGGGGCAGACTGACGGAGGCGCGGCTGCCAAGCCAAGCGGCGCCAACGGTCCCTCCGACCACCACCAACACTCACTCACACAACTTTTACACCTACAGTGCATGTTTTGAGTTGATGGGGGAAACCGGAGTGCCCGGAGGAAACCCATCCAGACACGGGGAGAACATGCAAACTCCACACAGAAAGGCCCGGGCGACCCGGGGATCGAACCCGCAACCTTCTTGCTGTGAGGCATGAGTGCTAGCCACTCAGCCACCGTGCCGCCAAATAGAGCACTTCACTCTCAGAATGCAGGATTATTAGTGGTTCCTAGAGTGTCTAAAAGTACAGTGGGGGGGAGAGCCTTCAGTTACCAAGCTCCTGTGTTATGGAATCAACTCCCTGTTGGTGTTAAACAGGCACCCACAGTCTCTTTATTTAAGACCAGGCTTAAAACCTTCCTCTTCGGAATAGCTTATGACCAGGTTACTTAGTTGATGTCACTAAGATAAGCTGCCGCAGGAGATAACAAGCTGGGGGAAGTGTGGCAACCTGAGCACTGTCCTCTGTTTCCTCCTTTTTTCTCATCAGCATCACTTAGTATGTTCTCATCTGTAGTTTGTTCATTGCTATTCACATGTTGTCCCCTGTCCCACTCCCCCTGTGGAGTGGAACTCTTTCAGACGCCTGATGGCAGCTAGACCCCTCTCCTCCTCCTCCTCGCCCCTCTCCTCCTCCTCCTCGCCCCTCTCCTCCTCCTCCTCCCCGGCTCCTTCCCCACCTGGGTAGCTGTGGTCATACTGAACTGGCCCACGGGCCTGGACATCTATAGCCTGTCCGTCCATGGGAGTGGATCCCTCCTTCACTGTAGTTCTCCCCGAGGTTTCTTCTTTTTCCCAGGACCCTGGGTTTTTTGGAGTTTTTCCTTGCTGAGAAGGAGGGTCTAAGGACAGGGGATGACTGGACCATGTTTCATTTGCTGCTTTACATGAATGTTGTTTATTCCTGTTCTGATATGTCTGTGTGTATGTTTGGCTCATCCATATCTTGGAACGCCCTTAGAGGAAACTGTTGTTGTGATTTTGGGTGCTACAAAAATAAATTGAATTGAATTGAATCTAACATAATCATTTTCCTGAAGCCATGTTTCAGTTAGAGCTAGAAGATCAATATTAAAGTCGCCAATTAATTCATTTATTAAAAGAGATTTAGAAGAGAGGGACCTGATGTTTAGCAGTCCACATTTTACACACTTATCATTTTGTTTATTTGCGACACATGTATTTATTTTTATTAAGTTATGAGATCTGACGCCTTTCCTATCAGACTTTAGTTGAGTTTTATTTGTGCTTTTTATACATTTATTTTGTTTATTTGCGATGCATGTATTTATTTCTATTAAGTTAGGAGATCTGATATCTTTCCTATCAGAGTTTAGGTATGTTTTGTTTGTGCTTTTTGTGCGTGGGACATACACAACCTCAGCCAGTCTGGGAGAATTGTTCATGCAGGGTGGCTCAGAGGAGGCCCCTGTACGTGGGGCACACACAGTCTCAGCCTGTTTGGAGCTGTTCTCGCTAACAGAGCAGTGCCTCACTAGTCTACTCTGCTCCCTAGCGTCACTGACACTCCCTGAGCTAGTCTGTGTGCTAGTCTTACCTGATGGTCATCTAAGGCTAGCCATCATATTCTGCGCTAACAGGGAGGAGCCAGCCGGGGTGGGATGGATTCCGTCACTACGTATAAGCCTGGGCTTCCCCTCAAATGCCCTCCAGTTGTCTATGAAGACGACACCATTCTGCGGGCACCAATTGGACAACCACAGGTTGACAGCTGAAAAGCGGCTGAACATTTCACAATTGGCATAATTTGGAAGGGGCCAGAGAAGTACACGGACTCCGACATCGACTTAGCCAAATCACAAACTGCCGCTATCTGCAACTTCAGCACCTCTGACTGACCGCGCCGAGTATCGTTACCCCCCGCGTGTATAACGATCCGGCGGTACCTGTTCTTACTTCTCTTTAAAAGCCTCAGATTCCCCTCGATGTCGCCCAGTCTGGCTCCAGGGTAACACCGTGTGGAAGCTGCAGGCAGTTCCACGTCCCTGACTATGGAGCTCCCTATGACTAGTGTGTCCCGCGTCCAGCTCAGGGGCCAACCTGTTCTGGACGGAAGCTCCCTACTGGTCTCCTGCAGTCCTACTCTCAGCCCTGTGTCCCTGGTCTCCTGCAGTCCTACACTCAGCCCTATGTCCCTGGTCTCCTGCAGTCCTACACTCAGTCCTGTGTCCCTGGTCTCCTGCAGTCCTACTCTCAGCCCTATGTCCCTGGTCTCCTGCAGTCCTACTCTCAGCCCTGTGTCCCTGGTCTCCTGCAGTTCTACACTCAGCCCTGTGTCCCTGGTCTCCTGCAGTCCTACACTCAGCCCTGTGTCCCTGGTCTCCTGCAGTCCTACACTCAGCCCTGTGTCCCTGGTCTCCTGCAGTCCTACACTCAGCCCTGTGTCCCTGGTCTCCTGCAGTCCTACACTCAGCCCTGTGTCCCTGGTCTCCTGCAGTCCTACTCTCAGCCCTGTGTCCCTGGTCTCCTGCAGTCCTACTCTCAGCCCTGTGTCCCTGGTCTCCTGCAGTCCTACACTCAGCCCTGTGTCCCTGGTCTCCTGCAGTCCTACTCTCAGCCCTGTGTCCCTGGTCTCCTGCAGTCCTACTCTCAGCCCTGTGTCCCTGATCTGCAGTCCTACACTCAGCCCTGTGTCCCTGGTCTCCTGCAGTCCTACACTCAGCCCTGTGTCCCTGGTCTCCTGCAGTCCTACTCTCAGCCCAGTGTCCCTGATCTGCAGTCCTAGTCTTAGCCCTGCGCCTGCGTCTAACTGTCACAAACCTGTCCTGGTCTGGTCCCGGCTGCACGGGATGCGCCGGGGGGCTGCTCTCGCTAGCTACGCTCAAGCTAATGCGGTCCGCGGTCCCTGCTACTGCCTGACTATAACTCGGCTTCAGCGCCTCCAATGAGCGGATCCGCGTTTCTAACTCTGTAACCCTGGCCTCGAGGACGGCCACTACGCTGCACTTAGCGCAACTATCCCTGTCACTATCAAATAAGCCAGGGTTCTCACTCCACATGTGGCAGCTAGGGCAGGAAAGGGGGGCCCTAGTTTCGGCCATGATGCTAGTCGGCTAGGCTAGATCAGGCTGAAACTACAGGCTGAAACTACAGAGAGAGAGAGGCTTAGACCACGAATTACGGAGCACTAGATGCTGAATAAACTTCGGTGGTTTGACGAAGTACTCAGGCACTAGTTTAGATGTTGGATTCGTGGATTAACAGATTCAGATTCAGATTCACAGGAAATGACGTCGATCACCGGAAGGTCCGGTGATTGACGGACCGGATCGGTTAAGTTCCTTAATCGTTTGTATTCCTCCCAGTCATCTGCAAGCTTTGAGTGTCTATACTTGTCCCAAGCTCTGTCTCTCTGTTTATACAGACTGATAAGCTCACTGTTCACCCAGGGTAAATGGTTGCTTTTCACCTTTATAGATGTCCAAGGAGCATGTCTATCCAAAACTCAAGAACTCTGAATAAAAAAAGTCCCATGCCAAGTTTATAGATGGAATAAGCCTTAATCTATACCAATTTATCTGCTGCAAGTCACAGTTAAACAGATCACAAAATGTTTTGTATCTCTCACCCTAATGAGTTTAAGTGGGAGGCGAGGTGTAAAAATTGTCCAGATGCAGTAGACAATAGAATGGTCACTGAAACAGTCTGAAAGAACACCCGATTCACTTATTCCTTCCTTGAGTGCTGAGTGCCTTGAAGGTGGAAAAGCGTTATCTAAAATGTGACCGTCTGCTACAATGACACACATATGACAGTGAATGGGGTGGCCTCAGCGCAGATCTGACCCGTAACTTGGCGGACCTTCCATCACCAAACCTACAGTAATGCCTACAATCTCCTCTCCATTTTCTAACTCTTCTTTTCTACCCATTCCTCTCTTCTAGATCCATCTGCCCTTTCCCTCTTCCTCTCTCTTCTCTATACCCCCTCTCTTCCCTCTTTCTCTCTGTCTCTCACTTACGCTCCTTTCTTCTTCCTCTTACCCAGGGGTCTCAAACTCAATTTACCTGGGGGCCGCTGGAGGCAGAGTCTGGGTGAGGGTGGGCCGCATAAGGGATTCCACAAAAAAAAGTTAAAAAAAAAAAAAAAAAAAAAAGTCCTCAAATGTCATTAACAGTTTTAATGATTTCTTCTGAACACGAAGTGTCCTGAACATGAATGGAACATTGAGTGAAAATCGGTTCTTCTGAACATGGCTTCTCTTGCCTACTCCTCCTGCCAGAGACTCACTAACCCTGGAGCTTCGACTGCTGCAATATTCTCTTTGGTTTCTTTCTTGAAGAAATCTTGTTGCCTCAGTAGAGCTGCTTTAAGACTGGCGACCCTCTTGGCTCTCTCATCCCCCTGGTATTTTGCACATTCCTCAGCATGTTTAGTTGAATAATGGCGTTTAACGTTGTATTCTTTGTGCACTGCAACTTTCTCTGTGCAAATAAGACATGTGGAGATGCCCCTGTGCTCAACAAAGAAATACTGCGTCTCCCACTTTTCTTGAAATTGTCTTTCTCTTCACTGCAGGCTTTGATGAAGACATGACTGGGGTATGACAAAATCTAATTGATTCCGCTTAGTGGCGCTCTTGTTTCACGTTTCAAACAAGTGTTTCGCTAATTGCGCACAGAGAACGTCTTAACGCTTTGTGACGGAGCCTTAACCGGGAGAGTGCTCCTGAGCCAGAGCGAGAGGCGCCGGTCGGGGAATGTCAGGGCAGCTACAGGTGCTCCGTCACACGCTTCTGTCTGTAACAGCAGCGTAGACGATAAACAGCCCGGTAACAGTCACCGTTCTTTTTGCGCTCGATCATGACATTTGTGGTAGAAAGTACGATAGATGCAAGTGCAAAGGCGGCTGCTGTCTGACTGTTCATTACCCGCCGTGTTGTTGTTGCCAGTGTGAAGTGCATGAAGCTGGTGTAGCTTAGCCCCGACCAGGGACGGCGCGGGAGCTGCTGATTGGCCCTTCGGAGGTCCACTTTCTCCACGGGCCACACTAATATTATACTTTCATATTAAGGTGCGGGCCACAAAATATTGTACTGCGGGCCGCACTTGGCCCCCGGGCCGTGAGTCTGAGACCCCTGGTCTTACCCCTCTCTCTTCCTCCTCTACATTTTCACTTTCATCTTTTCTTTTCTACCCCTTCCTCTCTTCTAGATCCATCTGCCCTTCCCTCTTCCTCTCTCTTCTCTTGTCTATACCCCCTCTCTTCCCTCTTCCTTTCTCTTTCTGTCTCTCTCTTACGCTCCTCTCTCTTCTTCATCTTAGCCCTCTATCTTCCTCTTCTATATTTTTTTGGTGTCTTCTATCTCCTCTTTTCTTTTTTTACCCCTTCCTCTCTTTTAGATCCATCAGCCTTTTCTCTCTTCCTCTCTCTTCTCTATACCCCCTCTCTCTTCCTCCTCTCCATTTTCACTCTCTTCTATCGCCTCTTTTCTTTTCTACCTCTTCCTCTCTCCTGGATCCATCTGCCCTTTCCCTCTTCCTCTCTCTTCTCTATATACCCCTCTCTCTTCCCTCTCTTTCTCTCTCCTGCTCTCTGTCTCTCTTTCTCCCTTACCCTCCTCACACTTCTGCCTCTTACTCTGAGTTCTTTTCCTCATTTCCTCTCTTCTTTCCTCCAACCATCTCTCACCTCCTTCTGTCTTCTCTCTATTCCTCTCCTTTTCTTTCTCCTTCTCTCTTCTCTCTCCCCTTTCCTCTCCTGCCCTCATCCTCTCTTCTACTCCCTCTCTTTCCCTCTTCTTCCTCTCTCTTCTCTCCTTGAACCATCTGCCCTTTCCTCTTCTCTTCTCCCTCTCTCTTCCTCTCTCCTCTTTCTATTCTTTCCTAGAGACATCTCCTATCTTATCTCTCTTTCTATCTTCTCCCTGTCCTCTTTCTTCTCTCCCTCTCTCGTTCTCTCTCCTCCATCTCCCCTCTTTACTAAAGACATTGGTCCTTTCCTCTTCACTTCTCTCTCTAATCTCCCTCCCTCTCCATCCTTTCACTCTCTCTCTCTTCTTTACTTGAATTATCTGTTGTTTCCTCTTCTCTTTTGTATCTCCCTGTCTCTCTTCTCTCCTTTGTCTCTCTCTTCTTTACAGCAAACATCTGTCCTTTCTTCCATTCCTCTTCTCCTTTCCTACTGTCCTTCTCCTATTCCTCTCCTCTCGTTCTTTCTCTTTCCTCCTTCCTAAAGACATTTGCCCTCTCTTCCTCCTCCTTCTTTTCTCCTCTCTCTTCCTCGCCTCCTCTCCTTCAACCCCTCTCTTCCTCCTCTTTTCTTTACATGAAACATCTGTCCTATCTTCTCTGTCTTCCTCGCCTCTCTCTTATTCTCTCCTCCTTCCCAAAGACATTTGTCCTTTCTCCTCTCTCCTCTCCTCTCCCGTCTCCTCCTCTCCGCCCCCTTTCCTCCTCTCCTCTCCTCTCCTCTCTTCTTTACTGGAAACATCTGTCTTTTCCTCTCTGTCCTCTTCTCCTCTCTTTCTAATTTCCTTCTACTGTCCTTCTCGTTCTTTCTTTTTCCTCCTTCCTAAAGACATTTGTCCTCTCTTTCTCTCCCTCTTCTCCCCTCTCTTTTTCTCTCCTCCTCTCTTCTCGTCTTTACTGGGAAATTGTGTCATTTCCTCTCTTCCTCTCTCTTCCATATCTCCTTACCTCTCTTTTTTGTCTCTCTCTCCTCCTCTCATTTCATCATTTCCTAGCTCCTCTCTCTTCTCTTCTCTCTTCTTTACAGGAAACATTTGTCCTTTATTTTCTCTCTCTCTTCCTCTCCACCTCCTTTCCTCTCTTCTTTACTGGAAACATCTGTCCTTTTCTCTCTCCCCTCTTCTCCTCTCCTCCTTTCCTTCTACTGTCCTTCTCCTCTTCTCTCTTCCTCTCCTCTCTCTCTTTTCTCCTTCCCAAAGACATTTGTCGTCTCTTCTTCCTCCTTCTTCTCTCCTCTCTCTTCCTCACCTCCTCTCCTTTGACCCCTCTCTTCCTCCTTTCTCTTCTCTTCTTTACTGGAAGCATCTGTCCTTTCTTCTCTCCTTTCCTCCTGCTCTCTTCTTTACTGGAAATATCTGTCCTTTCCCCTCTACTGTCCTTCTCCTTTTCTCTCTTCCTCCCCTCTTTCTCTCTCCTCCTTCCTAAAGACATTTATCCTTTCTTCCTCCTCAGTCTTCCTCGCCTCCTCTTCTTCGACATGTGTCCTTTTCTCTCTTCCTCTCCTCACTCTCTTTGTTTTTCCTCCTTCCTAAAGACATTTGTCCTCTCTACCTCACCTCCTCTCCTTCAACATGTGTCCTTTCCTCTCTCCTCCACCTCTCCTCCTCCTCTCCTCTTCTCTTCTCCTCTCCTACTGTCCTCCTTCTCTTTTCTCTTCCTCTCCTCTCTCTCGTTCTCTTTCTTCCTTCCTAAAGACATTTGTCCTCCCTTACTCGCCTCCTCTCCTTCAACATGTGTCCTTTCCTCTCTCTTCCACCTCTCCTCCTCCTCTCCTCTTCTCCTCTCCTACTGTCCTCCTTCTCTTTTCTCTTCCTCTCCTCTCTCTCGTTCTCTTTCCTCCTTCCTAAAGACATTTGTCCTCTCTTACTCGCCTCCTCTCCTTCGACGTCTTTCTTTCTCCTTTCTCTTCTCTTCTTTACTGAAAGCATGTGTCCTTTCCTCTCTCTTCTCCTCTCCTCCTCCTCCTCTCCTCTGTCTGTTTGCTGGAGGCATCTGAGGTTGCAGGTCTCTGAGTCTCAGATTCACCCAGCAGCAGACGTCACAGACAGGGGAGCAACTGGCGCCCAAAATAGCCCCAACACGAACATCCTCCAGTGAGATACAAAATGTCACTTTTCACAAACTCTCCACTTTTCAGTGCTGTTCTTCTATCCTTCCACAGTTTCAGAACAAGGAAAAATCTATGCTCTGTTGCCATAACGATTAACGACTAAATAAAAACTAAATATCCTAGTTTTTAAATAGTGAAAAGTCCTCAGGAATGGGTTTTGGAGTCTTATTTATGAGCAACATTTTGAGGACTTTTTGTCATTAAGAGGATTTTGCTTTAAAATTTGAAAAATGAGCTCTGTTTCCATAGCGATTAACGATTTATAAATGAATTATCATAGTTTTTAAATGGTGAAAAGTCCTCGGTAATGGGTTTCGGAGTCTTCTTTATGAGCAACATTTTGGAGACTTTTTCCCATGCAAAAGATTTCATTTTAAAATGTTGAAAATGAGTTCAGTTGCCGCAGTGATTAATCATTTAAAAACAAAATATCATGGCTTTTGAAGGGTAAAAAACAATGTCGCCTATCCATGGGTCTCCGTTTCCTGTTTAAATCCAATTCATAAGATTTTGTTTTAGAATGTGAAAAACAAGCTCAGTTGCCGTAGCGATTAATAATGAAAACAAACTGTTAGCTGATGAAAAGTCCGAGGTCATAATGAGTCTCAGCTTCCAGTTTACAGGCAACATTTTGAGAACTTTTTTGTGTGAAAAATTTGCTCTACTGTCACAGCGATAAATAAATCAAAATCAAAGATCATAGCTTTTGAAGGGTGGAATGTCCTTACATTGTCCGTCATGGGTCTCAATTTCTTGTTTCTATTTACCATTTTGAGGACTTTTGTTTTAAAATGTGAAAAAATCAGCCCAGTTCCACTGCGATAAACAGTTTTGTTTGAAACTGTTCTGAACTCTTATCAGATACAAAGATGATGACTGTACATATTCTAATGTCACTGAACTACTTTCATGACTCAGATTTGATCAGAAAAAGTCATGTGACCTCGCTCAGTCTACTGTCAAGGCTTCTGATTGGTCGGCAGTGTCCAGAGAAGAGGACACTGTGGTTTGGACCAGAGGAGCTGTGTGAAGTCAGAGCTCATCTGTTTTGTGTGTAGATTAGATAAGACAACTTTCATGGGGAAAACACACCATTTAAAAACAGCAAGAGAATACAAATATGCACTCAAAAGTCAAGAAAAAATATTTAAAATGTATTCTAACAAAACAATGTGCAAGTGTAATTAAATCAAATCAATGGCTACAGCACTATTCTGTGCAGTGAGTGGTGTGGTAGATTCAATGAACCCTCGGAGGCCGACAAAAGGTTTCGATGATATTTATTAAAGGTGATATATAAACGAATACAAAATACAATTGTCAAACTGTTATTAACCCTATCGAGAAAACTGAAGGAGAGAGAGAACACGCAGGAACGAGGGCCCCCCTGCTGACCACCATCCAAAGAGCGAAGAGCGAGCCCCCAGATCCGGGGATCTCCAGTTTTAAGGACCAGGAGACAACACCCAGAATCACGTACACTGGTTACATAACTCCAGGTCACCATGACATAGTAATCGTGTTTTCCGAGAATCTGGTCAAGCCTGACGACAAGCCGAAACATCTCAAATGTGGTTCTGACCACTCTGACCGTGTTTATGTCTGGTAGCACATGATATTTCTTCTGCAAAAGCTCTTCTAGGGACTGACACTGCATTTGCCTTGACTATAAATGCTGTAAACAAAGAATGTTTTAAAAAAAATAACTAATGATTGTTTGTTTTTATCAATTTACAAAATACAAAGTGTGAGAACAAATGAAAAAGCTAAAGTCGTTAAGAAGAGACAGAAGGATGTGAGGAAGCTCCATCCACACAAGATCTGAGCTTAGTTCTTCAACATGTTTGGAACAGGGACCAGCCCAGTTCCTTCACAAACTGTCTGCAAGTAAAACCTAGAAGAACTGAGGCTCTTCTGAAGGCAAAGCTCACACCAAATACTGATCTGATTTAGATTTCTCTTCTGTTCATTCACTGCATTTGGTTGATTGATGAAAATAAATGATTAACACTTCAATTTTTTAAGCATTTCTAGTTTATAAAATTTTTTCCACACCTGCCTATAATTTTTGCAAGAGAACATAAAGTGACGAGTGTATGAAACAGGAGCTGATTCCCATTCTGTTACAGTATTGAGTACTGCAGGTACTACATGTACAGTCTGACAGCAGCTCCAGCACAGATGTGAGTCCCATGTGAAGAGATCGCCGATTACATCCAGGCCTATTCACTTATTCATTTCACCTTCACAATACAACAGGACCTGGTCTTATTAAGTTGGTTATTTATTTTACTTTTACACTGGACACCGGTTGCTTATTGCTGTGTGCAGATGTCCAAAATTACTGTAGAAGATTTAACAAAAAATGATAGTTTTCAGTTTTTAGTTTGACAATTTAAGGTTACATATTTAGTTTATAATTGTACTTTCTGGTTGCACAAAGATAGTAGATGAGCCATATATAGACACACAAGAGCCTCAATGTGTTTCTGGACGTTTAAGCTGCAAAATGGACTTTTCAGAGCTTTTAACCATGTAATAGTTGCTTCTTTTCTTTCCCTAATCATAGCTTATAACTATATAGCAGTCAAAAGCAGAATACTTGTGTTCTTTAAACTGCCAGAAATAACGTCCCTTCATTTAAGATATCATTTTTTGTATTGATGGCATTGAGATTACATTTTAAAACTCAGAGCTCCTTCCATTCTTCCTTTAAAAACGATACCACTCGACTGGGGTTTTAACTATGACCCATTTTTCTCACTAGATAATCTATAAAAGACATCACTGCACATACACTTGAACCCAGTGGAGCAGAAACTCAGTAATTGTCCCTTTTGGATTTTCTTGGTACAAATTTGTGTATTCAGCACTCCATCCTGGCACATTCCGACCCACAACCACAAAATCCCTGCTTCTAAGTTCTCCGAACCGTGCCGGGCAAACCATAACTGCCTTTAAATTATGCATGTGGATCACTTCGACTCTGCATGACAGCACACAGCAATGAGAACTATGCCTCTCATCCAGTCTGAACCTGCTCGAATAATTGCACGCCGTAGTTGCATAAGATGGAGATAAAAGGGAAAAGAAAAGCAAGCAAGGACTTCTTTAACAATAGGGGGTTTGTAACAGATTCCTAGAACTCATGTAGAAGTTATTACCTGAGGTACAGTCAGATTTCTTGCAGATCAAAAGCTATTGTGCAGTAATTAATGAAGTAATAGTCTCAAAGTGTGAGTGTGCTGATGTTAAGGATTGGGTTAGCGGTGAAGCTGATTATTTAATGTGTTTATTTTGTTTGCTTTATTTTCTGAGAGGGATGTTTGTTCTCTTTTTATCATTAGACCAGAATCACCCCAGATGACCTCTCCTCCTTCTCCAGAAAGTTTAAAGGGTTCATATGATGCTGTTTTCTGATCTGGATTATAATATTGTTTCTTCATCACAAACATACCTGGAGTTGTGTTTTGTTTCATTCACACATTTAACATAAATCCAGCAAATTTAGGGATCTCCAAAGCCCAAAATGCTCTGTTATACCTCAGGTTGCAGTTTTCAAGTTAACAGCTCCTTTTCCCTTCAGTTCAGTAGAGATGGGAAAGTCCAGTTCCTGAAATGATCCAAATTATTCTCCAGATTTACACCAACACAGGCTGAGATCTGAGGGTGAGCTCCAGCTCATGGTGCCTAAGAGGAGACTTAAAACCACTTAAAAACTACTACTACTACTATTACTACTACTACTACTACTAATACTACTACTACTATTACGAATACTACTACTACTAGTGCTGCTACTACTACTGCTGCTGCTGCTACTGTCACCTATAGTACTACTACTACTACTACTGCTACTACTACTACTACTACTGCTACTACTATCACCAATACTACCAGTACTACTACTACTACTATTACTACTACTACTACTACTATTACTAATACTACTATTACTAATACTACTACTACTGCTACTACTACTAATACTACTACTCCTATTACTAATACTACTACTACTATTACTAATACTACTACTACTATTACTAATACTACTACTACTGCTACTACTAGTAATACTACTACTACTATTACTACTACTACTATTACTAATACTACTACTACTGCTACTACTAGTAATACTACTACTACTATTACTACTACTACTACTACTACTACTACTAATACTACTACTACTACTACTACTACTACTATTACTAATACTACTACTACTATTACTAATACTACTACTACTACAATTACACCACGTAATACCAACTACTAATATTACCAATACTAACACCACTACCATTACTACTACTACCACCACTACTAATAATTACCACCACTACTGCTACCACCAGTAACACTACCACTACTATTACCAATACCACTCATTACTCATACCAATACTACTACCACCGGCTACCATTAATACTACTCACTCACTACCACCACTACTACCATAACACTACCACTACCACTATCAATACTACCTACTACTACTACTAACATTAACACCACTACCACTAATACTAACACTGCCATCGCTACTAATTAATAATTACCTACTACCATTACTAATAATACCACTACCACTATTACTAATACCACTACTATCACCACTGCCACTTCGACTAGTAATACCACTGTACTACCATTACTAATACCACTACTACTAATCATTACTACTACTACTACCACTACTAATACTAATACTCATGCTAATTACTATCAATTAATACTACTACCATTACCATGAATTAGCACATACCACTAATACTACTACTACTACCACTACCATTAATACCTCACTACCACTACCATTACTAAATACTACTAGCCACTACTAGCAACACTACTACTATTACTAATACTAATAATTACCACTATTAATACTACCAACCTACTACCATTACTAATACTCACTACCATCCATACCACCACTATTACTAATACCACCATCATCGCTACCACTAGCAATACTACTACTACTATTACTAATACCACCACCACTACTATTACTAATACTACTGCTTACTACTACTAATACCTACTACTACATTACCAATACTAACTACCACTACTACTACTAATACCACTACTACTACATACTAATACTACTCAATACTATTACTACTACCACTACCATACTAATAATTACTACCACTATTACTGCTACCTACCATTACCAATACTAACTACCATTGCTACATACTACTACTAGCAACACCACTACCAATTACCATTACTAATACTACTGCTACTAATACTAATACTACTACCACATTACTAATACCACTACCATTACCAATACCACCGCTACTACCACCAATCACCAGTAATACTACTACCACCATTACTAATACTCACTACCACTAACTACCACTACTACCATTACTAATACTACCGTTACTACTACCATCTAATACTCACTACTACTATTACTAATACTACTACTACTACCACTAATACTACCACTAATACCACTACTACCATTATTACCACCATACCACTCACTACCATTAATACCACCTGTTACTACTAATACCACTACTAATCATTACCAATACTAACCACTACTAATACCACCAATTACTAATTACCACTATACCACTAACACTTTCAATACACTACCACATTACTAATACCACTACCACTGCTACCACCATCTAACACTACTACTCCCATTACTAATACTTCTACCACTATTACTTAATACCACTACCACTGCTACTAATTAGTAATATCACTCACTACTAATTACTAACACTACTACTACTACCATTACTAATACCAACTACTACTGTTACTACTAGTAATACCACTACCATTACTAATACCACTACACTGCCACCATACTACCAGTAACACTACTAATACCATTACCCACATACCACTACCACTAATATTACTACCACCACTATCGCCTACTACTAATACCAATCATCACCACTGCTACCACCACTACTCACTACTATTTACTAATACCACCACTACCATACTACTATTACTAATAACTACCATTACTAACTACCACTACCACTGCTACCACTAATACCATCATCACTACTACCACCTAATACTACCACCACTGCTACCACTAATACTACTACTACCATTACCACATAATACCACTACCATTACCAATACCACCACCACTGCTACCACAATACCACTACCACCAATACTACTACTACCATCACTACACTAATACCTAATACCAATACCACTACTATTACCAACTCACTACTATTACTAATACTACTACTACTGCTACTACTATTACTACTACTACTACTACTACTAATACTACTACTACTGCTACTACTAGTAATACTACTACTACTATTACTAATACTACTACTACTATTACTAATACTACTACTACTGCTACTACTAATACTACTACTACTATTACTAATACTACTACTACTAATACTACTACTACTATTACTAATACTACTACTACTATTACTAATACTACTACTACTATTACTAATACTACTACTACTGCTACTACTATTACTAATACTAATACTAAGATAAGATAAGATAAGATAAGATAAACTTTATTGTCCCCCGAGGGAGAAATTTGTCTTGGGCACGTAGTGCAGGGTGCAGTCAATAAATACAATACAAAAACAATACAAAACAATACAATACAATAAAATACACAAATAGTATAAATATAGAGTAAAAAGCAGAATGCAGTACAATATCATGCAATAGTGCAGGACTAGTAAGGTGACCTCAGCATAGTCTGTATAAAACAGAACCAGCAGATGTGGCTTCCAGAGTTAATGAGGATGGAGTGGGATTAAGTGAAGTAGAAAAAGGGTTGGGGATGGGCAGAGGATCCACAGCTGTAGGCCTCCCCCCTGCCCACAAGGAGGCAAAGGTGATCTACAACACCCTAACCCTCCCCAAACTGGGAGGGTTAAGGGGGGAGGGGCTAGGGTAGTGGATCCACAGCAGAAGGCCTCCCCACTACCCTAGGAGAGACGTGTGGGGGCCAGGGACCGAGCTGGTTTTTATGTGTTTGTTGAGGAGGGATATTGAGGTGGGAATGAAAGACTGTTTGAATCGATTGCTCTTGCATCTGCTGCTCTGTAGCGCCTCCCGGAAGGCAGCAATTCATATTCAGAGAATAAAACATGAGATGGATCCCTTAAAATCTTATTTGCTTCACTAACAACAACTTCCTCATAAAGGGACTGTAAGAGCTGTTCAGTAGGTTTCTCTGCCAGCTTTAGAGCCGTTGTTACCATTTTTAGTAGTCTGGTCTTACATTGGACAGTGAGTGAGCCGTACCATATTACCATGCCATATCTAACAATACTTGCTATAACTGCGTTGTAGAATATGGCCCTAATCTCCGACTTCACACCAAATAAGCGCAGCCTTCTGAGAAAGTAGAGTCTTTGTGCCAGTCTGCTGCACAGACAGTCCACATGAGCACTCCAGCTCAAACTGTTGGACACCATTATACCCGGGTATTTATACGATGCCACCTGCTCAATTACAGTGTTGTTCATTCTCACTGGATCATGTACAGTAACCCCTCTAGGGTCAAAAATCATTTCTTTAGTTTTTTTCACGTTCAGTTTAAGATGGTGATTATTACACCAAGTTTTAAAAGTGTCTACTTCCTTAAAATACACTCCGGGGTCATCATTGGCTTCCAGCAGAGTGAGAATGATGGTGTCGTCAGAAAATTTTACAAGGCGATTCTTAGGGTGTGAGCTTCTACACTCGTTTGTATACAGTGTGAATAAAACCGGAGAGCTGACACATCCTTGTGGGACACCTGTATTACTTTGTTTAAGGGCTGAGAGGGAGCCATTTATTGACACTTGTTGCCAGCGATTTGTTAAAAATGAATAAAACCATTTCAAAATAAAAGGATTAACATTTAAATCTATTAGTTTTTGAGTGATCAAATAAGGCTGAATAGTATTAAACGCAGAACTGAAGTCTGCAAAAAGAACTCTGGCATATGCTTGAGAATGCTCCAAGTGTTTGTTAATCCAGTGTGTAACAGTAATGAGTGCATCCTCAGTTCCCCGGCCCTGCTTATAGGCAAACTGTAGAGGGTCAAGACTGTCAGTCACTTCAGTTTTGAGCATGTTAACAACAATTTTTTCAAAACATTTCATTATAATTGAGGTTAATGCCACAGGTCGGTAATCATTGTTTGTTGCTGGGCATGAGACTTTAGGTATCGGCACAATTATTGATCTTTTCCATAATTGTGGCACAGTATGACTATTTAACGAGAGTTGATAGATTGGGCACCATGCTGTCGCTAGTTCAGTTGAACAGTTTTTAATCAAAGTTGCAGATAGACCATCCGGGCCCGTAGATTTTCCCTTGCAAACTTTACTGATGGCAGCCTGCACTTGCTGTGGAGTAATCTTGAGTTCACACTGGTCAGGCAAGGCAACAGAGTCTATGATCTCCCTTCCACACATGGAGTAGTCATGGGTCTCAAATCTCAGAAAGAAGTCATTTAATTCATTAGCTCGAGATTCCTTGTCCATGGTAATAAGTTGCTTGTTACTCGTGGCCATGTTTGAGATACTTTTCAGCTGGTCCCACAGACGTTTTTGTCATGGTTTGAGTGTGGTTGAGGACCCCAAAGCAGAGACAGAGGCGCAGGTAGATGATTAAACAGGTTTATTGCCGGGATTGTAGGATGTGGTGATGGAAACCGGCTGGAGACATAGACAGAGGGAAGACACTGGGGTAGACTCACAGGTACAGACTGGACGACATGGACAAGCAGGATGACGACGTGGACAAGCAGGACGAGGACGTAGACAAGGAATAGAGGAGGAATGAACTGACACTGAACAAAGGAAAAGGACAGAACTAAGTAGTGGGGCTGATTAGACAATGAGCTGCAGGTGAACCACCGAGCAGGTGATCCACACTGCAGCATTAGCCCAGCCACACCCCCAGAGGAGCAGACAGACACAGAAGGGAGGGGGAACACACAACAAACACCAAACCCTGACAGTACCCCCCCCTCAAGGGACAGCTCTCAGATGTCCCAAACAACAACACAAACACGGGAGGGTGGAGGGGGCCTGGACGGAGGGATACAGGTAAACTGGCACCCAGGATGGAGAGGAGCGGCCAGCAGCAGCCCAGGAAGGGACACAGCCACCCCGGACGGAGAACGGTGTCCAGCGGTGGTCCAAGAAGGGAATCCACCACCCTGGACGGAGAACAATGTCCAGCGGCGGTCCAGGAAGGGATTCTGCCACCCCAGACGGAGAACAGTGTCCAGCGGTGGCCCAGGAAGGGAATCTACCACCCTGGACAGAGAACAGTGTCCAGCGGTGGCCCAGGAAGGGAGTTGACCACCCCAGACGGAGAACAGTGTCCAGCGGTGGTCCAAGAAGGGAATCTACCACCCTGGACGGAGAACAATGTCCAGCGGTGGTCCAGGAAGGGATTCTGCCACCCCAGACGGAGAACAGTGTCCAGCGGCGGCCCAGGAAGGGAGTTGACCACCCCAGACGGAGAACAGTGTCCAGCGGTGGTCCAAGAAGGGAATCTACCACCCTGGACGGAGAACAGTGTCCAGCGGTGGCCCAGGAAGGGAATCTACCACCCTGGACGGAAAACAATGTCCAGCGGTGGTCCAGGAAGGGATTCTGCCACCCCAGACGGAGAACAGTGTCCAGCGGCGGCCCAGGAAGGGAGTTGACCACCCCAGATGGAGAACAGTGTCCAGCGATGGTCCAAGAAGGGAATCTACCACCCTGGACGGAGAACAATGTCCAGCGATGGTCCAGGAAGGGAGTTGACCACCCCAGACGGAGAACAGTGTCCAGCGATGGTCCAGGAAGGGAGTTGGCCACCCCAGACGGAGAACAGTGTCCAGCGGTGGTCCAGGAAGGGAATCTATCACCCTGGACGAAGAACAATGTCCAGCGGTGGTCCAAAAAGTCCAAGGGACATGGAGTCAGAGAAAACAGGAGCTGGGACAGGAGCAGGGCTAGCGACTGCTGCAGAACGCTCCAGAGGAACAAGTGAGGACAAACGAGGTAGCTGGGAATTGGAGCCTGCCGATGCTCTACACTCTGCGGGGTCCAAGTGGTCAGTTCATTCTGTCATGGTTTGAGTGTGGTTGAGGACCCCAAAGCAGAGACAGAGGCGCAGGTAGATGATTAAACAGGTTTATTGCCGGGATTGTAGGATGTGGTGATGGAAACCGGCTGGAGACATAGACAGAGGGAAGACACTGGGGTAGACTCACAGGTACAGACTGGACGACATGGACAAGCAGGATGACGACGTGGACAAGCAGGACGAGGACGTAGACAAGGAATAGAGGAGGAATGAACTGACACTGAACAAAGGAAAAGGACAGAACTAAGTAGTGGGGCTGATTAGACAATGAGCTGCAGGTGAACCACCGAGCAGGTGATCCACACTGCAGCATTAGCCCAGCCACACCCCCAGAGGAGCAGACAGACACAGAAGGGAGGGGGAACACACAACAAACACCAAACCCTGACAGTTTTTTGTTCGATGTTCTGTAGCTATGCTCAATATTTGAGCACTGTTTCTTCCTGGCCTTGCCTAGGAGCTGATCTAGTTCTTTCTGTGCAACTGCGATCGCTAATCTGTCTTTATTTTTAAAAGCTATTCTTTTCCTGTTAATGCACAATTTGACTTCCTTGGTGATGTGGGGCTTATTGTTTGGGAAATGTAAAATCTTTTTCTTCTCCACCACATTATCCACACAAAAGTTTATATAGTCAGTTATCGTTACGGTTGCTTCCTCCAGCTCTAGGCTATGGAAGATGCTCCAGTCTGTGCTTAGAAAGCAACCCTTTAATGCCTCTATACTCTCCTCTGTCCATTTGAGCACGGTTTTGGACTGAGGTTTACTAGATTTCAGAGCAGATTTATATATTGGTATAAGGTTCACTGTCCCATGGTCTGAATTCCCAATTGGGGGTAAAAGTTTAGATTGAAACGCCTCTTTTATGTTAACATAGCATTTGTCTAAGATGTTATTTCTAGTGGCTGACTTCACATATTGCTGGAAACCAGGCAATGCTGGTTCCAGTTTACAATGGTTCATATCTCCCATAACTAGGACGGGTGCTCCTGGTGAGTGATGTAGTTGCAAGTGAACACATTCGGATATTAGACTAGCTGCTTTGCCAGCATTGCCACTAGGTGGTATATACACTAGGCACAGCATTACACACCCAAACTCTCTTGGAAGATAAAATGGTCGCATAGAAATGCAGAGGAGTTCAACATCCGGGGTGCACAGACATGATTTAACAGTAAACTGTTTACACCAGTTTTTATTCAAGTACACAATTAGCCCACCTCCCCTAGACTTAAGTGAGGCGTCGTTCCTGTCTGCTCGAACAGTAGAAAAGCCCTCCAACTCCACTACTGAGTCAGGAATGTCCTTATGCAACCATGTTTCGGTCAAAGCAATAAAACTTGATTGTCTATAGGAATGACAAAATCTCCTATGTAGTTTTAGTTCGTCCATTTTAGAGCGCAGTGATCTTACATTACTTAAAATAATTGATGGAAGAGGTGGCCTGTTCCCACGTCTCCTCAGTCTTTGCCTTACACCTCCTCTCCTGCCCCTCTTCCTCCGTTGTGGTTTAGGTAGAGGCTTGATTTTAACCTCCTCTGGCAAATCATCAGGTGGAATAAAGCTACTGTGACGCAATGCAAGCAGAGCCTCCCGGGAATAACTAAGATGAAACGTTACCTGGGAGGGTGCAGGGGTGATGTTTTTGCCCAAGAGTTCAGCGACAGTCAGTAGGAGTAGGAAGAAAATGAGTATTGTAGACATGGTTGCGGTGACGCCCTCGGGTATGGATTAATCGATGTTGCTGCTCCCTGATTTTATTGTCGCTCGTGGCCCCGCTCGTAGCCACCGCTCCGCCGCCCGTGGCCGCCGCAACGCCGCAACGCCGCCCGCCGCTCCGCCGCTCCGCCGCCCGCCCCCCGTGGCCGCAGCTCTGCCGCCTGTGGCCGTTGCTCGCTGCCCGCGGCCAGCGCTGCTCCAAAGTTCCGCCTCGCCGCTCGCAGCTGCCTCTCCACTGATGCCGCCTTGAGGGTGTTGCTCTGCCGCCCTGGGCTGCTCGCGAGGGCTGCTGCCGCCGGTGCCTCAGGGGTCTCCCAGCCCCACCAGGTGGAAGCCGCCTCGTTAGGTTAGCTAAAGCAGCTAAGATAGCTTCTGCACGTTGTACTCCCTGCCCCCCAGGGCGAGGTCTTCTTAAAACTTTGCAGAGGTCACTGCCATTGTACCAGTCCGTGCGTCATTAAAAAGATGCAATCCAACACATAGACATAAAAGCATAAAAGACAGAAATGCACCCGTTGCACCACGGCCCTGGTCGTCTGCTGTGCAGCGCCCCGGAACCGGAAGAGGAGCCCACCTCCTCCTCCTCCTACTACTACTAATACTACTACTACTATTACTAATACTACTACTACTGCTACTACCAATACTACTACTGCTGCTGCTGCTACTGTCACCTATAGTACTACTACTACTATTACTAATAGGTAAGGTAAGGTAACTTTATTTATATAGCACTTTACACAGACACGTGTCCCCAAAGACGCTTTACAGAGCATTTTACACAGAATTCTTCATTCACTCCAGACCTGGTGATGGTGGTGCTACTGTTGTAGTCTCAGCTGCCCTGGGGCAGACTGACGGAGGAGCGGCTGCCAAGCCAACCGGCACCAACGGTCCCTCTGACCACCACCAACACTCACTCACACAACTTTCACACCTACAGTGCATGTTTTGGGTTAATACTACTACTACTACTAGTGCTGCTACTATCACCTATACTACTAATACTACTACTATTACTACTACTACTACTACTGCTGCTGCTGCTGCTACTATCACCAATACTACCAATACTACTACTATTACTACTACTACTGCTGCTGCTGCTGCTGCTGCTGCTGCTGCTACTATCACCGATACTACTGCTATTATTAATACTACTACTGCTGATGCTGCTACAACTACTACGACCACTACTACTACCCCTGCTCTGTATCATCTCTATAGCCTCGTGTAATCCCTGTTCCTAGTCTGGGAAAGCCATCATTCCTAAACCATTTAAAGCTTTACACTGGGACATTTGTACTGTTGTTTTTATGACACTTGTGGATCTGGTGAAGCATGAGTCAGTTCCACATTATATAGAGTGTAAATTATCTTCACACATTTTTAATACAAAGGCAATTTATTCTCACTTCAAAAACACGCTCATGCAAGAATGAGCTCCTCCTACTCACGGCCACAGGGTTAACGGTTTGATTCCCTGATGATCTGTGGTACATTGAGAATGACAATGTTGTATTTCCTGGAACTTTTTCATAAAATTGTTGTTTTCTGAGTAGTTTTCAGACACCATATTTTTCCTCGTATACTTCAGTAATATATTGTACAGTGTAACAGTCATCTGACTTGAGTAGAAGTTGTGGTCTACAAGTGACAAAAGCTTTATGTTATATGAAATAATTTGAACATTTGAGTTTCTGGCTTTGCTCCTACAGATAACTTAGTTTATCCTTTGATATTGTACATTATTATATGTTTTGTCCTTTCAATTACATTATGGTAACTTCAAATGATAAATCAGATGTTACACCATCCATCCATCTTCTTCCGCTTATCCGGGGCCGGGTCGCGGGGGCAGCAGTCTAAGCAGGGGCTCCCAAGCTTCCTCCTCCCCAGACACTTCCTCCAGCTCCTCCGGACGGACCCCGAGGTTCCCAGGCTGAGAGACATAGTCCCTCCAGTGTGTCCTGGGTCTTCCCCGGGGCCTCCTACCAGTGGGACATGCCCAGAACACCTCCCAAGGGAAGGAGGGAGGCATCTGGAAATAGATGCCTGAGCCACCTCAACTGTTCCTCTCGACGTGGAGGAGCAGTGACTTTACTCCGAGCTCCTCCCGTGTGACCGAGCTCCTCACCTTATCTCTAAGGGAGCGCCCGGCCACTCTGCGGAGGAAACTCATTTCGGCCGCTTGTATCCGCGATCTCGTTCTTTCGGTCATTACCCAGAGCTCATGACCATAGGTGAGGGGAGGAACGTAGATTGAGGTAAATCGAGAGCTTCGCCTTTCGGCTCAGCTCCTCTTCACCACAACGGTCCGATACAGCGACCGCATCACTGCTGACGCTGCACCGATCCGCCTGTGTTACGACCCAGCTCTGCTAGGGACCGCGGAAGTAACAAAATAACCAAGATGTAAAATGGAATAAATAAGGTAATTTAATTAAAAGGAATGTACAAGGTAAATTAAACAAAACAGGCTAAAATATGTACATAAAATAACCTAAACTAAGAAAAAGGACAGGATAACAAGTTGTGCCAAAAACGAGTCACGTGGGCTTACACAAAAAAAACCAAGTGACTAAACTAAGGGACACAAACAAAACTAAATCACAAGTGTCCCAAGGTAAAATCACATAAACCCACAAACAGAATCAAGTGACAAAACAAAAAGGCACAAAACCGAACTAAACTAAACTAGTGTCTCAACACACACAAAGTCACGTACTAGTACAAACAAAGTGACTGACAGAAAGAGACACAAACACAAAATGGCAGACTGGCCACAAAGGCCAGCAGCCCTGAACAGGTGAGAGGAATCTTCTTAAATAGGGGGAGGAGGCTGGAGGTGAGGTGCGAGTGGCCGAGAGTTGAAGTTCCCACCAATCAGGGACCAGGGCTCTCCCAGCAGGAATCCAAATGACGAAAGAAATTAAAGCACACAACACAAATCAAAGAACTGGAGGCCTGGGGCCGTAACAGCCTGTCAATCTCACGCTCCATCCTCCCCTCACTCGTGAACAAGACCCCGAGATACTTGAACTCCTCCACTTGAGGCAGAGACTCCCCACCCACCCGGAGAGGGCAATCCACCTTTTTCCGGTCGAGAACCATGGCCTCGGATTTGGAGCAGCTGATTCTCATCCCGGCCGCTTCACACTCGGCTGCAAACAGCCCCAGTGCTGCAGGTCCTTGTTCAATGAAGCCAACAGGACAACATCATCCGCAAAAAGCAGCGATGAGATCCTGTGGTCCCCGAACTGGACCCCCTCCGGCCCCTGATTGTGCCTAGAAATTCTGTCCATAAATACAATGAACAAAGGGCAGCCCTGGAGTCCAACATGCACCGGGAACAGGTCTGACTTACTGCCGGCAATGTGAACACAGCTCCTGCTCCGGTCATACAGGGACCGGACAGCCCTTAGCAAAGGGCCCCGGACCCCATACTCCCGGAGCACCCCCCACAGGGCACCACAAGGGACACGGTCGAATGCCTTCTCCAAGTCCACAAAACACATGTGGACTGGTTGGGCAAACTCCCATGAACCCTCGAGCACCCGATGGAGGGTGTAGAGCTGGTCCAGTGTTCCACGACCAGGCCGAAAACCACACTGCTCCTCTTGAATCCGAGGTTCGACTATCGGCCGGACTTTCCTCTCCAGTACCCTGGCATAGACTTTACCGGGGAGGCTGAGGAGTGTGATTCCCCTGTAGTTGGAACACACCCTCCGGTCCCCCTTCTTATACAGAGGGACCACCACCCCGGTCTGCCAGTCCAGTGCAGAGGTGTGTCAGCCAAGACAGCCCCACAACATCCAGAGACTTAAGGTACTCAGGATGGATCTCATCCACCCCCGGAGCCTTGCCACCAAGGAGCTTTCCAACCACCTTAGTGACTTCAGCCAGGGTGATGGACGAGTCCGCCTCCGAGTACCCAGCTTGGGCCTCCTCTTCGGAGGAAGACGTGACGTGGGATTGAGGAGATCCCCAAAATATTCCTTCCACCATCCGACAACATCCCCAGTCGAGGTCAGCAGCTCTCCCCCCGCACTGTAAACAGTGTTGCTGAAGCACTGCTTCCCCCTCCTGAGGCGCCGGACGGTTTTCCAGAATTTCCTTGGGGCCGTCCGATAGTCCTCCTCCATGGCTTCCCCGAACTCCTCCCAGACCCGAATTTTTTGCCCCTGCAACCGCGCTGCAGCACACTTGGCCCGACGGTACCTGTCAGCTGCCTCAGAAGTCCCCCGAGCCTGCAAGGCCAGGTAAGACTCCTTCTCCCACCACCGGGTTCAGGGATTGCCGCCGCAACAGGCACCACAGACCTTACGGTCACAGCTACGAGCGGCCGCATCAACAATGGAGGCCGAGAACGAAGCCCACTCGGACTCCATGTCCCCAGCCTCCCCCGGGATCTGGGAGAAGCTCTCCAGGAGGTGTGAGTTGAAGGCCGCACGGACAGAAGGTTCCGCCAGACGTTCCCAACAGACCCTCACGATATGCTTGGGCCTGCCAGGTCTTTCCGGAGTCCTCCTCCACCAGCGGACCCAATTCACCACCAGGTGGTGATCAGTTGACAACTCTGCCCCTCTCTTCACCCGAGTGTCCAAGACACACCTAGGGAGTCCTGGTGCCACATGCACCGATGGACCCCCTTGTGCTCGTTATGGTGTTCGTTATGGACAAACTGTGACTAGCACAGAAGTCCAATAACAGAACACCGCTCGGGTTCAGATCAGGGAGGCCGTTCCTCCCAATCACCCCTCTCCAAGTGTCACTGTCGTTGCCCACGTGGGCGTTGAAGTCCCCAGTCGGTGCACTGTCCAGTACCCCTCCCAGAGACTCCAAGAAGGCCGGGTACTCTGCACTGCTGTTCAGCCCATGGGCCGACACCACAGTGAGAGACCTGTCCCCGACCCGAAGGCGCAGGGACGCGACCCTCTCGTTCACCGGGGTGAACTCCAAAAGGCAGCGGCTGAGCTGTGGGGCAATGAGCCCACACCAGCTCACCACCGCCCCTCTCAAGGAGTTGGGTTCCAGAGCTCAAGCTGTGCATGGAGCTGAGGCCGACTATATCTAGCCGGTAATGCTCAACCTCCCGCACAAGCTCAGGCTCCTTCCCCCCAGCAAGGTGACATTCCATGTCCCCAGAGCTAGTCTCCATGTCCGGAGATCCGGTCGCCGAGGCCCCCACCTTCGACTCCCACCCAGATCTCTCTGCACCCGGCCCCTATGGCTCCTCTCGCGGACGGTGAGTCCACCAGAGGGCGGCCCCACGTCGCTCTTCGGGCTGACTAGCAGTACCCCAATCATTTTTACTTCCTTGGACCACTATTTTGTACTTGTCTTATTATTTGAAGTAGCAATAGTATTACTTTTAGGTTACTCCACCACTATTTGCATTCTAGGCTGTTATAACATGATCGAAAATTACAAAAAGTCGATTTTGCATAGTACGCACTCTTAAATTGAAAGGCAACACAAGAACATAGTAGACACCAAAAAACAATCAATACTAAAATATTTATTGTATGTTATTCCACATGACTGTACAGATAATCAGATAAATAGACGTAATTTCCATACATATACCAATATATTATTTGAGCCAAACAGCCGTGGAGAGTTTAAGGCAGGATTTATACAGAGCATTTCACATTATTAGGTTAGTATGTGCAAGTAAACTGGACAGTTAGCCCAGCTGTCAATGTACAGAGAGTATTGTGTGAACCTGTAAACACATGTGTGTAAGAGACACAAAAAACACATACAAATATATCATCTTCACAGCAAAATGGAAGGCTTGTTATTTCAGTGATTTGTACCTTTGACCTTGACATGTAAAAGTCACCATGAAGACAGCAGATCGTATTTCAAATAATTTATCAGAAAAAATACATTCAAAAAAATGAAATAAATATAATTACATGAGAGTGTTAATTTAGAACAGAAAAAGTCAGAATAACTATAGAATTCTGTATTGTAAAAGATGTCAATTTAAGAACCCATTTCAGTTTTATTTGTGTCCAGCGACACAAATAAAACTTTGTAATTGATATTTTTTATCATTTTTCCCCAGTGCAATAATTCTTATAATTTCCCCACTGAAAAAGTTTAAAATTTAAGATTAAATTCTCAAAGCGAACGTTCTGCTGTCTAAAGTGAGCACCACACTTTACATTTCTGAGGAAAATACAGCGTTCAATGACCTTTTAAAGTGA
The DNA here is from genome assembly GCA_034769755.1 of Odontamblyopus lacepedii. Taxonomy (NCBI): domain Eukaryota; kingdom Metazoa; phylum Chordata; class Actinopteri; order Gobiiformes; family Gobiidae; genus Odontamblyopus; species Odontamblyopus lacepedii. The sequence continues at coordinate 36,497,489 of CM068365.1, forward strand.
CAGTACAGACAAAACTATACATATAATTTAACTCTAATAAACATGAATAAATCAGTTAAATCTAGTAAATAAATAGATCCACATTTATTACTCTAAAATCCAGTGTCAGCTCTTATTAGTTCAGTTATAAAAATACATTCACCACAAATACCTGTACACGCAGCAGTAATCACAAGGCAAAAGTGTGCAGAGATATAGTGACATTAAACTGTGTAACTTTTCTACCATGGACACAAACAAGTCACTCCACCTCAACATACGGCTCAGATGTGGCGAGCCTGCTTACAGTAACACTCATGTTTAAGTATTTTTGAGCCTGTACTGACATAAATGCGAGTAAGACATGTGTATAATGCCATACTGCGGAACATTCCAGGGCAAAGCAAGAACATCTTAATGGAGACAAGCTGAAAAGTCAGGCAGTGCACCTTCAGGAACTTCACCTTCAATACACTTTTTAACATACATTTTGAGTAGTTTTGACCACAAAGACAAATATTCTCTGACTTAACCAGTATATTTTAAAATAATTTATGAAGCAATTCCTTATTTTATTAGGAAAAATGCACATTTAAATGCAAGTTTTTGTAATTAAATTTGCCAAAAGAAACAAAAAGTCAAATCAGCTCAAACTATACTATTATTCTGAGTCCAGTACAGTTCTTTCATGTGAGAGGAAGGTTTTTATTATAAATAGACCTGGTTACACTACACTGTCCCCTGTGCCATATTTAACACTGTGTTACATTCATTTGCATCAACACAAGTTAATAGGACAGGATCTACTACCCCACCTGACCAGTCCTTCTGCTAAACTGCCCCTCGAGAATAAAGGAACTGCATGATTTTGATTTAAAATTCATAAACTCGACCCAACTATGATACTGATAACAACTGTAATGCAGATTTATTCTTAATTACACAAATATCGGATGGTTAATGTGTGTGATTGTATTACCTTTTTCAGACTTATTTAATTATTGGACTTTCTCTCATAAATGTATCTGCCAGTATAATCAAAAACGCACATGAAAGAACAGATATAATGCATTTTTCTGGTACACTATTTGGCCATAAACTGGAATTTCACTGTAGCAAGCAGCAGAATTATATGTTTTAAATGTATTTTTGTATGTATGACATCTGAGGTTTTCAGCGCATCTAGAATCGCGGGGATAGGGGGGAATTTTCTGAGTTTTTATGCCTCAAATGCAGAACAATACATGATTACAGAAACATGCATATCGACTGAAATCCAACTATGAGTACAGTACTGATGAGCAGAATATGTATAGTATCGACATGAACATAGAGTCTGTCGATATCTAAACTAGACTTATCTTAAATCATATATGTGCACGATGTAACTTTATGGGTGGGCGTCCGTCTGCCTGTTTGTGGAATGTTGCACAGTATGACATTAAACAACTCTAACAGGTATTACTGCTCAAAAATACATAGAAACACAGATTCTGACTTTGAGCAGGGCTGCCTTTCCATCAGTCTGACCTGTAAGTTATAGAGGTGTAATATCCAAGTCTCACGATACGATATTATCACCGTATGAACTTCACGGTGCGATATTTATTGCGATACGGTGGGGAAGCTCACGATATTACGAAACATAATAAGAAGACTGATTTATAAAATGCTTTGACCAGTCATTTGGTGCAACATTTATTGTCATTAGGGAAGGAATGATATCCAAATCTCTGTATGATATTTTCACCATAAACATCTCACCGTATGATATTTACAAAACTGTGAATCTGCTCCTTTTTCCTCTAAAAATGCTTCACAGACTTAATCCAAAGAATGAAGATGTAAAAGTGCTTAGAACAGTTATTTCTTCATGTCGTCTGCACTGAAACGGAGCAAAGGATCATGGTCTATGTAGTTCCCTCTGTTTTTTAGCTATTTCTGCATCAGAAATGTTCGTTTAAGCAAAGAGACTTGGGATTCGATATATTGTGATGGTCCACGATATTATTGTGAGACCTTTGACGATACGATATCACCAGATTTCGGTTATTGTTACATCCCTAGTAACGTTTAATTTGGTCTCCATGAAGATAGAAAGGTTTAATGCCATACTGTGAAACATTCCAGACAAAGCAATAGCATCTCTATGGAGAAAATACAACTTATGCGATGCACCTTTAACTAGACCGACCAGTATCTCCTCCAAACTGTAGCAGTCCTACAAAAATATGAATTCAAGTCATTTTTACAGAGAACTGTCTGCAGCAGCACATTTGAACAGGTTTGGTGCATTTGTATAAAGGCCGTAGGAAACGTTAGCACACACGGTCCGTTGAGGCCCTCTTGTGGTAAAAGGAAGACATTGCGCTAGCTGCAGGATTATTCTCGAATACAGATGAGAACAATATCGTTACTGTTCCATTTCACCAGCACTTTTAAAAATATGTAACATGACATGATATCTGAGATAGTTTAAGAAATCATTTCACAAACTTCTCAGCAAAATCATAATGGTCTATTGTCAGTACTGATATGGAAAGCGAATAAATACAGATTTAAAATCAACATTTGGACGATAATATGAAATACTTTTTTTTTAAAATAATTTCCAAACATTTTTTTAACCAAAGTATAGTTTGATATTTTAATGAGATATGTGTCTTTTTGGTTTTAAGTCTATTTTTGAATTATTAAAAATATTTGACAATATTTTAACTTACATTTCTTATCTTAATCAACATAAAAAATAAAATGTTTAAACTCTACTCTTGGGATTCAGCATCCTGGTTACCGGCGCCATTTTGAGTACTTTTCACTGTTCATGAGGGATGGCACAAGATCTCAAAAAAACAAATCTTGTGAGAATTTCCCTCCATGTTTTTTTAAACTTTAAATTGAATAAAAAAGCTGAGTTAAATCTTGTATTAAAGTTATAATATAATATAATATAATATAATATAATAAATAATAATAATAATAATAATAATAATGCATCAGTTTTATATAGGGCTTTTCTGGACACTCAAAGACTCTTTACAGAGCATTATTCATTCACTCCAGACCCGGTGGTGTAAACTACTATTGTAGCCACAGCTGCCCTGGGGCAGACTGACAGAAGCGAGGCTCCAATCTGCACCATCGGCCCCTCTGACCACCACCAACACTCACACACACCACTTTCATACTAGGCAATGTGGGTGAAGTGTCTTGCCTAAGGACACTACGACAGTTTTTGCCCCTAGCGCCCCCCTGTGGCACCTGGAATTCCCAGTGTCTCCCATCCAAGTACTAACCAGGCCCTGCTGAGCCTCTGAGATCTGACGGGATCAGGCTCTGACGAGCCGGTATGGCCACAGTTCCAAAAAGTAGTACTAGTATGGCAACAAAAATATGAAATAAAATGAATCCAAAATTGTGAGTTAAATGTGGAAACGTTATTGCACAATTTATATATTAGGAATTATCTTAAAGTTTTGTTAATTGCCTTGGCAACAATCCTAATTTTGTATCACAACCATGGAAAAATAATACAAATTTAGCCGTAAAGTTGCAGTTACAGTAGTTAGAGATGTGACCATTGTTTCAACTTCCTATTTATAGCCACCATTTTGAGTGCTTTTCATCATTCATAAGATAGAATATTTATCTCGTATTGTTTCGTATTGTTCTTCTTTTCGCACCTATGGATGAATAAATAAGAAAAACGAGATGTATTTTTAGTCCATTACCACGTAGGGCATGTCGTCCGATTGCGTCCTCACTCGCAGGACGTCGGTTAAGAGTTCATAAGTCATAAACACCACCATGTTGGAGGGGAAGGCGCGCAGGCAGTTGATCCACAGGCTGCGGTAGAAGACCCTGGCCCCCTCTGTGCGGACAGTTTCTCTGACGCAGTGGAGAAGACCCTGGTACTGTTTCACGTCTCGCGCTCCGTCCATCTGGATTCGGGCTTTGATCACGTCCATGGGGGTTGCAACGGCCCAGGCAGAAGCGCCAGCTACTCCCCCAGCGAGCATCACCACACCCCAGTCTGAAATTACAAAGAAAAAAGGAGAAATATTGAAAGTCCTACGTTATACGAAATGGAGTCTTGAGTTTTAAGCTGTTTTATAATGTTGTTATCTCCTCAAAAACAGACCTGGAGTTGTGTTTAGTTTCATTCCCACACGTTTGAGTAACACTTTATTATTCGTCTGTCTACATCTCATCAAGCTCAAAATGGGGGGTTTAAAAACACAGTTTAGCACTTCCTGTATTATCATATGACACCATTCAGAAACAGAAGAGCAGCATTATATGTGAAGACGAGGCACAAGTTCTGATCAAACCAAACTTCACCAGTGCGTATCTCCCTCCATTTAATGATCTGTTACACGGCAAAACAAGAAAAGCGCAGAGAGGCAGATTCAGAATAAAGAGGAAAAGTGTGATATTTCCCACTGCAGCATGTTGTATCTGACAGACTCCGCGCTCTCAGCACTCCACATTTGCCGTCTCTCCCCTGTCATTACACAGTATTAGGTCCTTATGCGCTGCAGATTTTTTAAATGACGGTAATGAAACTGATACCGCTGCTACTTTTTGATACCATATTACCGCTTTACCGCCTAACCCTATATGACATCACAAGGTGGAACAAGAGTGTGAGAAGAACTCTTAAATATTCAGGGTGTGTGAGTTAACCATGTGTGAATGAAAGAAAACATAGATATTGGATGACGGAAACCACAGAAAATAGAGTACCGTAATATGAGCGCTTTAAAGAACACATCCACTTTACACATATAGACTATTTTGTGCATTTGTCTGGTATGTAGCTGTAGTCTATGACACCTGTGGATCATTATGCTACAATTTGGGCATTTTAATTGCAATATTATAAGAATATTGCAATTAAAAACAACTTATTAATCAAAACAAATCCACTGACTTTTGCGTTAGAAAACTGCGGTGTCCAGTGCAGGGCAATTGTGAGTGACAGTGGGAATGCCAGAGGACCACATACTTAAAATAGGTTCTGAAGTTCGTGCGGCTCTGAAAACATTCTTTAGTCAGAGGAGAGTCGTGACAGTACACTGCCCCGGCCCTGGTCACACTTACAGTAACAGACAATACTTCAAGTCTCCACAGGTTTAAAAAAAATCACCGGATCACTAAGGACGTCCCATAGATACTTTGCGGTCATATCACGCTGGGGGTGTACTGCATGCATGTTCAGCAGTTACCATGGTGAATACAAGAAAATACAAGAAATATACAAGAAAAAAAAAAATTAAACAGCCTGTGATTAATACAAATGTTCGAATGTTAGATAAAATGATTTAAATTGACAATATAAACCTCTAATACTGCCTTAGAGGTACAAGGTGTGAGCTGTGCTGAGTGAAGCGTGTTCAATCAGAGCTGAACCTGGATGCCATTAGCTGTCATATGAGGACGCATCATGTCCTAGAGCCATTTTGGGTTCATTCCAATCTGGCAGCCCAAAGTGAATTGCTCATACTGCTGTCACAATGAATAACTGTCGTGAAAACCAAAGGACAAACTGCAAATCTAAACTACTTTTATATATGTAATAAATCAAACTGTACTCTTTTTTAGACTCCGCATCAGTGTGTTAAAACTGCTCCTCGTTGTTTAATCCTTACATAAAGCCTTTACTGATAACAGTTGTAATGTTAATGGACACAGAGACCGAGTTCTTTATGTTATAATTTGGTGTTTTGATTCTCAAGGCAATTATCCAATCAGAAAAAAGAATGAACCTTACACAAGTCCCTCATTTGGGTTGTCAGATCCAATGCTGAAATCCAGTTGATTGAAACCTAAAATGCCTCTCTCTGGTAGGAAACGTCACCACCTAAACCCCAATCAGTGATCAGATTAATCATCTATCTCCATGGAAACAAGCGGGTGGTGCTACCAGGCCATGCTACACTGCAAATTTCTCTGATCTGGCCAAGATTTTCAAACATAATAATAGGCAGGGAGGGAGGAACGAGAGCGCGAAAAGGCGGTGCACTAAAGTGAGGCAGATGGACAGGCAGAATGTTTGAAGAAGTTTAACCTGCAGTGTGACACACACTGTTACGCGAGGGTGTTGTGGACAAGCTGCGAGCGCTCGGGGGGTGTGTCCACGGACTCCAGACGAGCGCGTCGGCTGTAGAGACACACCCCGCGCTCCTCCACATCGGTCGGTATGAGTTTATTGCCAATAGCAGCGGCCTTAATGAAATATGATCACACTCGACGAGAGTCAGACCAAGACTGAGTCCAAACGCCGTCCAAGACCGTAAAGAAACTCGAATACTACACTACGATCTACCGTGGCGATCTACCGACACCGCCTTGGCGATCGACTGGTCGATCGCGATCGACGTATTGGGCACCCCTGCTTCATAGTGTATTATATTTAGGCAGAGATCACGTATTAGTGATTCAAATTTCACATCCTCCATCATAAAAATTACATAGTGCACCTTTAAATGATTTTTGAGGAGTCTTTGCACCCCCTCCTGGCCAACAGTGAAAAATTCACCATGTCCGTAATATTGTTTTTTTTTGCTCGTAGTCATGCATAGAATTTAATTCCAAAATTTGGTACAAATCCGATAATGTTGATTTTTCATGTCTAGGGGGCGCTATAGTGTCATTTTTCCATATGTTTTATAGTGTTTTATATTCAGGCCGAGATCAGCATCAGTGATTCAAATTTCAGCACAGTCGGACTAAGCCTGTTCCAACGGGAGCAAATCTTCACACTGAATATTGTCTTAATTGAATTGAATTACTAACTAGATTGAAATTTCCACTGCTATGCTGATGACACTCAGCTGTACTTATCAATGAAACCTAATCAGACCGATCAAATCGATAAGCTCAGTGCCTGTGTGAAGGACATCAAAACCTGGATGACCCTGAATTACCTGCTCTTAAACCCTGAAAAAACAGAGGTCATTGTTGTCGGTCCTAAAGGTCAGAGAGATTCTCTGTCCGACCAGATAATCTCACTTGACAATGTGAGTATAGCCTCTAGCTCTACTGTAAAAAACCTTGGAGTCGTATTTGACCAAAATCTCTCATTCACAGCTCATATAAACCAAGCTTGTAAAACTGCATATTTTCACCTGTGAAACATAACTAAAATCAGAAAAATTTTGCCTAAAAATGATGCCGAAAAACTTATCCATGCATTTGTTACATCCAGACTAGATTACTGTAATTCTCTGCTCACCGTCTGCACTAAAGGTACTTTAAGAAGCTTCCAGTTGGTCCAAAATGCAGCGGCCAGAGTCCTAACAGGAACTAAAAGACGTGATCACATCAGTCCTGTGTTAAAATCACTGCACTGGCTTCCTGTCGAGTTTAGAATTAAATTCAAAGTTCTCCTCCTGACATACAAAGCCTTAAACAATATGGCCCCATCATATCTTCAGGATGCCATTGTCCCCTATCAGCCAAATAGAGCACTTCGCTCTCAGAATGCAGGATTATTAGTGGTTCCTAGAGTGTCTAAAAGTACAGTGGGGGGGGGAGCCTTCAGTTACCAAGCTCCTGTGTTATGGAATCAACTCCCTGTTGGTGTTAAACAGGCTCCACAGTCTCTTTATTTAAGACCAGGCTTAAAACCTTCCTCTTCGGAATAGCTTATGACCAGGTTACTTAGTTGATGTCACTAAGATAAGCTGCTGCAGGAGATAACAAGCTGGGGGAAGTGTGGCAACCTGAGCACTGTCCTCTGTTTCCTCCTATTTCCTCACCAGCATCACTCACTATGTTCTCATCTGTAGTTTGTTCATTGCTATTCACATGTTGTCCCCTGTCCCACTCCCCCTGTGGAGTGGAACTCTTTCAGACGCCTGATGGCAGCTGGACCTCTCTCCTCCTCCTCGCCTGGCTCCTCCTCTTCGCCTGGCTCCTCCTCCTCGCCCGGCTCCTCCTCCTCGCCCCTCTCCTCCTCCTCCCCGGCTCTTCCCCACCTGGGTAGCTGTGGTCATACTGAACTGGCCCACGGGCCTGGACATCTATAGCCTGTCCGTCCATGGGAGTGGATCTCTCCTTCACTGTAGTTCTCCCCGAGGTTTCTTCTTTTTCCCAGGACCCTGGGTTTTTTGGAGTTTTTCCTTGCTGAGAAGGAGGGTCTAAGGACAGGGGATGACTGGACAATGTTTCATTTGCTGCTTTACATGAATGTTGTTTATTCCTGTTCTGATATGTCTGGGTGTATGTTTTACTCATCCATATCTTGGAACGCCCTTAGAGGCTACTGTTGTTGCGATTTTGGGCGCTACAAAATAAATTGAAAAATTGAAATAAATTGAACTTTGTGGCTTTGCCGCACATAAACCGTGACAGTTTTCAAATAAATAGAGGTAACTTTTGCAGCTGCACTTCTCTAGATGATGTACGGTGATTTTCAGCACTTCTCTAGATGATGTACGGTGATTTTCAGCCCTGTGGGTGAAACACCTTCAGAGGAGTTCGTTCAAACGTAACATGAGCCAAAATGTGGACTCTGCATTTTGAAGATTTCAATCCAAGATGGCCGCCTTCTGCTTTGTCAGGGGGCGTGGCCAAAATAATATTTTTTATTTGTCTTCACGTGACGGATGCGTGTACCAAATTTCGTGGGTCTACGACAAAGTTGAGCTGGGACGGCATTTTTTTGAAAACTGTCACGGTTTACGTGCGGCAAAGCTCCAAATTTCAGTAAAAATTTTAGATAATATTCAATGTGAAGATTTGCTCCCGTTGGAACAGGCTTAGTCCGATCGTGCTGAAATTTGAATCACTGATGCTGATCTCGGCCTGAATATAAAACACTATAAAACATATGGAAAAATGACACTATAGCGCCCCCTAGACATGAAACATCAACATTATCGGATTTGTACCAAATTTGGGAATTAAATTCTATGCATGACTACGAGCAAAAAAAATACATTACGGACATGGTGAATTTTTCACTGTTGGCCACCAGGGGCACAAAGACTCCTCAAAAATTATTTAAAGGTGCACTATGTAATTTTTCTGAAGGAGGATGTGTTGGCCTGGGAAATTTGAATCACTAATACGTGATCTCGGTCCAAATATAATACACTATAAAGCATATGTAAAGTGTGGTTGGGGCTTATGGTTATTAGGTGTGGGGCAGTGCGTTTGCAGGGTGCAGCGTAGGCGCACGCAAGGGCCGATCTTCGCCGCTTGTGGCTATATTTATTATTATTATTATTATTATTATTAATAATAATAATAATAATAATCTAGAGGCAGTTTATTTTAAGAGAAGTAAAATTATATGTCCATGCAGCACGATAATTTCACCACTTTTAAGTAGATTTAAATGTTTATATCTTAAGCTTTTTGCAGTGTACCGGTTAGATCTGTGGAGACGTGAGCTCACTCACAGCAAATATACATGATTTTTAAGGTATTTTTGAGCAATAAAACCTTGTCGTTAAATAGATCAGTTTAACACTTTACTGTGGAGCATCCCAGGCCAACAAATATCATCTCTACGGATACAAGCAGATGGCGTACCTTCCACCAGAAAAGTTACTTAATGCACCTTTAAGAACATATGTTGATGAGATACTTAGGAACAATTTCAACATACAGTTCTGGAAAAAAATAAGAGACCACTGCAAAATGATCATTTTCTCTGATTTTACTACTTATAGGTTTGTGTTTGAGTAAAATGAACATCTTTGTTTCATTCTATAAACTACTGACAACAACTGATTTCTCCCAAATTTCAAATAAAAATATTGTCATTTAGAGCATTTATTTGCAGAAAATGACAAATGGTCAAAATAACAAAAAAGATTAAATGTTTTCAGACCTCAAATAATGCAAAGAAAACAAGATCATCTTCATTTTAAAACAACACAAGATAAATGTTTTAACTTAGGAAGAGTTCATGTTTGGTGTATTAATAATGATGATGAACACAGCAGTGGTTTTTCTACTTTTCCTCCTTAAATCAGATTTCAGGCCTCATGAAGCAGAATGGCCATCACACATGTAGAGACGCTGATCTCTTACTTTCTTCCAGAGCTGTATGTAGTACCCAACTGAAGGATTACCCGACTGTGAACACCAACGTGACGGCACATGCCTGAAACATGTCTGCAGAACATACCAGAGGAGCCATACCTGGTCTGGTCTTGTCTTTGTTGGCGAGAGCGTCACAGATGGAGGCGTATACAGTGAAGTATGTGGCGTAAGAGGGTCCGTCCCGTAGCATTAAGGGCAGTGCTCCTCTGTACAGGCCCCGAAACCCCTCCTCCTTCATGATGCTGAGCAGACAGTGGATGGGACCCCTGTACTTGGGTTTAACCGGACCCCCGCGTTTGGACTCTGTTTGACACTGCAGACGCACCTTCACCAAATCGCCCGGAGACATAACTGAAGTCTGTGGGAAAGAACGAGCTGTTAGTCGTTTAGCATTGTTAATCCTGACTAAACAAGTATTAAAATAATCACTGACTATATTTTTTTATGATTATCTCGACTATAGAAACTCTAAAACACATGAGAGAGATGTTTTACAACAAAGACAGCAGCATTATTAAAGGTTCTGTAGGGATGTAAAGCTGCGGTGTGGAACTTTTCTTGCTTTGCCTGAAATGTTCAACAGTATTGCATCGCTGTATCACATTTTTTCCCCATGTACTTGGGCAAAATGTGTCTTGCTTTAGTACTAGGGGTGTAAGAAAAACTCGAGTCAGTGATATATCGTGATACTTCATTGCACAATTCTCGAATCAAAATGTATCTGAATTGATTTTTAAAATAATATCGTTTCACTAAAATTCATTAGTTGCAGTCACTGTTGTCATGATTTAAAAAAAGGTAATAAGTTATATTTCATACAATTTAGTTCTCGTGAAGTTGACAATATTATTAGAATTACTGATAAATTGCAATATATCATCCATTGTATCGTGATATATTTTAGTATTGTGATATATCGAATCATGCCATGCATATGTATCGTATCATCAGACTCAAGGCAATGCACACTCCTACTCAATAATATATTCTATAAGCAGCTCTCAAAATAAGTCAGCTGTCTGCATCTAATTAGAAAGCATTTTATTTATTAAGCATTTGCTTTCCTGCACAAAACTCTGCACTGGTCTGAGAGCAGTGAAACGCACTCAGAAACTCATCACGGTGAATAATTCTGATGATCTGAATGTATAAGGTAAGTGAGGAATAACTCGTTACGGTTTATTTTGAGCATAGTTCACAATATCATATGTACAGACAAACTCCAAATACAAGAAATAAAAAGAAAGAAGAGAGAGAGAGAAAAATAAAAAATTAGGACCAAGCTACTTCACAGCCCTAAGTCATCGCTCACATTTAAATGAACTGTACTGATCAACCAGTGCAAACATGAGTTCCTTTCAAACCAACAATAACAGTAAGTATCTCAAAAAGAAGCTTCTTCATTAGTGTCGTGTGACAAAGTCATTTCTTTAAACATTTTTTAACTGTTGTAGATTTGGACGTTCCTTGAGCTCCACATTTAACTTATTCCACAATCTTACTCCACAAACAGAAACACTGAAACCTCTCTTTGTTTTCACCCTTGTAACTTTATAATCAAATTTCCCTCTCAAATAATAACCCCCTTCCCTCTCTGTGAAAAGCCTTTAAGATTTGTATAGTCTGTAACTCAATAATGTCTTTCAATTTTAATAATTTTGACTGTAAAAATAATGAACTGGTCCCTGTAACCTGCCCTGTGAATGATCCTTAAGGCTTTCTTTTGGAAAACAAATAGTAGATGTAGAATTTTGTAGTTGTTTTCCCAAACTTCTGCACAGTAATTAAAATATGGAAGAACTAATGAGCAATAAAGAGTTTGGAGTGGACCACTGCACTTTGGACCACTGCACTTTGGACCACTGCACTTTGGACCACTGCAAACTTTGAAATCAACTAGTTTTTCACTTTTTTAAGACGGCAAACATCAGATACAGCGTCTTTAAAGGTATTTTGTGTAATTCCAAAAACACGGCTCCAGATACAAGAGAAACATGTTCAAATCAAATATAGGGTTTAATAATATTAATTTGCCCCTCATCAGTATTACATTTGTTGTGATGTCAACTGAAACCAAACAATATCAAGGATTATTTCAAAATGTAAAAAGAAAAAAATGTATAACAGCTACGCCTTTCATAACACTACTATACCATACATGTTCCTAGGGGTGGGCGATATCTCGAGATTTAAAATATATCGAGATATTTTTGAAACTCGATATGAATTCTGACATATCGATATATCGCTCTAATGCTTACGTTTACTTCTGGTTTCGCCGCTTCGCTTGCTTTGCCTTCTCTGTGCCGCGCTCGCCTCCGCCTCCTGCTTTTGTGCCCCGAGCTCCTCCCCGGAGCCCGGAGCTGCCGCGGACTAAACCAGGACTAGGACTAAACCAGGACTAGAACTAAACCAGGACTAAACGCGGCCGCAGAACCCGGGGCTCGGTCGCGGACTAAACCAAGACTAGGACCAGGGCTCTGCAGTGCGCCCATTTCACTCGCATTTGCGAGCAAATATTTCGTTGTGCGAACGGGGAAAACAAACAGTCGCACCTGTGCGATGCTTCTGCAGCCACAATAAGGAGCTGCGCACAGACGTAACGTGACGAGTTAAACTTTCTAAATGCACCTGCCCAGCGCGAGCGCAACCGACCTGTGCCCGGGCACGACACCTCCGACCGCGCACGACCCCAGCGTATGAGCTCCGAGTGTGGCCGATATCGCTCATACGAACAAACTCCGCTTCAGAACACACCCACACCCCCTTAACCGAGGAATACTGAGTGCGGTCATATTTGTCACAATGTGCGTTTGGTTTGGTAAATGTGCAGAGACTAAACATCACTTTAAAACAAGAGAATGTAACTCCAGTTTGGAATGTCAAAATACAGGTTTAAAAATCCTACACACTTTTTTCACTTTGAAGCAGTTTTCTTTAAAGTACCAGTGGAAATTCTCTTAAAGAAGAGGTTTTTAAACTGTGGGTGAGGGTCCAAAAAGGGCCACAGAGTGTTTAAGTGCAGTACTAAATGAATATTAATCAGATAAAATGTGTTTGTTGTTTTTGCAGTAGTTCTGTAAAGATATCGAGATATATTTTTTGGTCCATATCGCCCAGCCCTACATGTTCCTATTTCCTTCAGCACTACACCAGCTCGAGTTTGGGTACCTGGGCGATGCCTCCAGCCATGCCAGCCAGTGCCACATCCAGCCTGGTGTTAGCTTCGCCCCCTCTCAGTTGGCTCAGGCAGTGGAGGAAGTTCCTGTACACCCCAAATGTTACGGAGGAGGTCATAGCGATGGTGGTCACGGGCAGAGCCATGCCTTTAAAGAACCCCGACACCTGCAACAAGGAGCACATCTGATCTGCATCCATGGGGCTCAGACTGATGACAGATTAGGACTGTTTCCATAGCAATAAATGAATCAAAATATTGTATCTTTTGGTCAAGAGCATATGTAGGAAAATGTTAGTAAAGGTGCATTCACAATGGCACAATCCATAAAAACTGGGACTAAACTTGAACTAAACCAGGACTAACCCAGGACTGGATCCAAATGAGGAACAAGCCAAATCTACATGCGGACTCAAACGGGGCCAAAACCTGGGACACATTTATCTCTTATTTATCTATTAAAAGATGTATTATGTAACTTTCCGGTGGAGGGTCTGCCTGGAACCTGCTTGTTTTCATGGAAATGTTACTGATTTACTTTTAATGTCCTACAATAAGTTATCATATTCTGGTATATCTATAGTAACACAGCTGTCATGCCACCAGAGCACATCTGGAGTACAATATAATGCTGTAATGTTTTTTTTAAGATTGCCAAAGTAATAAGATCTCCATAGTGATAAGATGGCGGTGAATACCCACAAATAGTAGAGCAGCAGTATTATAGTTCTTCATGTAAACCTAAAATGATGTACTCAAACAGGACTAGGTAATATAACAGAAATGTGCACTATGTTAGCAGCCTTGGGCCCAATGCAAAGAACGCTTGTGAAAGTTCATTCTTTAGCTGTGGACATTCTTAGCATCTAGCACTTAAATACTAACAGAGAGTCAAGATTTAACTGTCATTATCATAGAAATACAATTAAATTACATTTAGAGCATCAAACATTGTTTTGGTTTATTTTCAGAGGGGGTATTTTACTTCTACAGGGTATTAACTGCCAACACATATTTATGCACCGTTTATTCTTTTGAAAATGTTATATTTGGTCCCTATCCCTATGCAACAGTATGCATCCCACTAATGAAACTACTACACATCATATCTAATTTGTGAAGTGATGCTTTGCGTCATGTTTTTGTACATTTATGGAGAAATACACATTGCACAGAATCTTATTGCTAACTGTGAGGAGGGCTCAAACAGGGCCCGGAAGAGATCGCTAAATTACTCAAACAAGCATGGATGATATCCATGTACACTATGAAAATCTCTTCAGACATGTTTTTGATGATGGAATATTATAACATGGTAGAAAGCTAAAAATAATTGATTTTGCATAATACCCCCTAAGTGTTTCACTGTGTTATTTTGTTATTGCACCTTATTGCACAATTTCTCATTGAAAAAAAGGCTTCATGAACTACCCTGCTTAAAGGTGATTGTGCCAGGGCCATAAAGTACTTACAATAGTATCATTATTGTCATATTTTCATGTGTATAATATCATTCATTACACATCCATCAGTATTTGTAATAATGACAGGCCAAAATTCTGGATGTTTCTTTTTGACAATGGGACTAGTTATGTGTGGTGTATTCTCACAGTAAAAGACGGGTCTGACAGGTTGAACCACTTTACTCCTTCTCTTAGGGTGTTTTCACACTGAGTCCCTTTCAGCCATTTAAACGATAGACTCAGACAGATATGTGAACATTCCAACCATCCCCAGACCCTCTGAAACAATCGTTACTGAGACCATTCTCAGGATGGTCTCAGGATGGTCTCAGGATGGTCTCAGGATGGTCTCAGGATGGTCTCAGGATGGTCTCAGGATGGTCTCAGGATGGTCTCAGGATGGTCTCAGGATGGTCTCAGGTCCGCTAAAAGTCGGCGGTACGAGTCGCCTAATCTTCACATTGTGAACACAAAGCGCACCGGGTTCTCTTCGCCTTTTTCAATGTATTGTAATTTTGGAATGTAAAATTGTTTTTTATATTAAAATTATCATTATTATCACTATTACTACTCTACATATATAAGATTCTGCCGGACTAAAGGACAAGACTTAGTGGAATATGAGTGTTCTTTCTGAGACAGGGGGATGTCTGCTAAGGATGAGTCTGTTCTGTGTGTATGTCGCGCTGGAGATGTTCATGTTTTCAGAGATCACACATGTGCAGATTGTACATGTGCAGATTGTACATGTGCAGATTGTACATGTGCAGATTGTACATGTGCAGATTGTACGTGTGCAGATTGTACATGTGCAGATTGTACATGTGCAGATTGTACATGTGCAGGTTTAGCGCAGCTCTATATTTAACAGTCATTTCACTCACTTTATTTATGTTGGTCACTTTATTTATTTTGGCTCCTGTTGTGACAAAAAGACTGAAAAGTGTTTGTCTTTTGGAGACATGCGCACTCAACTGTTGCAGCAACCGGGATACTGTGTATACATGTACCATGATGAAACTGGGACACTCAAAAAACCCGATCATACCCGGGACATAGATGTGCATGTGTACGTGCTCAGTGAGTGGTCTAGTGATCTCCAAGGGGGTGGGCCATAGCCGAGTCATGGTACTGTGAGGCCACAACTTCAGTGTCTCCTTACGCTACGCTACGCCAAGCAACCTACATTCAGCTGATTAAAAATGAACATGATCAATGAAATTCTTAATGTGCAATTATCGACTAATCATGCCGATCCCTATCCACGACACCCAGAATTCAGTACATTGGGAGCTCTAGAGGACCTGGTGTGAACAGGAAGGGGTCTGGGGCTGCATCAAAACTCAGGTGGACCAGAAAGAGAACCTGGTCCTCTGTAATAAATTCACAATGTGAACACAAAACAAACAACTTCTTTTTCTGTTGGTTCACTTATTGGTCCACGTACAGAGGACTGAGTGTGGTTCACTTAAGGGGGACAATATGTGTAAACAGCCTGACTCACCCCCTCCTTTGAAAAGGTGGTAGTAGCACATTGCCATATCCCGGTGAACTGTTTCTGAGTTTGAAGCCGGACCTACAAAATATGAACAAATATTATAACAGGAAAAAGCTTAAAAACAAACTTAGAAGTGCACTCTGTAACTATTCAGTTGGGGGTCACCTGCGTGTTTCTATGAATATGGCATTACTTTGCCTGGAATGTTCCACAGTGTGACATTAAATGGCTCTACTTTGCATTTATTAAATTACAGGTGATTTTATAGCTCAAAAACACAGAGAAAAACTGGCATTTTGATGGAGAGCGGGGTCGCCTCTCCACAGATCTGACCAGTAACTTGGTGTGATTTAAAGTCACATTCCAGTTTGGGCTGGTGATACATTCACTGAACTGCCAACTTGGATCTGTATATTCTGAAGATGACAGATGTATGTGTGCACTGTTCACCAGGGTAACTGCTGAACACTCCTCCATAGACATACACCTGCTGTAAAGTGTCAACAGCCCTAAACACAAAATACAACTTAATTCTGAATGTTTCTTTTTAACAATGAGATTAGTATTTGTCCATCACGTAGACAGTGTTTTACTACTTTGCTTCATCCAAATATGTTATGAATTATGAATTAAGAAGTTCAAGAGGAAAATAAGAACATGAAATCTACATTTTCAAAATGAGGAATCACGGCTTTAACACCTATATACCGTATGTCATTATTTTATTTTTGTTTAAATTTTATAATGATAACTCTTTGTTTTATGGCACTGCATATCTCTAACAAAAATAACTTTAACGTTAAAAAGGTGGGAGAAAAGAGCTGAACAACTTTGGAAAAACAAATTGCGATTATTGTGTTTTTTCTTGTATGAGGTGCAGAAAGTCGAACAGCTCTGCTAAACAAAACCACTGATTTGTTTGTTAGTAACCATTGTTTGTCAGTCAAATAGACATGTACCTTAACTGTGTCAAGGGGATATCCAACCGCCATGCCACAAGCTCCTGAGGAGAGAAAAAACAGGATGTCAGCTGATGCAAGGACCATTTCTGTCTTTTGGTTACATGTTCAGCGATAAAACTATACACCCACTTACCACTTTGTTAAGCGCGGAGAATGGACAAATTTAGGGTAACCTTTTTTGTCCACCTCCATGCGGCTTGGCATGGATTCTGGGAACTCTGGGGATAAATCACCATTATTCCAGAATATATTGCCTCATTCCCACTAAAACTGCCTGCTCTTCCTCCCATTAGGGCTGCACAATATGGAACATGCACTGGTTTAATATGCTGAATGTACAGTGGATAAAAAGTCTGGAATAAGTGACGTTTAAATTATAAGGTTAAAAAAAGCAAATATGTGTTGTCATAATGCTAAAATTTCTAACTTGATTTAATAGAAATAGACCTGATATTCAATGCTGATTATGACACCACAATGATAATACAAACAGCCTTTATTTAGGCATTAGAATGTGATTTTAAGCATTAAATGGTGTATTTTCTTTTATATTATCCTGTGGCCTTATATCTGTGTTGTCAAGGTAGGTTCCATAATAGTCATAATGATAAAGCTCATTCTAAAGCTTTTCACTAAAGGATCATTTCTGTCCTGTGAATGTGACTTTTTTACTTGATCAAATGAGTGTCATTTCATTACTAGTTTTAGTGTCAATTAGCATCTGATTTTTGATACTTTTGACAACCCTAGAGCAAATTAGAAATTAATTTGGCATGAAATAGTGTCCCTCCTGTGGGCTCCACCTGCAGAGGGGTTCATAGGGGGCAAACTGCCCCCATGACCCAGCCGGATTAAGCGGGAGAAGATGGACGGATGAAATAGTGTTGTCATGATACTAAAAAATTAAGTTTTCCAAAATTACAATCAAATGTTATTTTCAAACAGAAACTATTTAAGAATGGTCCAAATTTGTTCTAAGTATACATATATATTTTCAGTTTTGTTCCTTCTGATTATTATAGCAGAAAACACTTTGTGATGTCCTGTGGCAACGCAGAAAGTTCTCCACAGTGTTTTTAAACTCCACACACCTTCACTAGACTCATTTAGATTCAGACCTGGAGTTGCCCATCTTTACTGAACCAGATAACAGGTCGCTGTTAACTTGAAAACCCCCTTTTCATGACATCACAAGGTGGAACAGAGCATACTAAGCTTTAGAGCTGTAAACAGTCTAATATTTAATGGTTACTCAAACATGAATGAAACAAAACATAACCCAGGTCTGTTTGTGAGGAGGTCACATTCTGACATGACCTAATGCTCACAAGGGTCAATTTTGCGTAATATTGGAGCTTTAAAACATGTGATGCACAACCACACTGGGAAATCCATGTGACTTGTGTAGTTTTAGTTTCACATTGAATATTTCAGGCATAATTCACCCATCTGACTTTCTTAATTGTTTTCAACCACATTACAAACAAATGTCCCCCACCACTTAATTTCCAAGTTAAATGGTGCATTTTCCAACTATTTAAAATGACGTTTTCATTATATCCCCAAAGAAAGGTATGTAATATTAATTATGATAAGGTTATTATCATCATGTGTCTGTGAAAAAGCGCTATATAAATAAAGTTACCTTACCTTAACTTATATTTATTAATGTTTACATTTGTTTTTGTTTTTTTATTGTGCAGTCCTGGTCTACCTCCCACTTAAGTCTAACTGCTTTACTCTCCTCTACGTTTACTTTACTTTGCCCTTTCACTCAGCTACAAAACTGTCACCTCCATTGACTAAAATATAGTTTCCAGCTGTCCTTAGTACAGAGCTCATTTATTTGCTAATGTTATTCAAGGACGTGTCTTTACAGTACAGTTACGCACACTCTGCTTGTTAAAATGTCTCCATTGGAAATTACGAAAGCGAAACAGACCGAAACACAATACGATATTTGGTAACGTTAAAATAGTACCTTTAAACGTTATTAATGGTGTTAGTGCTAAAAATGCATCCTATCCTAGCGCTATTGCACAACCTCCCGCTCTTGTGCCATTGTAACTACAGCGTTAAAGCGAGCTAGTGTACGCATGCTCCACCTGACTCTAAACGCTGCTAATACGACAAAACACGATTCATCAGGATATATAGAGTTACCTGCGAAAGAGCCGGACACAAAGTCGACCAAATGCATGTTGTTTGAAGCAGGTCTGTCAGGCTGGACGGTCAGAAGGGAGTGATTCAGTCCATCCTCCCGCAGAGGAGCTGAGCCTGCAGGCGTGCGTAAAGGAGGAGGGCGTGCGTAAAGGAGGAGGGCGTGCGTAAAGGAGGAGGGCGTGCGTAAAGGAGGAGGGCGTGCGTAAAGGAGGAGGGCGTGCGTAACCGTGGCTGGTGACGTGCGCCTGTGCCATGTGATCTCTAAGCCGAATAAAATAAAATGCACTGTATTTTTGCGGTTTTATAAATGTGTTCACACTTGAAACATGCGGAATTTAAGATCCACATTGATAATACTTTAATTTACATGTGTCTTTTGTGAAACATGCAGTACATATTCCTAATGTAAAGCCGACTTTTACATTAATATGTTCCTTGTAATATTAAAAGAGACAGTATAATCAGCTTTATACTTAATGTTTGGACATAATGGACATAACATCTACCTTTTTTTATTTTATTTTTTCCATCCTGTTAACCGAAGGAATCTATTGATATATAGACATATTCATACTTTATAGCCTATATTTTTACACTAACACTTGTATTAAATATATTATTCCTATCTGGATTTCAAATGCACGCACACATTTCCTCCCTACCTGCATTTGTATATAGTTTGAATCGATGGGATTCAAATAAGCTTTTCCCTAGAATGTTCCACAGTTTTGCAAACAACTTATTCGCTTTCTATTGATTTAACTGCAGGTGTTTTTATTGCTCTAAAGTACCTGGGGGCCTCAGTCTTCACCCTTCTGGCCTGTAACTTGGTCTGGTAGTGTCACGTGCCGTCCTTCGTGGAAATGGATAGTTAATGCCTTACAATAGAGCATTCTAGTTAAAGTAATGACCTCTTCGTGGAGACAAATGTGTGACAGACCCCTTCATCAGCAAATAATTATAGTAGCATCTGTGACAGTATAGCTGCTTTTGAGGTCCTAGTCAAGGTCCTGTGGTTTTCAAGTTACAGCTTTTACCTTTAGTTCAGTAAAGAGTGGAAATTCCTGGGCTGAATTATGCAAATGATTCTACTGACGGTGTATGGAGTTTAAAAACACAGTGGAGCACTTCCTATATCCTCGATATGATATCACAAGGTGAAAGAAGAACATTCATTTGGACTGCTCAGCCCACTCCATCATAACACTATAAAACTGAATATTTAGTAAACCTGTGCGTTCAGTGGTGAAAATGTAATATCGATAAATCCAAATTCTCCAATTAGACCCGGATTTAAAATCACTATCCGAGACATTTTTTAATTATCTTCAAACATTAAACAGTATTTCTAACAATACATCTATTAAAGCACTCAATATTACAGAAGAATTAGGATTTTATTTTTAGCCACTTCCTCAGTTTCTTGTATTGATCTCTTTGTATGTATAATTATCTGTCTCACTTTAAGTTTAAATGTCAGTTTTGCTATTGTTTTGTTTTGGCTTTAAGTTACTAAAAAACTGTCTGAGAGAAGAACTCAGCCTAAATATGCAGAGTTTGTGTTTTGTGAATGAAACAAAACACAAGTTTTGGTCATTTCTGAGGATGAAACATAGATCAGATAGTGTAATAAAAGCCCTTTAACATGCAGTTTATTCAGTGGATTCTAGTCTATATCTACTGCTCTCTTCGCCACTGAGTGTGACTGACATTTGATCTGGATTATTTAACCTCACTGACAGGAGCACGAAGCAGATCGTCACGCGGTCCAGTGACGCACGGTGACGTAGGGAGCTCCTTCTCCTGCAGCCAATCACGGGCCGCGCTGGGGCGCATGCGGGGCGTCGGCGTGGATCCCGGGTTCTGATTGGCCTAGAAATCCTCCCCCTGCGCCGGTAAGTCCTGGGACCAAAGTGTTACACACTAGAGGGCACATGTCCCAGCGGCCATACTGGGACTGTATGGCCTATTCATATTCAGGCGGACTGTCAAATGGCCACGTTTTTAGTTGTTGTTGTTTTGTTTTTGTTGTTTTTTGTTATTGTTTTAAGTTGAGTTTTTGTTTGAGAAGTCTTTTTATAGGCCTACTATTACTTTACAATGAATAGATTAATTATTGATACTATTATCTTTCATAATGTAGCATCTGACTGGTGGCAGGTAATGCTATAGAAAGGTGATTCAAAATGCTTGGTTGGATCTATTAAAATAAAGGATAAATAAGTAACTTTATTGTTTGGTTGGTGATTTTAAACAGAATTGAGGTAAAGCACTTTATTTTTTCATAATATTCACAAGGTGAAAAATGAATGACGGTGCATGGTAGAACAATGTGCACCATCACTAAGAGATTCTGCAGGTCTGTTAAAGATGGGCGAAACCTCAAGGAATCCTCTTCAGGCATGGGGAGAACATGCAAGACTCCAGTCAGGTAATCAAACCCAGAACCTCATTTCTGTGAACACTAACCAGTGTCCCGGATACCAGGTGAAGTGGACGTCAAAGTAGGGCAAGAGGACGTGAGGCACTATTGTTGTGAAAGAAGGGACTTTGAGTCGACCTATGACCTGGTCCACTTCAGTGCAGATAAACTGATATGATTGGTCACATTGAACCAGAAACTGCTGTATTTGTTATGCCTTCTCAGTGCAGACTAAGTAGGCTAACTCATCTCATTTGTAAAACAGCATCTTCCACCTCCTCATCATCGCCAAAGTTAGAAATATCCAAAAATGATGTGGAAAAGCTTGTCCATGCATTTATTTCATCAACATTAGACTGTAACTCTCTGCTGCAGCCTGCCCTAAAAGCTACTAAAAAGCATTCAGGTTGTTCAAAATGCAGCAGCAACATTATTAACGGGAACAAATAGAAGAGACACATTACTCCAGTGTTAGCTTCACTTCATTGACTCCCGGTCGTGTTTAGAATTAAATTTAAAATCCTTCTTCTCACCTATAAAGCTGTAAATGGGACGGCCCCATCCTATATTACTGACCTGACAGCACCTTACAAACCAAACAGACACTGCACTCACAAAATGCAGGGCTACGAGTGGTCCCCAGATTTAATAAACTTACAATGGGAGGTAGAACTTTTAGTTACCAATCTCCTGTTTTCTGGAATCAGCTTCCACCTCATGTCAGAGAGGCAGACACAGTCTCTACATTTAAGGTTAGGCTTAAAACATTCTTCTATGAGAAAGTTTATGGCCAGGTTAGAGGAGCAGGGTTAACTCCACAGCTGAAGTCAGGCTGCTCTAGGAGTTAGATGCTGGGGGAAGTATGGTGCCCTGAGCCTCTGTCCTCTTATTCTAACTGCTCCCTCTCCTTCATCTCTGTCCCATAACCTCATGTTTTACACGGACAAATCAGTTCACTGCTGTTCACCAGTGTCTCTCTCTCTTCTTCTCTTCTGCTCCTCTTGGGGAGTGGAGCTGTTTCAGATGTTTCAGAGGTTCCAGATGTTCCTCCCGTGAGCAGACGCTGACCAGACCTTAGCTCTGCCCCTCTCCACTCACCTGCCTGGATGGAGCCCCCACCTGCCTGGATGGAGCCCCCACCTGCCTGGTTGAAGCCCAAATAAGCCGATGTCCAGTCCCCCACACGTCTGCCCGTCCATCTGAACCCTGCTCTCTATAAAGTAACTGGTTCCTCAAAGCTCTCAGGTCTGAAGGTGCCGCATGGCGACAGCTGGTTGGAAACAGTGTCTGGAGAGAATTTTCCCATCCTGCACCTGCCGGTGGGTTTTTTGCTCTGGCACCAAGGATCATGTGTTCATCAAGAGACTGAGGATGGGACAA
Organism: Odontamblyopus lacepedii; assembly: GCA_034769755.1. Lineage (NCBI taxonomy): Eukaryota > Metazoa > Chordata > Actinopteri > Gobiiformes > Gobiidae > Odontamblyopus > Odontamblyopus lacepedii. The sequence goes on from CM068365.1 coordinate 36,520,593, forward strand.
TGTGTTTGCTGATGTCTGTCAGATTATGTTTCCATGTTTCCTTGTCTTGTTGTGATTCTGGACTATATAAATAAAATTGAATTGAGAAATTGAATCTTATCTTAACTGATCAGATTATAAAGATAAACATGTATTTGTCCAACAATGGAGAAATTACAGTGTACAATGTACGCAAACTAAATGTTGCAGCAAATGTGGCAGAAGATCTTCCAGAGGAAACACTCTGAGGGAATGTACATTCTGAAACACCAGTGTGGAGTAAGACTGAGGCCTTTCGTGTTGTGTTCACCTGGTTCACCCTGAAGGCTGTTGTGATGCTGCAGGACACAGACTTCTGACTCTTTCACAGGATCTGCTGACCCTAACTGACTTGTCCTCCTATTAAACTGCACTGAAACTTTTGACTTGAGACACAAAAGCCACTGAGACACACAGTGGAAATGTTATAGCAACAGCATCTGTTTGCTGCAGCAAAACTTGAATTGCTCTTGGCATTTCTCTCTAAGGTTCAAGGACAGCAGGAGAATAGGAACATTCAATCAAGATGAATAATAACAATCTTGACAGTAAACAAAATGTAACACAACACTGTGCCAGCAGAGTATAGGCTGTAAAATGTAGCACTAAGCGTCTATGACTTATAAATTACATGAAATGGATGAAAATGATAAAACTGTCAAAAGGGTTACGTTTGAACATATATTTTTTGCATTTCAAAAGAAAAAATTCACTATACTTAGAGTGACCAAATGTCCATATTTACTCAGGACGGTCCCAGTTTTGAGCCCTGTGTCCCCTGTCCCAGCATATTTATCCAAAACCAGTGATTCGTCCCAGTTTTATACAAGAAATGTCCCAGGTATTCCTATTTTTGACCAATTTGATCCCTGCCAACAGTAAATAGAAGCATAAATTGTGATTTGTTTAGGTAAAATACCTAATTTTTTAGTGAGACGTGTGGAGACACTTTTTTTTAAAATTCCATCCAGTCCTTGTATTTGCAGAGGTCACTGGTGCTAGGCTAGTGCATGTCAATGACCATAGTTGTCCTGCCACTCCAAAGTGCACACGAGGCAAAACTATTATAACGCCAGACTGTCGATGTGAATGTCTCTGTCGAAAGAATATTGGAAATAAAACCAACCTTGCATTTGAAGGATTTAGGCCTATGTCTGGGCAGCAGTAGAGAGTTGTTCTTCCTGATAGAAAGCCTGGCAGTGGTGGAGTGATATATGAGAAAATAGTCCCTCAGCATGCGATGCAAGCTTAGTTATTGTTTCAAACATTATTCTATCAACACAAACATTCACATCCACAATCTGGCGTAGTGATAGTTTTGCCTCGGGTGCACTGTGGAAGTGGGTAAGACTATTTTTAGTGCCAGGCTAACTATGCCCGTTCACATGCATTAGGCTAGCACCAGCAACTTCTCCAAATACAAGGACTAGATGGAAGATTTTCAAAAGTGTCTCCACACGTCTTCAACACTCTGGCTCACTAGGAAATGAAGACTTATGTCCAAATTTCTGAACTGTCCCTTTCGAAAGATCGAAAGAGCCGTTTTTAACAGTCACAAGATGGCGGCCGCTTTCCCCTCGTCGGCCTGCCCGGTGCCCCTCTAGAATCATATGTGTGTGTGCCGTGCGCACGCTAGCTTGTCTGCTACAGAAATAAACCTCCTTGGCACAGACAGCGGGAAGGGTATCGACCATCACCAAACTGCGAGTTTCTCCTGCCGTGTGGATCTTATATTCAACCGTACTTTGAATTATTGTATATAGAATTCTAGAATCGGAATTCCACCAATCAGATCGCAGCAACAGAACTTAAAGACACTACAAAGCTTTAATGTGTCAAAGCTCAAAGAAGCAGAGAATGTGGGTTGTTCTCGCTTTCAGCAGCAGAACATTTGAGAAGAGAGTTCAGATCTTTCATGAAGACAAAGCTTCAAAGACTTCAAAGCTTTGAAGTGTCCACAGACGGACGGACGGACGGACAGACGGACAGACGGACGGACAGACGGACAGACGGACGGACAGACGCCATAACATAATACGTCCCGTCTTACACAACGGGCGTATAACAACGAGGAGACAGTTCTGGTTTAGTTTTTAAGCGTTTAGCTGCCCTCCCGGAGCTTTGAGTCGGCGCTAGCTGCTGTAGTGTAATAGTCGCTCGGTTACAGTGTCATTAAGTTCACGAGATTATTAAACAGACAAGTGTCCAGACGTGTCCGGGGTTTTAACACTCTCGTAAATAATTGTATAAGGTTTACAGCACCTTTATAGTGATCATCTGAAACCGCGCTGCCCGGAAGAGGAGGATGGATTTTCTGGCTGGCTGCATTGGAGGTGAGTTTGAAATGAAATGAAATGACATAAAGCGAAATTAGCTACATTTATTGGCTCATTTGTTTTGTCATAGAGATGTGTTTTGTTTGGAGATTTACGCATTCGATCGCGTAAATCTGAAACCTACACATTCAAGAATAGCTCATTAAAAAGTGATGCAATTCTAGCACATGATGACCTCCTCCTGCTTTAATTCCCCTCCGCGCTGCACAGACAAACCTCATGAAAATGGCCTTTTGCAAACACGGATTTCTGTATTTTGGCAAAACAAGTGACAATTTCTGCTTCTCTTTACTGTACAGGACTCAGATTAGTCAAACAGTGATAGTTTTGTTTAAATCCTGGTTCAGAGTTGATGTAGTCCTGGTTTAATCTTAGTTTTGTCCTAGTTTAGACCTGGTTTAGATCAGATTGGTCAAAACACCTGGGACATTTCTTGTATAAAACGAGGACAGATCTCTGGTCTTGTGTAAATCTGCTGGGACAGTCCCAGGGAAACAGGGACGTCTGATCACCCTCATTTATTGACTATATTATGCAAAAAGAGGTTTATATGAACAGTTTGGATTATTTAAATGCAATGCTAAATACAGTCAATTAAATATAGACACACTTTAACTGTAGGTTTTAACTGTAGGTTTTAATTGTATTTATTTTGTTTATGTTGTTGTAAGGCGACCTCGGGTGTCCAGAAAGTCGCCTAATAAATACAATGTATTATTATTACTATTATTATTATTATTACTTTTATTGTTATTTATGGATTATTTAGTCATTGGGATAGTGTTAAATTATCTGGGTTTCTGCTTTGGGGCGAGTTTGACAATGTGCTAAAACAGCATTAGTAGTTTTATCGTGAACATTTTGATAAACCCTGAATAAGGATTAAAGTGTATTGTTTTTTTATTTGTAAACCAGACATGGATCTATCATAAAAACTTATTAAATGAAGATTTTATTATAATTCTCTGAAAACTGGGCTAGGCCATGACCTGGAAAATGGGATGCAAACAAGTTCCAAGAAAAGTGGACTCAACCTGGACTAAACCAGTCATTAAAGTGAATAAACGGGGGTTAAACAGTAATTGACACTTTTACAGCTGGTTAGTTTGTCTGAGTCAGAATCAAAACACCCAGCATTGACAAATTCAAGTGGTGCAATCATTTCTGGGATGAGATTAACAAATTACTGTCATGTTCTTATTCTGTGACACACTCCCACACTGTCCGGATAGATTCTGACACCACAATGAACAAAACAATAACCAAAAAAAACTATTACGACACTAAATTGAGGTTAAAGGTGCACAGTGTAACTTCTCTGGTGGAGCATCCCCTACCAGCTCTGAGATATTATTGTTTTGCCTAGAATGTTTCATCATATGGCATTAAACATCTCTATCTTCATGAAAACAACCAGGTGATGAAATCAGAAAATCCTACGCGAAACCTCCACCAGAAAAGCCACAAAAATGATATTTCAGTTATTGTCTACGGAGTAAGAAAGAAAAATGCAATCCCGTTTTTTGCAATATCCTTCAGCCTTAGTATTTTTAGATAATTAAAAAACACAATTAATAGCATTATTAAAGGTGCATTGTGTAACTTTTCTGCTGAGCCAAGTTACAGGTCAGATCTGTGGAGAGGCGACCCCGCTCAAAGTCAGAATACCTGTGTTTCTAGGTTTTTTAAGATATAAATCCACATGTAATTGTGTGAATGTAATGGAGCTGTTTTGTGTCACACTGTGGAACATTATAACCCATATCCATAGAAAAAAGCAGGTGACCAGAAAAGCTCATCAGTGCACCTTCAGAACTTATATAAACATGAGTGTGCCCGACCTTTTCAAACACAGTGAAACCAGAGACGTGATGTTTCCATTCTGGACACGTTGTGTAGCTTTAGCATTAGCGCATGATTCGTACACACCCCTCGCTCCGCCAATCCCGGACCTCCCGCCGTCCTGACAGCAGAGGCGACCCTCCAGATTTATGAGCCAAGAAAGGACACGCAAAAATACTAACACGAGAACTGTAAGAACTGTGACAGAAACCACAATAAACTGTCAAAACCATCCAGGAAGAGACTGTGGCAAAACAAAACTAAGCTGAGTTTATGAAGATCTGTGGGATCTTCATAAACTCTGTGATGCTGCACAGTTTAAAGATGCATTATGTAACTTCTCTGTCACCTGTTTCTCTTCATGGGGATGTTATTGCTTTGACTGGAATATTCCACTGTATGGCATTCAAGAAATCTGTCTCCGTGGTGACAAACGGGTGACGCCATAAAGAAACCAGAAAATGATTATCTGAGTTTCTAATGGAAATCTGAGTGTGATTTTTGTGGCTTTTTAAAAATCTTTTTAAAACGTTGTGGAACTTTTCTGGTGGAGGCTCTGTTATCTGCTTGTCCAGGTTGTTGCTTTGCCCAGTATGTTCCACTGTGTGGCATTAAACATACCTGTCTCTATACACAAGCAGCTATACAGAGGTAAACCTGCTCATGTTTGATTCGCTGGAAAAAAAAAAGTCTGTGTTGTGATTCGCGTTTGCCTTTTTCTGGGTTGTTTTTTTGGGGTTTTTTTTTTTTGTACTTTGTTAGTGATGGGACTTTTAAAACTTTCTTCCATATACCCACGTGAAAAGTAAAATGAACCATGTTTTCATTTCAGATGTTTGTATTTCTTTCATTTTCACTGTGTTCGAGTTAAAAAGTGTCTCAAAACATTTATAAAATACACTGATAGTTTTTCTCTACAAGTTAATTTCGACATTATATAGGAGCCAAATATAATTCTTATTTTACATATTGATCAGCCTTTATTTTTTTACACTTAATTTTTTTATTGAAATTGTTTTATGTTTTACAAATAACAAGAAATCAAACATACTGCGGTTTAAAAGACAGACAAACACAATCAAACACATAAAAGCACAGTCGAATATTATAATTTAAATATCGCCCCTTTCCCTTAAGTATATTTCCCATTTTTCCTCAAAGTCGTCACCTTTTTCTTTTTGAAGTCTCAAGTTAAAAGTCAAACGTTCCATGTTATAAATATTATTGACTGTGGCCATGAATTGTTTAATAGTAGGTGGGTCTTTGCTAAGTTAGTGTTTAGTTATCGCTTTTTTGTTCACTGTCATACTTTTTTTTAAAAGGTATTTGAAGCAGTTAGTCCAGATTTCCTAAGTAAAAGGTAACACACGTAAATCTTACGTCAAAGCAAAGAACATCTCTGACTATTTGATGTACACCTTCCCAAAAAGAGTCGAGGACAAAAACACTCGCCAGCATTCGGGTGATGGACCAGTCTGTCTGAATTTTAATTTAGGAGTTATAAAGACTATTTTTCCAAGAGAAATCCCTCCACATTTGTGAATTAGATGCTGTTATTTGACTATTAATAATGTTTTCCCAATCAGTAAGAGTCTATTTTTACACATTTTACATTATTTTTTGCACATAGACCTGCTATTTACAGTTTTCTACCATAATCATTCATTGGAAATAACATCTTTGCCATTGGCTGTCTTACTTTATCATGGGCTACTAAAAATACTAAACAGATATCCAGACGTTAGACTTTATCTAGTGCAGTGTAGTATTTCAGTTAAGTATATAAAGAACATACATTCCACTTCTACTTGCGTAAAATCATAATATTAGTATTTAGGTCACTGTTTTTTTTATTTCCAAGTATCAGTTTTGGCCACTAGCTCCGTCCATTCCCTGAGGTAACATGAGTTCAGTGAGGTCGGTGAACACTGGCGCCCGTTCACTTCCCCGTTTACAGCCTGAGCCGCGTCCTGATTGGCTCGTCTCTTACAAACTGGTCACGTGACAGATTATAGAGGGATTAGCAGATTATTTGCCCTCCCCAGCCCCCAGCAAGGTTTTAATATCTTATAAAAATCTGTTATCTAAGCACATTTTCTACTGCATTTGTTGCTTATGTTTATTGTATCTGTCTTTTGGAAATCACAGTTTTGTTAACCTTAGTCATTGTGGATAAGGCAAGATAAGAGAATGTATGATTTGAACCACAGTGAGGAAATGCAAACATCCTGATTACAAAATGTTTGATTGGTTATGAATTTTATTGTTTTGTTGTGTTACATAAATTGACACGACTGAATAAAATAACATAACTGAATATTATTTCTAATGGCGCTTTTTCTGTTTTCAGGCGCTGCTGGAGTCCTGGTGGGGCATCCTTTCGACACAGTGAAGGTAAAAGTTTTAAAAATCATGATCAAGTTCACAATGTTTGTCTTAAATGCTCAGGAGCATCAACAACACTGGAGAATGAGCTGTTAAACTAAAAGAGCGGCGTCCCGTCCATTTCAGAACATGCCGGATGTTCGATGTCTGATGGTTCTATTGATACTTTGCAGTGACATCATGCTGCATGTGTTCTGTGTGTGTAGGCAGAATGTTTAGGAGTTACCGCGGTGACACAATGACAAACATTAGCCGACATTGCCTGAAATTCAAGGTGTGTACAATGGATTTAACCACATTTTCAGGAGCTGGTGTTTGATTTTCAGCGAAAAGGTGAAAGCGACTAACTGAAAAACTGTTGGCTAATGCTAGCTAGCTTGAGCCTGTAATTATTTTTTTAACAGCACAAATGATCTCTCCTGTTGTAGTTACATCTAAGTCAGTTCTTTCTGGTTAGATTGCATCAAATTAAAGATCAGATTAAAGTAAAACATTTAAATAGACAAAGCAGTGCCTTTAGTTAGCATCACTGTTGACTGTTGATGACATGGAGATGCAAAGTATCAATAGAGCTGTTCACTGAAAAAGCCCTACTTCACAGAAACTTTACAACGGTTCACAATTTCAGGCAAATTCATAACATCGTGATGGAGAGAAGCAGGTGGCTGAAAAAGTTCCACAGTGCTTCTTTAATACCTGAACGTTTATGTGTGTTCATGTTGTTATGATGACCTAATGAGCGCTCCATGTTCCAGGTCCGTCTGCAGGTGCAGAGTGTGGACAGACCTCTGTATCGAGGGACCTTCCATTGTTTCCAGTCCATCGTCCACCAGGAGTCAGTACGTACATTTACACGTCTGGAAGAACAGGGTTTATGACTCCACATCTGAGGCCAAAAAACACTTCAATACTTCAAGACTTTATTACTTCGCTAAAAAAAATTCATAGAAAAATATAGCAAGACAATATTTTCTAAATGTTGTTTAAATGTTTGAATCGCCAAATATCCTAAAGTCAACTTAGGAAACTGAAAACTGACGACGAGGTAAGAGGAGAAAACAGTGTGAACCACAGACTGGAGACAGGAGCGTGACATCACTCATAGAGTTTGGCTCCAGTCAGATGAAGACAAATAAATCTTAGCAGTTATAGTGGCAAATTTGAAGCCAAAATCCATATTTGGAAATCCGAGTGTGTGTGGGTATCATAGCAACTAAAGAGCCAATCAGGACCAAGCCTGGTGAAGCTACATGCCCAATAAAACCTGCTTCTAGCAGTAGCTGGACCTCAGTAGAAGAAGGCATCTGATTGGTCTGTTGTTAATCATCCATCTTGATTTATGGCCTAATAGCAAAATGAAAACACCAGGATCATGTAGAGTGGGTTAAACATGACGAGCCTGACAGCAGCTCTTAGGGAGAGAGGGTTGACAGTTTTTTTAATAGGGAGTGATTTGCAGTCAGTGGAGTCAAATTGCACCCTAGCGATGTCCATTTACACAGTCCATGGTCTGAACGAGCCGTGTCCAGGATTGGTCCACCCTGGCTAATGCAGGACAGTTGTATCCTCTCTGTGTGAGGCTCTGAGGGCTCCTGTGGCTGCTGTAAAAATACTTGAGGATTAAGGTCAGAGCTTTGTCCTGACCACGCCACTGTGTCCTAAAAGGACACTCCACTAGGCCAGGAGTTCACTGATCCAGGGAGTGACTCTGACAGTGACTCTATAGGACAATACTACAGGGTTACGGAAACTCAAATACACAACATGTCCTTTTTGGTTTTTGTGCATTTTTTAAATCGTGTCAGTCATAACAGTTTTGTCATTTTATTGTAATAGTCTAAACAGTTAGTGCAACTATCAGTAAAAAAAAAAGTCACCGTCATATGACATAAAATTAGCCTTGTACAGTCATTTTCAAAGAACTGAACTCCTTAACTGTTTCCTTCCCTCTTCCTCACCCTTCCCTCCCTTTCTTTCTCCTCCCTCCCTCTGTGCAGTGTCAGTCAGTTCAGGAGGAGTACAGTTACTCTTGTGACTGAGGTCAGAGGTCACTAGGCTCCAGCACTAAAACTAAACGCTCTACAAATATGTTTGAGGCGTCAGACTGGACCTTTAAATGGGACAATACTGAATGTTTGAGACGGATATGTCTAATACACCTGTCTGCACCTGTCTGCAGGTCTTTGGCCTGTACAAAGGCATCGGATCTCCCATGATGGGCCTCACCTTCATCAACGCCATTGTGTTTGGTGTCCAGGGCAACGCCATACGGCTGCTGGCACAGGACACGCCCACTAACCAGTTCTTAGCTGGAGCGGCGGCGGGCGCCATTCAGTGTGTGATCTGCTGCCCCATGGAGCTGGCCAAGACACGCATGCAGATGCAGGGCACTGGGATGAAGAAGTCCTCCACAAAGAAGCTGTACAAGAACTCCCTGGACTGTCTGACCAGGATCTACCAGCGCGAGGGCCTGAGGGGAGTGAACCGCGGCATGGTGACCACTCTGATCCGTGAGACGCCCGGGTTTGGCGTGTACTTCTGGGCCTACGATGTGCTGACGCGGGGATTAGGCTGTGAGCCCGAGGACCCCTACATGATCCCAAAGCTGCTGTTCGCGGGGGGCATGGCGGGCATCGCCTCCTGGCTCTCCACGTACCCGGTGGATGTGATCAAGTCGCGGCTGCAGGCGGACGGCGTGGGCGGTGTGAACCGCTACAGCGGCATCGCAGACTGTGTGCGTCAGAGCGTGCAGAGGGAGGGCTACATGGTGTTCACACGAGGACTCACCTCCACGCTGCTCAGAGCATTCCCCGTCAACGCCGCCACCTTCGCCACGGTAACGCTGGTGCTGATGTACGCCCGCGGAGGGGAGGAGTGTCCTAAAGACTGTGAGCCTGGCCCCCTCACACAGGCTCCGCCTCCTCCGGCGCAAGCCCCGTCCACTCAGATCCAGCCCAGCAGCCTGTGATGGACACCCCCCCTTCCACTGTGCACTTTACTGAGGACCTGAGGCATTCCCACTGCAGTGTTTTTACTACAAACACAAAACTATTCAACATCATGGTTTCATGTCTCTGCAGTACCTCACTATGATCAACAGGGGGCAGGCACTTCTGGGGGAGTTTAAAGTCTGAGGCTACACGACTTTGTAACTCCAGACTATAAAACATACTTTTATTTTTCATACTCATCTGAAACATATATTTTAATAAGTGTGTTGGTTAGGGTGCATCAGTTGCCCCGATATCAGAACTTTACAACGGCCCTATACTTTTCGTGTTCCATTCGCTGAGAAAAAAATTTAGAAAAAAAATTATGAAATTCCGAGTTGATCTACCGGGTCCACATCGAGGTCAAAGTTTGGCCAATGTCCCAATGTATAAGACAGTATAGGCCTATACTGTCTTATACACTGGGGCATTGCCCAAACTTCATAATAGGCCGGTTCGGTAGACTTTAGAAAGCATGGTAGAACCACATATTTGCTTTATGTTTTTCAGAATTGGAGTGTTACAGTGTAGTTATTAAAAGAAGAAATGTCAGAACATAGCTGTAAGAAGGCTCGCATGGAGCAGCCTAAACCAATAACCCGCCAAGACTGTGCAGTATTTGGGTTAGGAGCGAAAATTACCACTGTTTCTGTTGATCTCTCATTTTTAACGATTTTTTTAGAAATTTCCAGAATTTTACAAGGGATGTGGACCCGGTAGATGACATTCGAATTACAAAAAAATTTACCAGGAATTTTTTCTAGTTGAATGGAACACTAAAACATTAGGGCCGTTTGCAAGTTCTCGATTTTTTAAAAAAAGGGGGCAACTGATGCACCCTAGTGTTGGTCATTGGCTGGTCCACAGCTGCCTGTGATTTACTGTATTCTCCGGACTATAGAGGCACCGGTAAATAAGCCACATCCACTCTATTTTTAAAAAAATTAAGAAAAAAGTTATACAAGCCGCAACCGGGCTATAAGCGCTGATATCTATGTTGAAAAATGAGATATTTACTGCATCTACAGAACGATTTTGTACTGTAAATGTACATTTATGTACCTGAACAGATTCTTTCTGAACAGTGCCTTTTAACACAGCAGCAACTGTGCTGATTAAAACGAGGTCAAAAACAGAAAAGAACCGGTAATTGACCTTCATTTCTCCTGTGCAGTGAAACCACAAGTCACTTTAATCATCTCCGCTGACGCCGAGCTTATGTGCAGCAGCACGGCAGAGGTCTGCGGGACAGAATTTTCAGTCCCGCTCCCGCCCACAATAAGCTTTCAGAATGTGTCCCACTCCGCACTGTTTTGTGTTGGTCCCGTGGGTCCCGCGGGTGCAGGGCTCTACAGCGGTTTCCTTCCTGGAGCAAGATCGATGCCTTCAACTTAAAACTTGCATCATACAAACTCCTTCATGTGCTTTTCATGATGAAGGGGTGAGGATTTGAAAATAATTACCAGTTAGTAATTTATCGTGCGTGTTATATCTGCTAAATAAAAAGTAGCGTATTCTTCTTTGCATTCATTTTCCGTCTAACTTGTTTTTGAAATTCCGGTTAGAGCGCCCCTAGTGGTGAAAGAAAAATTCTAATTTTAGCCGCTTCTTTGTAAAAGCCGCATGGTTCAAAGCCTGGGGAAAAAGTAGCGGTTTATAGTCCGGAAAATACGATAAGTCAGTGGGATTTTTACTTCCAGAACCAGAGGCCCTGTCCACTGGTGATATCGTTTTAACCTCAGATTATGTTACATTCTTTTCCAACATACCTGAACTCCACTGATGGGAATGCAGTTTCTGTACTGTAAAAGTGTTTTGAATGCAGTTTTTCACTGCGTGTGTAAATATGACGCATCTTTTACTATGTACAGCTGTGGAGACGTTTCTGCCTTAAGAGATGAAAGAGATGAAAGAACCTGAAAACCTCCCAAAGTAAAACCGGGTTGTTCTGAAACCAGTTAAATACATGGGCTAACGAGACCGCCAATAGCAAGTATCGATTTTCATCTACATTTTTTATGATTGAAAAGTATACATTTTTATTCCATCATGTTTTAACTGCAGTAAGTACAGAGCAGTGGGTGGGGATAGGGGGTAGGTGAGAACAGAATTTCAAAGTTCTCAAGCCTTAACTTCAGGACAATTCAGGATCACTCAGATGTGCATGAACATCAGTATAATATGGATAAAGGCTCGTAAAAGTAAAACTTTTACTTAATATTTTATATAACGAGCATCAATGAGTGGAGTGCAGTTGTTGAAGTACCAGAAATTTTATATTTTTCCCAGATTTTTCAGCGCTAGTTAGTGGAAGCAGTTGCAGTCCTATTTATGAATTTAATTAACAATACTTAAAACTGTGTGGCACCTCTTCAGATCCAAAACAGTCCTGGTACCGGAACAGCCCGAGTTGAACCCAAAGCACTGGTTCTGATGGTGTGATCGAGCCCCACATTACGGAACATTTTGAATCGTTTAATCCCATTGAAAGGCACATTGTGTAACTTTTCTTCTAGTGTGTGTCTAGTAGTCCGTCAAATGCTTGTTTCCATGGGGATATGTTATTGCTTTGTCTGGAATGTTTCACAGTATGGCATTAAACCTTTCTATCTTCGCTGAGACCAAACCGGACAAAGTTACAAGTCAGATCTGTGGAGAATGCCTGTTTTTCTAGATAGTTTTGAGCTAAATGTTAGGTAGAGCTGTTTAATGCCATACTGTGGAACATTCCAGGCAGAACAATCCATAAACAAACACATGACGAACCCCCAACCAAAAAGTGACTTAGTGCATCTTTAACACTGTACAATCATTAGATTTTTGTGTTTTTATCTGTTTTTATTTAAATATCAGGCTTTGAATGTCGTGGTCCTCCAATATAGTGTCCAATCTGTATTTATTTTTTATTACGTTTGATTATTTAACTCTGATTTTAACTGTACGTTTGTTTTGGGGTCCAGTTTTTAATATTATGCCCAAAAAAACATCAGAACATGGCGACCTGACTCTTGAAATACTCTATACCCTGCTTCATTCTGGCCGAAGTGGTTCAGCCCTGATTTCACAACAGGATTTCGTTGGATCTTTGCCTGGTTTTAAATTATTTTCACGCTGTTCTGGTCATTGCAGCAGAGATCGTGTCCTCCGTGTATTATTTAACAAACAAAAGAACCCTCTACCTGTTTTCCCTGTTTAAAGATATCCACAGGTCCTGCCCCAGAGTTAAAGGATATCATGGTTCAAAAGGAGGAAAAGTTGAATGTACAAAATGTTGCCCAAAGACGGGAGCAGAGGACCTGAAAGAGAGCATGACCTGAGGACCTGAATGAAAACGGTTAAACTTGAGCTTCAGGCTGCACTGCACAAACATATATCTACATAAGGTCAAATGTGTTGAGTATTAAATTGGCCCTGGGTATTTTAAAGGTGCTGTACCTGATTTTTACTCTCAATAATTTTAAACGGTTGCAGTGGTCCAAAGTTATCCTGAGTATCCTAATTATTCACTGTGACAAGTTTAGAAACGCTTTTCAAAACTGACCTGGTAATGTGACGACCACTAGGTTTGTTAACAGCACAGTCCCTGGTTTTTTCTGGCCAAAAACGCTTAATAATTAGATGCAAACAGTACACAGCGGACTTCTTTTGACCTCAAGAGCTGCTTATACAATGTTGATACTTTGCAGTGAGCATACTGTGGGTGCCCTACATGTATTTCTATGGTGGAATGTTCAAACCGCAGAGACACGATGCACATATTAGTAAAGATGGTCAAATAAGTTTTACGAAGACCTGAAAACTTAAGAAAAAAAATACTAAATGAATTTAAGCACTAATTTTCAGGAGCTTGAGATCAGTATGAGCGGTTCTGTTTAGGTGTTTGAGTTTCAACACAAAGGCGAGAGTGGCTAACAGTTAGCATTAACTAGTATTGACTGTTGGCTAATGCTAGCGAGCTTGTGACTGTCATTTTATGTGTGAAAGACACAAAGGTCACCTGTTGTAGTTCTAACTAAAGCCCTATTCGCACGGGATAAGTACAACCTGAGGACGGCTGGTCATTTGTAAATTATCGCCCCACCTCTGTTACTCGCAGAGCATTCGTGAATCCATCAATTACTTTAATTTACTGACAATGAAGAAAGAACGCAGAGAAAAGAACGCAGATAGAAAAGGTGTGCAATTACAACGACAAACACTGAGCTGCAGTTTCGCACAGGACTAGTATTATCACCAGCCATCTGTGTTTGGCACCATATATTAGGTCATTTGCATCAGAATTACAAATTACAGACGTGGCGCATTCACACGGGATTAAGATCTCAGGCATTCTCCTCAGTGGTTACAAATCAAAGCTTCAGAGGTAATACTAATCCCGTGTGAAGAGGGTTTAAGTGAGTTCTTTCTGATCAGATCACATTCAAATAAAGGGTTGGGGTTAAAGTCAAACAGAGCAGAGCCTCTAGTTAGCATCACACCCTCAGGTCACGGTAATGACATCAGATTCAAAGTACCAATATTTGTACTGAGGTATTTTGCTGAAATACATGGGGGTAAAAATTGGGTACAGGGCTTTTTAAACTCTAATTTTTGACTCAAATCAAATCATGAACTGAAGTACCGGTAATTTGACTTCATTGTGTTTGTTGCAGTGCATTTGTATGAGATGGTTAAAGGGATTTGTGTTCATAATGCAGCCAGCGGAGGTGACAGTGCAATAATGATCCATGGAGAATGTGAACTGTTTCTAATGTAAATACATAATAACATAAAAAAAAAAACATAATATAGCCTCTATTTTGAAGTCTGTGCTAGCTGCTGTCTGCTGAGGTCTGTGTTACACTGGATTCATTTAAACTGAAACAACATATTTTTATAACCTAGATCGGGATTTAAAATAATGTTTGTCTGTTTAGTTTTCTAGAAGTCTGGGTCAGAAATAAAACATACTGAAATGTTCATTTATCTCTGTATTTCTTTTCGATCACGTACAAGACGCACCATTCTCCCAAACTTGCAACTTGACGTTTCTCTGGGATGTCAGGGTCGTCAAAAGTATCAAAAATCAGGTACTAATCGATATTAAAACTAAAATCAAAACTAGATACTCATTTGATCAAGTAAAAAAGTCACATACACAGGACACAGTGAACCTTTCCTGAACACCTTTAGAATGAGCTTGAGTATAAGAGCCTGAGAAAGGTTTAATGCACCTTATAATGTAGAAAACCACATTCTGTTGTCTAAAGGGTGTTGATTATTGTGGTATCAGAATCAGTGTTGAGAACTTAAGTTACACTGTACTGGATGAAAGACCTGAGGCTCTGATATGCTTAGCTATTATTTTTATTTTACGTCAAATGCCTCCATGTTTCTGATGGGATTTCACAATTTATTTTAAAGCTAAAATAATTTAATGGGAAAAAATAGCTCTTAAACTAATAGTTAAAACTGTATTTAAAAAACTATGTATGTAAACGTAAGTCCGACTAAATAATGTAAAGATGTACGAGATATTTTTAGTTGTGGCTAATTTTACAGTGGAATTTTCCAGTTCAAAGCGTGACAATGGTTTAAATGACTCACTGTCATATGATGTGGACCCTTCACTTGCCTTTTCTTTTTGAGTAATGGACCGAGAGACGGACATTTAATGGAACAATAGCGCCATCTGCTGCTCGACAGTAGTAATGGCAGGTTTCAGAGGGAAAAGGGAAAAACTGGATTATCTACAACACTGGAAATATTGTAAGTGGAGGAAGAAGTACTTGATTTTGTTAAGTAAAAGTCTGAAAAAATCTACTTAAGTAAAAGTATGAAAGGACCTGTTTAAAATGTTTAAAAATGTGTAAAAAGTAAAAGTCGAACAGATTTTGAGGACTTATACCATAACTAAGGCTTCAGTGTATTGATTTTGATAAAGATATTTGATTTCTTTTGTTCAGTAGAAACAACTGAATCTGTATTTTTTTTGTTTTCTTTGTATATTTTTTTGTTTGCTTAAACTATGAATGTGTTAAAAATAACACCTCTGCCTTTTCAGTCGGCCTGACACAGTAAGAAGAAGAATTAAAAAAACAACAACTTTTCAGTCCAGTTCCAAAATGTAATGGAGTAGAAAGTACAGATACCTGCTCTCAAATGTAATGAAGTAAAAGTTCAGTTCAATTCAGTTCAATTTATTTTTGTAGCGCCCAAAATCACAACACTTTCCTCTAAGATATGGAGCACAAAGCACAAGCACAAAGTATTCACTTTCTACTCAAGTAAAGTAAAGATACCTCAAATTTATACTTATATATATATATATACTGCCGTAAATATGCACATGATTTTCTTATATCATTTAGTACGTTTTTGAAGTGGTTAGTTCCCGTTCAGTCCAGTTTCTTCCAAACTATTTCCATTAAGTTATTCAAATGTATTATTTGTCTTTGCCTGAAATAGGGTCAGTTTCCATGGCAACAGGCAGAAGATATGTGATTGAAATTCATGAATATGACCAAAAACACTAACCCTGGCTAAGTTCTCCAGTCCAGACCAAGATCCTAGGACTGCAAGGAACTGAAATTGCAATTTGAATGGGCACAATTAGCAATTTTCTGCTATCTTTAAGTACCATAATTTCCTCCGCGAACAATGTGATGCACCTTTAAAGGCTGAATAAATGTACGACAGAGCTGTTTAATGTCCAGACAGAGTAATGACATGTGCATAGTGCACATGCTTCATGTTGAAATGAATTCTTCCAGTTTACACACAAACCCGTGTTTGTGGGGGATGTTACAGACACAGGAAGTTGATCAAGAAGGTTGACAAGAATCTAAGAGTGAATCATTTCAGGTCATTCCTAAATATGATGCTCCACTGATCCTGCCCCTCCTGCTTATGTGCATTAGAAACTGTAAGTAACATTTCAAACTGTTATACTTTAAATACATTATAGAGCTCAGCCCTCTCTGGTTCAGGAAGTACATTTGCCTTTCATTTTCCCATAGACATTATGGAGGCTAAACCAGGTATGTGGTAACTAATATCAATAGCACGGCTGGTTTAAAGGCCAACTATGGAACTTTTTGGTTGGGAGTCTGTCACCTGCTTGTTTCTATCAGTATGTCTTTGTGCACCCTGGAATGTTCCACAGTGTGACGTTAAACAGCTCTACTTTACATTTATTCAATTACAGGTGATTTTATAGTTCAAAAATACGTAGAAAAACAGGCATTCTGACTGTGAGCGGGGTCGCCTCTCCACAGATCTGACCTGTAACTTGGTCTAGTTTGGTCTCTGAAGATAAAAAGTTTAATACGATACTGTCAAACATTCCAGACGAAGTGGTGAAAAGCATCTGACGACCCTCCACCAGAAGCATCTTTAATTCCAATAAGCAAATTTAAAACAATGCAAAATGCTTTATAACTCAGCAATTTGAACATTTCAGAAACAGTTGTTAAATAAAATTTCTTGTTGTCATTAATCACCACATAGTCCTGATATTACTCAACACATAGACTTGATAAATTGAACCTGAGCAAACTTTTAAAGGGTCCATATTACTCTATTTTCTGTTCTATGTTATAATGTTTCCTCATCAAAAACAGACCTGGAGTTATGTTTAATGCACAAACTCTGCAGATTTAGGCAGAGTTCTTCTCTCAAACAGGAAACGCTCTGTTCCACCTTGTGATGTCATGTGGTAATACAGGAAGTGCTCCACTGTGTTTTTAAACTCCATACATTTTCACTGGAATGATTTGGATCATTTCAGTCCTGTACTGAACAAACAGTAGCTGTTAACTTGAAAACTACCACTTCATGACATCAGAAGGTGGAACAGAGCATTTTGAGCTTTGGAGATGTAGACAGCCCGTATGTTTTGATGAGGTAACATTATAAAATGTCTTAAAGCTCACAAGAGTCACTTTGGCATAACAGAGGACCTTTAATATTATTTTTCATAAAGTTTACGGGAAAAATGAATGAGAAATTTCCTATGGCTGATTTGAGCAGTGTGTCTTTGGGAGCGATTCCTGGATTTGTTTCATGTCTTGCAGGTTTCAAAACATTTTGTTTTTGTGATCTGTCAGTCCAATACACTTTAGCTCATTAGAGATTTGCAGTTCTAGGGATGAAATCACTAAAATGATTCAAGTGAAGGTGTATGGAGTTTAAAAACGCAGCGGAGTACTTCCTGTTTTACCAATTTCAATTCAATTCAATTTATTTATTTTGTAGCGCCCAAAATCGCAACAACAGTTTCCTCTAAGGGCGTTCCAGGATATGGATGAGCCAAACATACACACAGACATATCAAAACAGGAATAAACAACATTCATGAAAAGCAGCAAATGAAACATTGTCCAGTCATCCCCTGTCCTTAGACCCTCCTTCTCAGCAAGGAAAAACTACAAAAAACCCAGGGTCCTGGGAAAAAGAAGAAACCTCGGGGAGAACTACAGTGAAGGAGAGATCCACTCCCATGGACGGACAGGCTATAGATGTCCAGGCCCGTGGGCCAGTTCAGTATGACCACAGCTACCCAGGTGGGGAAGGAGCCGGGCGAGGAGGAGGAGAAGAGGGGCGAGGAGGAGGAGCCGGGCGAGGAGGAGGAGCCAGGCGAGGAGGAGGAGCCAGGCGAAGAGGAGGAGCCAGGCGAGGAGGAGGAGAGGGGTCCAGCTGCCATCAGGCGTCTGAAAGAGTTCCACTCCACAGGGGGAGTGGGACAGGGGACAACATGTGAATAGCAATGAACAAACTACAGATGAGAACATAGTGAGTGATGCTGATGAGAAAATAGGAGGAAACAGAGGACAGTGCTCAGGTTGCCACACTTCCCAGCTTGTTATCTCGCGCAGCTTATCTTAGTGACATTAACTAAGTAACCTGGTCATAAGCTATTCGAAGAGGAAGGTTTTAAGCCTGGTATTAAATAAAGAGACTGTGGAGCCTGTTTAACATCAACAGGGAGTTGATTCCATAACACAGGAGCTTGGTAACTGAATGCTCTACCCCCAATTGTACTTTTAGACACTCTAGGAACCACTAATAATCCTGCATTCTGAGAGCGAAGTGCTCTATTTGGCTGATAGGGGACAATGGCATCCTGAAGATATGATGGGGCCATATTGTTTAAGGCTTTGTATGTCAGGAGGAGAACTTTGAATTTAATTCTAAACTCGACAGGAAGCCAGTGCAGTGATTTTAACACAGGACTGATGTGATCACGTCTTTTAGTTCCTGTTAGACTCTGGCCGCTGCATTTTGGACCAACTGGAAGCTTCTTAAAGTACCTTTAGCGCAGACGGTGAGCAGAGAATTACAGTAATCTAGTCTGGATGTAACAAATGCATGGATAAGTTTTTCGGCATCATTTTTAGGCAAAATATTTCTGATTTTAGTTACCGTATGTTTCGCAGGTGAAAATATGCAGTTTTACAAGCTTGGTTTATATGAGCTGTGAATGAGAGATTTTGGTCAAATACGACTCCAAGGTTTTTTACAGTAGAGCTAGAGGCTATACTCACATTGTCAAGTGAGATTATCTGGTCTGACAGAGAATCTCTCTGACCTTTAGGACCGACAACAATGACCTCTGTTTTTTCAGGGTTTAAGAGGAGGTAATTCAGGGTCATCCAGGTTTCGATGTCCTTCACACAGGCACTGAGCTTATCGATTTGATCGGTCTGATTAGGTTTCATTGATAAGTACAGCTGAGTGTCATCAGCATAGCAGTGGAAATTAATGCCATGTTTTCTGATAATGTTACCTAATGGCAGCATATATAGAGTAAACAGGATTGGACCAAGCACAGATCCTTGTGGAACACCGCAAGCTACTTTAGAGCAGGGAGAGGTGCACTGGTTTACACTAACAAACTGGTACCTATCTGATAGAGAGGATTTAAACCATTTGAGGGCGGTCCCTCTGACACCTATGTCACATTCTAACCTCTGCAGTAGAATGTTGTGATCAATGGTGTCAAACGCTGCACTGAGGTCCAGTAGGACCAGGACTGAAGCCAGCCCGTTATCAGCAGCTAGTAGCAAATCATTTGTCACTTTAAGCAGAGCAGTTTCTGTGCTGTGGTGAGCTCTGAAACCAGACTGAAATTTTTCATATAAATTATTGCCCTGCAGATGGTGACAAAGCTGTTTCACCACAACTCGCTCCAGAATCTTTGAGAGAAATGGAAGATTCGAGATAGGTCTGTAGTTGGCTAGTTCATCAGGATTTAAGCTAGGTTTTTTCAAAAGCGGTTTAATTACAGCATATTTAAAGGACTGAGGAACAAAGCCATTTTCTAATGACATATTTATTATGTTATGGATGGAACCTATTATTAGGTGGAGAGCTTCTTTGAGGAGTTTGACTGGAATAGGGTCGAGCAAACAAGTTGATGGTTTGGACGACATGATGACTGAGGTAATCTCCGCCTCATCGACAGGAGTAAATTTGTCTAATGCTGTTAGAGGATTTATGTGGGATATTGGTGTTACAGACTGGATTTGCTGAATTTGCTCGGGCTGATTTTTGGAGTGGCTTCATGATCTTGTCTCAATGGTTATAATTTTGTAATCGAAGAATTCAAGAAAGTCATCACAACTGAACTTCAAGGAGAAGAGACTCAGGGGCAGTATAAGTAGTTTGTCAGCCTGGCTACAGAAAAAGCTGAACAGAAATCTGGGGTTGCTTTTGTTTACTTCTATTAGGTTTGAATAGTATCTGGTTTGTGTTGCAGAGCGGCCTTATAAGAGAGCAGGCAGAGCTTCCATGCCTTCAGAGACTGCTCGAGCGCCGAGCGCGCCAGAGCTTCTCTGTGCTCTTACGTGTTGTTTGAGTGATCGCACTCTGGAGTATACCAAGGAGCCGGAGGTCTTGGCTTAATGCTTTTCTGTTTTAGCGAGCTGCAACATCGAGAGCAGATTTTAAGGTGAGCATTGTCCTATCAACAAACTGATCCATGATAATTGGATTAAAGTTGTTCCTCATTGTCACATGGCATATCATTTAATACTGGCTCGATTATTTCTTTGAACTCAAGGCTACGATTTTTCTGATATTGTTCTTTTCATTATAGTTTTCTCCTGCAGAGCTGGATAGTCTTTTAGTACGAATTGAAAGGTAATTAAAAAATGGTCAGAGTATAGGGTTTTGAGGAAGAACAATTAAATCATTAATCTCAATACCATAAGTTAGGACGAGATCAAGAGTGTGATTGTGACAGTGAGTCGGCTTGTTCACACTCTGGGTAAAACCGACCCTATCCAGGAGAGCACCAAAAGCACTGCTGAGGCACTCACTGCTGTTATCAACATGAATGTTGAAATCTCCAACTATAACAATCCTTTCCCATTCCAAAACTAAACTTGAAATAAAGTCAGAAAACTCTGTCAGAAACTCGGCATAAGGACCAGGAGGTCGGTAGATTGTTATGAATATAACAGCTTTCTGGTTTTTCCAGTTGGTGCACGTAATAGATAGTGCGAGGCTTTCAAAGGAGCGGAATGTATAATTAGATTTGAGGCTGAGAATTAGGCTGGAGTGAGAAATGACGGCCACACCGCCACCTCGACCAGTGCTCCTGGCACTTTGAAAGTTCACGTGACTTGGAGGTGTAGATTCGTTTAGTCTAACATAATCATTTTCCTGAAGCCATGTTTCAGTTAAAGCTAGAAGATCAATATTAAAGTCCCCAATTAATTCATTTATTAAAAGAGATTTAGAAGAGAGGGACCTGATGTTTAGCAGTCCACATTTTACACACTTATCATTTTGTTTATTTGCGACACATGTATTTATTTTTATTAAGTTATGAGATCTGACGCCTTTCCTATCAGAGTTCAGTTGACTTTTATTTGTGCTTTTTACATGCTTAATTTGTTTATTTGCAACACAATTTTTTTTTTTTATTAAGTTATGAAACCTGACGCCTTTCCTATCAGACTTTAGTTGAGTTTTATTTGTGCTTTTTATACATTTATTTTGTTTATTTGCGACGCATGTATTTATTTCTATTAAGTTAGGAGATCTGATACCTTTCCTATCAGAGTTTAGGTATGTTTTGTTTGTGCTTTTTGTGCGTGGGACATACACAACCTCAGCCAGTCTGGGAGAATTGTTCATGCAGGGTGGCTCAGAGGAGGCCCCTGTACGTGGGGCACACACAGTCTCAGCCTGTTTGGAGCTGTTCTCGCTAACAGAGCAGTGCCTCACTAGTCTACTCTGCTCCCTAGCGTCACTGACACTCCCTGAGCTATTCTGTGTGCTAGTCTTACCTGATGGTCATCTAAGACTAACCATTATATTCTGCGCTAACAGGGAGGAGCCAGCCGGGGTGGGATGAATGCCGTCACTACGTATAAGCCTGGGCTTCCCCTCAAATTCAATTCAATTCAATTCAATTCAATTTATTTTGTAGCGCCCAAAATCGCAACAACAGTAGCCTCTAAGGGCGTTCCAAGATTTGGATGAGCCAAACATACACACAGACATATCAAAACAGGAAAAAAACAACATTCATGTAAAGCAGCAAATGAAACATGGTCCAGTCATCCCCTGTCCTTAGACCCTCCTTCTCAGCAAGGAAAAACTTCAAAAAACCCAGGGTCCTGGGAAAAAGAAGAAACCTCGGGGAGAACTACAGTGAAGGAGAGATCCACTCCCATGGACGGACAGGCTATAGATGTCCAGGCCCGTGGGCCAGTTCAGTATGACCACAGCTACCAGGTGGGGGAGGAGCCGGGGAGGAGGAGGAGGAGCCGGGCGAGGAGGAGGAGCCGGGCGGGGAGTAGGAGCCGGGCGAGGAGGAGGAGCCGGGCGAGGAGGAGGAGCCAGGCGAGGAGGAGGAGCCAGGCGAGGAGGAGGAGAGAGGTCCAGCTGCCATCAGGCGCCTGAAAGAGTTCCACTCCACAGGGGGAGTGGGACAGGGGACAACATGTGAATAGCAATGAACAAACTACAGATGAGAACATAGTGAGTGATGCTGATGAGAAAATAGGAGGAAACAGAGGACAGTGCTCAGGTTGCCACACTTCCCCCAGCTTGTTATCTCCTGCGGCAGCTTATCTTAGTGACATCAACTAAGTAACCTGGTCATAAGCTATTCCGAAGAGGAAGGTTTTAAGCCTGGTCTTAAATAAAGAGACTGTGGAGCCTGTTTAACACCAACAGGGAGTTGATTCCATAACACAAGAGCTTGGTAACTGAAGGCTCTCCCCCCCACTGTACTTTTAGACACTCTAGGAACCACTAATAATCCTGCATTCTGAGAGTGAAGTGCTCTATTTGGCTGATAGGGGACAATGGCATCCTGAAGATATGATGGGGCCATATTGTTTAAGGCTTTGTATGTCAGGAGGAGAACTTTGAATTTAATTCTAAACTCGACAGGAAGCCAGTGAAGTGATTTTAACACAGGACTGATGTGATCACGTCTTTTAGTTCCTGTTAGGACTCTGGCCGCTGCATTTTGGACCAACTGGAAGCTTCTTAAAGTACCTTTAGTGCAGACGGTGAGCAGAGAATTACAGTAATCTAGTCTGGAATGTCCTCCAGTTGTCTATGAAGACGACACCATTCTGCGGGCACCAATTGGACAACCACTGGCTGAAAAGCGGCTGAACATTTCACAATTGGCATAATTTGGAAGGGGCCAGAGAAGTACACGGACTCCGACATCGACTTAGCCAAATCACAAACTGCCGCTATCTGCAACTTCAGCACCTCTGACTGACCGCGCCGAGTATCGTTACCCCCCGCGTGTATAACGATCCGGCGGTACCTGTTCTTACTTTTCTTTAAAAGCCTAAGATTCCCCTCGATGTCGCCCAGTCTGGCTCCAGGGTAACACCGTGTGGAAGCTGCAGGCAGTTCCACGTCCCTGACTATGGAGCTCCCTATGACTAGAGTGTCCCGCGTCCAGCTCAAGGGGGCGAACCTGTTCCGGACGGGGAGCGCCCTGCTCTCAGCCCTGTGTCCCTGGTCTCCTGGAGTCCTGCACTCAGCTATGTGTCCCTGATCTGCAGTCCTGGTCTTAGCCCTGCGCCTGCGTCTAAATGTCACAAAACTGTCCTGGTCTGGTCCCGGCTGCACGAGATGCGCCGGGGGGCTGCTCTCGCTAGCTACGCTCAAGCTAATGCGGTCCGCGGTCCCTGCTACTGCCTGACTATAACTCGGCTTCAGCGCCTCCAATGAGCGGATCCGCATTTCTAACTCTGTAACCCTGGCCCCGAGGACTGCCACTACGCTGCACTTAGCGCAACTATCCCTGTCACTATCAAATAAGCCAGGGTTCTCACTCCACATGTGGCAGCTAGAACAGGAAAGGGGGGCAAGAGTTTTAGCCATGATGCTAGGCTAGGCTAGATCAGGCTGAAACTACAAGCTGAAACTACAGAGAGAGAGAGGCTTAGACCACGAATTACGGAGCACTAGATGCTGAATAAACTTCGATGGTTTGACGAAGTACTCAGGCACTAGTTTAGATGGATTCGTGGATTAACAGATTCAGTAGAGAGATGCTAGTAAGAGTGCTCGCAAAACAACTCGCAAACAGAATTCGCAAACAGAATTCACTCACCCGGAAGTGACGTCACCCAATACGCGATATGGTGGGGAGGCCACATGACATCACAAGGTGGAACAGAGTGTTTTCCGTTTGAGAGAAGAACGGTACAGCACAAATCTGCTTTTGCCAAAACCTCTCAAATCCTGTGATTTTAACATGCAATTCAAGTGATCTTGTTTTTTGTTCAACTCAAAACCTGCACTGTAGGTGTGAAAGTTGTGTGAGTGAGTGTTGGTGGTGGTCGGAGGGACCGTTGGTGCCGCTTGATGTGGCAGCCGCGCCTCCGTCAGTCTGCCCCAGGGCAACTGTGGCTACAACAGTAGCTTACCACCACCAGGTATGAAGTGAATGAATAATGCTCTGTAAATGTGGTGTGTAAAGCGCTTTGGGGACATGTGTCTGTGTAAAGCGCTATATAAATAAACCTTACCTTATGAATATTTTTTACATTTTTGATTGTTTTGTGCAGCTCTTGTAGGGAGGGGAAGAGGACTCATACCACCGCCACAACCAGGAGGTAAGACCAGGAGGTAAGACATGTGCGCATGCGTGAGTTCGCGTGTGCTGCCAGTTTACAGCGCTCCGACCCTTTCTTCGCTTTTTCTTGCTTTTTTTTTGTACTTTTATGTTGCTATTTGAGCATCTACTTTTGGACATAATCTTAACAACACTAAAGTCAGCCGAGGGAGTTTTTTGGCGACTTTGAGTGACCCTTAAGACTGTTTCTGACTGACACGGGGTTACAATGCAGCTTCGTTACACTCGGGAACAGCTGATGGCGCTGAGAGACGCTGGAGCGGCTTCTATAGGAACCACCGGGAGCTCACCTGACATCCCCGCGGACTGCAGGAGAAGGACACACAGGGGCTGCAGAGGAAATAAAAAACTGCGACGGAAGAGGATAAAAAACTGCGACGGAAGAGGATAGCAGCAAAACAACAGAGACTTATGTTCAAGCCGTGTCTCCCCTCTATTGTGATGGGTAACGTGAGATCCCTCGTAAATAAGATGGACGAACTGACAGCGCTAGCCCAGAGTCAGAAGGAATATCGGGAGTGCAGTTTAATGTGTTTCTCCGAGACATGGCTGCATGAAGATGTGCCTGATGACTACGTTTCTATGGGAGCATACCTATGTTCCCACGGCCCAATGGTCCCACAGCCCATTGGTCCCACAGCCCATTGGTCCCACAGCCCATTGGTCCCACAGCCCATTGGTCCCACAGCCCAATGGTCCCACAGCCCATTGGTCCCACAGCCCATTGGTCCCACAGTCCCACATCATTAAGACTTAAAAAAAAAATTTGGCCCAATGGTCCCACAGCATATTCCCAATGTTCCATGTTCCCACATTTCTAAGAAAAAAATCAAATTCAGGCCCTATGTTCCACAACTAACCCTAACCCAACCCTAATCCTAACCCTAACGCCGTGGGACCAATGTGCTGTGGGAACATAGGGCTGACCCCGGTTTCTATATCATGAGCCTCCCCACCATATCGTGAGCTTTCCCACGATATTGCAATAAATATCGTACCGTGAGGTTCATACCGTGACAATATCGTATAATGAGACTTGGATATTGTTACACCCCTAGTTTTTGTATTTATATTTTCTAAATCAAGTCATTTTCAAGTCCTAAGTTATTATCTAGTGTTTTAATTTTGGTCTCCTCTTTTGCTCCCTGCGTCTACTGCAAATTCACCTCCCACTAAATTACATAAAACGTTATTTGTAAAGCACCTTTCATGTGCACAGATAACAGATAAACTTGGTGGTTTGAATCCAACTTTGATAGATGTTGCTCTGTCCTACACAAGCCCCAGTGTCTACATAAGCTGCTGTATGAATGTGTGCATGAAGGGGTGAGTGGTTCATTGACGTAAAGAGCTTAGAGTGACTTGAAGGTGAAAAAGCGTTTGTATAAAAATGTGACCATGACCATTTACGACATAGTTTGCAAACTATATGAGCATTTACACCTGAGATTGGGCTTTTCAACTCTCTTATATAACTATTAATAAAGATAAATGATTTTTGTGTTGTAGATGGTGATGGTGGAGTCCAGGCCAGGAGTACCTCAGTGGTGGGTCCAACAGTGGGGGCGCTCTGTGCTGTGGTGCTCGTGGCTGCTGAAGCTTTTGTCCTGAACAAGAGAAGAATAAGAAGTGAGTTTATGCTTTTAAGGTTTAGGTTATCCATGGGTTTCTGAATGATAGAAAAATAGAAAATGACATATGTACATCAATCAATCAGTCTCAAAGTGGCACCACATAAGAGGAAGCGGAAATCCATGAATAGCTTTTCCTGAAATGTATTAAATGACAGATGTTTTTAGTGTGGAGACAGATCAGTTTAATGCCACACTGGTTAAATTATGTGAATAGGCCCCAGGTGAAAAAAGGGGTTTTAAGATGATGAAAAATTATGATAATTGCCAAAACAATTAACAGTTTAAATCGAAATATCAATTTTTCCAACCAAATCAGCTCTTTCTGTTCAGATTATTTAAAGATCAGATGAAGTGGAATTTGAGTAACAGAGCTTCAGACAGAGCAGTGCCAACAGTTACCGTCACACCCGTAGGTAATGTATATAGATATAAACCCCTGTGTTATCTATGTACTTCTATAGGTACAGTCTGATTGTGTATATGATGGAAACTTGTGTCAGAGCTTTGTACATAAATTGAGCATAAGTTTGACTTTTGTAACGGTGTTGAAAGGGCTGCTTCTGTGCGTTAACCCAACCACAACATGACAAAACACTGCTTTGTCTAACTGTGAAGTAAGACCTGGTATAACTATGAAAATGGCTGGTTCAATACCCGCTGTTGTTGTGGCTTTGAGCAAGACACTTCACAAGGCATGACAAAAAGTGTATATTTTTTAATTACCGTAAATTCCGGACTACAGCGCGCACCCTATTAAGAGCCGCATGCTCAGATTTATGAAGAAAAATCAATTTTGTAATTATATGAGCCGCACCATATTATAAACCGCTGGCCAAAGACTAGGCGGGCGGTTCGCTTCTGCGTCCCCGCCGCATGGAGCGCCTCCGGGATGGGCCGCGGACGCGGCCCCCCGCTGAACTCTGGGGACGGACTCGCTCACTGGTGACACTTGGGACACACACGCGCCACAGGCACTTACACACCTTCACACACTTGGGACACACACACGCGACATGCACATACACACCTTGGCGCTCTGGGAATAAACCACGGTAGCGATCGCTTTAGCCTTCAGTCTGATTTGTACAGTGCGGCCGCCTGCTCTTTGCGTGTTAACCCAGTCCTCCAGAAAGTTTTTAAGCTCAGGCTATCTGCTATGGTTACCTCTGAAAGCTTTGGTTGTCTTTTTACACTGGCTCAGTTCTTCTTGCTGGAGCCTCCACCTTCGCACTATCTACTCGTTTATGCCAATTTTACGGGCAGCAGCTCGATTTCCTTCTTTAACTGCCAGAGTGATCGCTTTTAGTTTAAAAGCTGCATCATATGCTTTTCGTCTGGTATTCTCCATGTTGATGAGGGTTAGCAGAAAGACTGAAATACGGAAGTTGTGATTAATCATACAATTTCATTGGACCTCAGTGAACTACTTATTCATTTTATTGGTCCATGTTTTTCCCGCGATGAAAAAAAAAATAAAAAAGCCGCTTCATATTACACGCCGCAGTGTTGAAAGTGTAGAAAAAAAGTAGCGGCTTGTGATCCGGAATTTACGGTAAAAGCCCAAAAATACCACTGGCCATTCCAGATGATTGAATCTCAATAAAATAAAATAAAAAACTAAAAAAAAACTTATAAATTATAGCACCTGTTCACAGACACCTTAAACCTTTAAAAATCCGGGTATTTTTGACTAAAACACCTGAAAAATGTAATAAAAGTTTCAAAGTAAAGCTGTTCTTGAACCCTTTGGAGTATACATAAAAGTTTGGGCATTTTGGAAAGGAAACATTCTGTATTTTCTACCACAAAAGAAAAAAATACTCTAAGTATAACCAATAAAAAGTTATACTCTTTGGAACACAGAGAATTTAAGACTTTTTATCTTCGCCTAGATTTTTCTTTGTAAAAACAAGAGTGTAAACAGCTAAGTTTGGTACTTATAGACTTCAACACAGTATTTCCTCAAAGTATCAGGTCTTGTCTCCTTCCATTTCAAATTTGAAAACAATAGCTCTAAAAATGAGCATTTTACAGCATTATTTACATCGTTTAGTTCATGCGTTTTTACAGAGGGACAATTTGGAGACTCCAAATGGACACTGGATCAGTTTGGATAAACTTGGATAACGTCTGGAAAAAATACAATAACTTTTGAATGCTTCAACCTACAGACATCACTGAGGGCTCTAAAAACCCCAAAAATGAAAACAAAGCACAGAAAGCGATTTACGCACAGAGACGACAAATTACGCTCGAGCGCACTGATTCCCGGAAATACTATTCACCCTTTACGCACGCAAAATGCACCTCCCAAATAAACCCTGACCCCCCCACATTATACCTCTCCGTGTTCAGCAGCTCATTGGCTACAAGTACGTAGCATCACTTTTATCCTGCAACCTAATAGGTTGGATCTACAAGGCTGACAGTTGGGAGTGAACTTTTGCCAGTCTGTGACACTCATTGGTTTTCCTCGCTACAGTCAACCCCCACACTGTTGTAATTGGCCAGAGTCGCCATCAATCAAAAGCTAAAGTCTGGGGGAACATTTTGACATCAAACATTAGCTCCAAATGTCAATATTGGCTGCAGAATCGGAGAAAAACAGGGAGAAAAATGGCAATTACTATTTTGGACCTTATGGCTTTTTCGGATTATATTCTCTGGACTGTTACGGACAGAATGATGCCTAAACTTGTGGGGAAGGATCAATGTTTGGACCATAGACCCCCTTCAAAGGGAACACCAAATTACTAGTATCGGGGTGCAGTTTGAAAAATGTTTTGGTGTAAGTGCTGTGATTGTTGTACCTCAAAATGGTGTTTATGGTCGGAAAGACGAGAGCCGTAGCTTTAGTGATGTGTTACATGTGTTGGTGTCTCAAGTTGGGTCGCGTGTGTGTCGCTCGGTATTCGCTGTTTATCTACAATGACCCGGTACCGGGACATGGAATTTTAAGGGTTTAAAGAGCCTAAATGTGCTATTTTCTGATCTATGTTATAATGTTGTTTCCTAGAAAAACATGTGTTTTGTTTTGTTCACGCATGTTTGGGTAACTTTTTATTATTAGACTGTCTACATCCCCAAAGCTCCAAATGCTCTGTTCCACCTTGTAATGTCATGTTGCAGTAGTTTTTAAGTTAACAGCTACTTTTTTTTTTAACGAAAAATGGAACATTCCAGGGCTGAAATCATCCAAATGATTCTAGTGAGGATACATGGAGTTTAAGCACATGGAGTTAGAGCAATAGTCTAATCTTAAACACATCTAAGACCAAGGAGATGATAGTGGACTTTAGCAGGAAGAAACATGGACATGTGCCAGTATCAATAGGAGGAAAGACTATTGAGATGGTGCAGTCTTATAAATATCTTGGAGTCCATCTGGATAACAAACTGGACTGGTCTGTACGTGCCAGAGACGTGCACAAAAAAGGACAGAGCAGACTCTTCTTTCTGATAAGACTGAAATCTTTTGATGTCTGCAGTGAGATGCTGCATGTCTTTCGTCAGTCAGTTGTAGCAGGTGCTCTTTTCTTTGGGGTTGTGCTGGGGCAGTGGTCTGACTGTAAGAGACAGGAGCTCGGCAAGATAATCCTAAAGTGTGCTTCTGTCATGGGGGTGAGAGTGGACTCAGTGGGAGCCATTGTTGAGGAGGATGAGGAGCAGGATCTTTTCCATCCTCAACAGCAGCAGGAATCCTCTCCACCAGACTGTGGCTGCTCAGAGAAGCAGTGACAGGCTCCTCTCCCTGCGATGTAGAACTGAGAGGTTCAGGAAATCATTTATTCCTGCTGCTATAAGACTGTTTAACAGCTCTGTCTAATGTTCACCTCATTACTATCGTAAGTAACTTTTAACTATTAACTTATTTATTTTATTGCAATGTATTTATTTATGTAGGTTTTTTTTTTTAATTGGTTATTAGATTTGTGTTTCTTGTTTAATGTTTATGCTACCGGACAACTTGGATTTCTCCTTATGGGGATGAATAAAGTATATCTATCTATCTAAAAGCAGTTGAGCACTTCCTTTATTACCACATGACATCACAAGGTGAACTGATCACAAGTGAGTGTTTTCTGTTTGAAGAACAGAGAACTAAATATGCAGGATGAAACCAAAGACAACTCCAGGTATGTTTTTGAGGAGGTAACAACACTGAAACAGCTTAAAGCTCAAAGTCCATTTTAAATACAACTTTTAAACCAAACTGAAGGCTGGACTGTATTAACCTGTATTATATTATTTATGTGCAGATACCAGAACGTCCATTGAGTCTCCCACTATAACACCAATCAATGTAAGTACGAATATTTTACTACACAAAGTACTACTTGTAATGTCACACAAAATGGCATAATACTGAGAATCTTCATACAGACTCTACTGGTCATCATAAAACTTCAGGTCCCCATAATGTGCCTGAGTATAAAAGGGTCTCTATTCCACTATTTTCTGATCTATGTTATAATGTTAATAATAATAATGCATCAGTTTTATACAGCGCTTTTCAGGACACTCAAAGACGCTTTACAGAGCATTATTCACTCACTCCAGACCCGGTGGTGTAAACTACTATTGTAGCCACAGCTGCCCTGGGGCAGACTGACAGAAGCGAGGCTCCAATCTGCCCCATCGGCCCCTCCGACCACCACCACCACTCACGCACACACATCGCTTTCATACTAGGCAATGTGGGTGAAGTGTCTTGCCTAAGGACACAACAACAGTTTTTGCCACTGGCCCCACTGTGGCACCTGGAATTCCCGGTGTCTCCATCCAAGTACTGACCAGAACCTGAGCTTCTGAGGTCTGAGGGATCAGGCTCTGACAAACCGGTCTGGCCACATGTTGTTTCCTTATCAGAAACAGACCTAGAGTTTTGTTTTGTTTTATTCACACATGTTTAATACACTGTTCCACCTTGTGATGTCATGTGGTAGGAAGTGTTCCACTGTGTTTTTAAACTCCACACACCTTCAGTAAAACCATTTGGATAATTTCAGCCCTGGAATTACCTTTCTCTATGGTGCAAAAGGTCAAAAGTAGCTATTAACTTGAAAACTACTACTTCATGATGTCACAGGGTGGAACAGATTGATAATAAAGGGTTACTCAAAACACAACAATAACATTATAACATGGCTTAAAGCTCAATTCTGTGTCATGTAGGACCTTTAAACATATTTGAGAATTATTTTCCAGTCAAATAATCGAGGCCTAATATATCAAAACCTCTCTAAGTATTGATCCTTTTAAGTGCTAATGTAGATATGTAAGTGAGTGTTTGCACTGTGAAGTTTGGTGATGTTTTCAGCCGCTGGATTCAGAGGAGGAGGTGGTCCTCAGACAGAGCTCCTGTGTCTGAGTATGAGCCCACGGTCTACACCAGTGTATGCTACTCTTAGCCACTCCCAGTACAAGACTAAGATCCAGGCTCATGATCATTAAACTCAAACAGAAGGCTAATCCTCCATCTTGGGCTCTACCCATGTAATTATGGACGTTCGTCGCCATTGTCATTGGGGTTGTATTATTTTGCATGGGGCTGCTAATCTTGACAGTAAATAAATTCAAATTGGACTATATCAGCATTGAAGTTTGTGAAATACCTGAGTTATCCAGGTAGGTTCCACAGCAAATCAGAAATTCAATTCTGTCAACTGGGAATATTGAACATTTACACAAATCTTTATATCAGATTTGAGCTGTAAAACTTTTGTATGTGAAAGTGAAAGTGCTGTTTATTAGGATTAAGAGTCAATAAGTGGACTAAGTAGCTCTTTATGGCTTCAAGGGCCACTGGAGGCCCCCAAGAAACCTTGAAATGTATTGCAAATAATGAAAAATGTTGCTGCAGTAACTCTTAAGCCAACCAAATAAGGTTCAATTTAATCAGAAACAGGAAAAATTCTGGGGCGAGAATTTCCACAACCCTCTGTCCAATACTGGTTTCTACTCTTCTTTGCTCCTACAGTGTTCATTATTATTTAGAGTCAAAAGCGGCTGGAGCCGAATAAAGTCAGTAAGTGGACTTCGAGGGCCAATGTATTGCAAATGATGAAAAATGTTGCAGTTTTCTTTAGCCAAATAAATAAGCTTAAATTTAATCAGAAACACAAAAAATTCTTTGGGAGGACTTCCACACCAATGTCCAATGCTGGGATAGTGTCCTTATTCTTTACGACTGTTCTTTGCCTCAATCAATCACTCAAACTTTATTTATAGAACACTTTTCATACAAAAAATGCAACACAAAGTGCTTTACAATGATTAAAAAAGTCTATCTTAACCTAACTATCTTTTTTACTACTAACTGAATCAGGAAACTATGAGATGACTATCTGTGACTATTATTTTTCATAACTCTTTCTCTTTATTAAATATAATAACTATAACTAACTAGTACAGAGAAAAAATAAAATAAAATAGAGGAACCACAAAAAGAGCACAGCATATACATTATGACATGGCATTGCAGCAGGCAGTATACAGATCCTGCAGCCAGGGGCCCTCTGCAGTGTTCATGATCATTTAGAGTCAAAAGTGTGTGGGGCGAATAAAGTCAATAAGCTGTTTAGGGCTTCATGGCCACCAGAGGGCCCCCAAGAGCCTGTCAGAAGGCATCACAAATGAAATGAAAAATGAAAAATGTTGCAGTACTTTTCAATTCTGGGGGAGAACTTCCACAATGTTTTTTTTTTATCTCTAACTATTTGATATTGTTAATATATATACATATACAATGTAAATAATTTGTCGTTAAGTGGCGAGAAATTCCATGGCAAATTTAGGAAACTTATGATATAAACACATCTAGTAGTGAAATTATCTGCTGCAAGGACAGATCATTTTACTTGTCTTAAAATTAACCACCTCTAGACTAGAATGAAGGAGTCTCAGAACTAGTAAGTAGAGAATAAATCTGAAAACAAGACGAATAACCTGATATAAGTTTGAAAATCTTGGCCAGATCAGAGGAATTTGCAGTGTAGGGCCCAGTACAAGAACAAGAACATTCACTTGTGTCTTAGCTCAAGTTATTAATGTGTAAAATAATGAAAAAATCACTGTACAGATTTGTAAATTAACAATAATAACTGTAGTATATGTTATACTCCTAGTATTTTGTTTTATTTACAGACAAATCTTTAAATGTATTATGAAGATTCTCAAATTTTGACTTAATTTAGTGAGGTATTGCATGTTGTAAATATAAATTATAGTTTTCCACCAATCAAGAAGCACTTTGTGAAGAAAAATATGATTAAGAAAAGTACAGGAAGTATAGAATTCTCATATTTCAGATAGTCCAAAATCCAAATATGCTCAATGTACACAAAATTTAAATTATTAAACCAAAATACAGGTGTTTTCTTATATTTTTATTTCTCAAATAATTGTTTTTGTGTATATGGTGAGGTAACAGTTATGGAATTCCTTATTCCCTCAATTTTAAACCTAAAAAATTGCCCTGTTTTTTTTTTTAGATTTAAAATTGTACTTCCTTTTAAATGTTTTAGTAAAATCTTAAAGGTGATGAGTGGAGATGTGAACTCACAGTAGGAACGTATGTATTTCTGAGGAATAAACCATTTGCAATTGAATAAACATATAATATAAATATAATGATTGTAACCTGCTTGTGTCTGTGGATATGTCATCACTCTGCCTGGAATGTTCCACAGTATGACATTAAACAGCTCTACTTTACATGTATTCAGTTACAGGCAGTTTTAAAGCTGAAAAACACTTAGAAAAACAAACATTTAGGTCTGGTGTGGTCTGCATGATGATGTATGAGCTTAAGTGGGTTTTAGTCAAATGAATTGTCCATGTCTTAGGCACAGTCTTAACTGTGTAGTATCAGTGTGCACAGAGTACACATCTCAAACCCGCACCACACCCTCTTCTAAAACACGTCCGTCTGCGACTGACCGGCGTCTCTGGGCCTGGAGTACCACATTAGCATCTGAAACACAGCCAGTGCAGCGCAGCTAAACTAATCTGCACACCTAAAGCCAGTGTGATGGTGGAGGAGAGGGGGAAGACGGGTGAGGAAAGAACGACTCCTTGTATAGATCAGAGGATGGGCCATTCACAATCAAAGACAAAAGCAGTGGGAGGACCAGCGCTATCTCTGCTAAATGCTTGGAGAAGTCTGAAGTGTAAATAAACAGTGGAATTGTATTTAAAATGGGGGACAAAATAAAAGGATGTTTATGCTACTTAAAGACATGACGAATCATTCATTTACAGCCAGCAGTGATGAGAGTTTTAGGATTTTAAAAGGAACAAAGCCAATAAAGAGCAAACACGGAAAATTAGTCAACTTTATATCTTGTTCTGACTAATCCTTCAGTTATCCAGATGCAAAAAAATGTTATCCACCTACTAAAGGTGTATATCACACAAATTTGACTTTTGTGAGCTTTAAGTCATGTTATAATGTTGTTACCACCTCATCAAAAACATACCTGGTGGTGTGTTTAGTTTCATTCACACATTTTTAAGACACAAAACCTGCATATTTAGGAGTTCTTCTCTCAAACTGAAAACACGCTGTTCCACCTTGTGATGTCATGTGGTAATACAGGAAATGCTCCACTCTGTTTTTAAACTCCACACACCTTCACGAGAATCATTTGGATCATTTCAGCCCTGGAATCTCTACTGAACTAATGGTAAAAGGAGCTGTTAACTGAAAAACTAATGCTTCATGACATTATAAGGTGGAACAGAGCATTTTGAGCTGACACACTAATAATAAAGGATTATTCAAGCATGTGTGAATGAAACAAAACACAACTCCAGGTTTTTGATGAAGTACATTGACTATAGCACAGCTTAAAGACAAGAGTTCATTTTGTGTCATCTAGGACATTTAAGATGTCATTAAATTCCTGATAGTTGCTTTGAATTTCGTTTGTTGACATTGATGTTGGGAAAGTATCTGATTGACTGTCTCGAGGCACCATTGCGTCTGGTTGGAGGAGCGGGGGGCCAAATGCTGAGGGCCCCTGGTGAGTGGTGAGCGTAAGGATGTGTGAGCATAGACCCGGTACAGTAGAAGACGGCGGGGGCTGGGGCCATGATCAACAAAAGGCCTTGATCACCCAAATCCTGCAAAAGGACCACAAGTACCAGAGGTGTAAAAAGTGATACAGCAAAGAGAGAAGAAGGAAGAGCAGGAGGGAGAGAGAAGGGAAGAGAGAACTCTATCTCTGCTCTAGCAATCCACAAATTCAAGTGGAAACAGTGGGAAGAGTAACCAAAACGTACTTACATAATGTCAAATATATTACTTAAAAGTGCACTATGTAACTTTTTGGTTGGCCGTCACCTGCTTGTTTCGATGGATATATCATTCCTTTGCCGGAATGTTCCACAGTATGACATTAAACAACTCCATATTTAAACTTTATATTTATTTAGTTACAGGTGGTTTTATAGCTCAAAAACACACAGGAAAACAGGCCTTCTGACTATGAGCGGGGTCACCTCTCCACAGATCTGACCTGTAACTTAGACTGATTTGCAGTAAAAGTATAGACTCTGAAAAGTACTACATTTTTATGAAAAAGTTACACAAGTGAATGCGTGATCCAACGTGTCCAAAACAAACGCAAATATGTTTGGATAGAGGCCCGTTTACGCATCTCTCCGGGCCCTTGACAGTCACCTTGAATTTAAATCGTCAAGTGCAGCTTTCATGGTCAAACACACATATCACACATAAAACTTGTCACTAACGCCACTTTGAGCGATACCTGCGGAACTAGGGGCCAGTCCTTTTATCCCAGACGCGTCAGAACCTGTGGCTTTTGTTCCCACTTAATTTCACATTGAAATTGACCCTGGCCAGTCCGACCCCGAGGTGGAGGAGGAGGGGATGAGATAGAGAAAGAGGGGGCAGGGATAGTGTTTTGATGCGTTAAAAAAACAGAATAGCGAATAGCCGATCGATGATTTCCTGAAGGAGGCGCGGCTTATTACGCACGGAGCGACCTGGCGCAGCGCATCGCGGCAGAAAGCACTTGTAGAGCGGCGAACATCATGGACTAAACTCCTCTTTGGACTTAAAAATAATAATACTAATAAAAACTTGTGAATTGTTTTACATTTTGTCCTTTTGGGGAATATAAAGTGTTTTTTCGCGGACTCACGCTGCAGTTTGTGGAGAATCCGGTGAGTAGCGTTAATATTAATGGATTGGAGTCGTTTAAACACCTGCTTCATCGTTAAGTTTGGTCCGCGTAGTCCAAAAGCGATATCTGCTTAAGTTCAAATGACTTAAAATAAGAACGCGTTACTTTATTTGAGCGGATTCAACTTGACAAGCAACGCCAGATTTAGTTTTTTTTTTTTTTACGCAAATAGTTGTTTTTCTTGACCACGTTTATTTTCATATTTTAAGTAGGCCTAGACTACAAAAAGTCTTGTTCCGTTGTTAGATAATTTGACTCAAATCATGATAAAACTTTCTTAATTCATGTCATCTTATCTTGGCTAGATTATAGTTTTTGCAATTCTGCGACTTCCAGTGCAAGTTTTTTTTTTTGTTTTTTTTTTTTTTAATTATAGTGTACGTGCTTTGAACATACCACAAAGCCCTTTTTAATATAGTCATATATTTGCACCCACCAGCTTTAATTCTAATATTTGGCATATTTTTTAAAGTAAGTTTACAACCAGTTTTTCTCATTCATTGTTAAAGTGCTCATGCATCCAAAACATTAAACGGAATAAAATATACTAAAGCTGACTCACTTTATATGATGAAATTCAATGTTCCTTCCCTGGCCTTTCCACTGGAGGACTCCGAGTTAAAGTGAATCCATGAATACCACAAATAAAAGTAACTGTCCATTATTCACTTTAGTCTGTCCTGGTTTGGTCCTGGTCCCTGGTTAGTCCTGACCTAGACTCATTTAGTCCTGGTCTAGTCCATGTGGAGTTTCCAGTTTAAGTCCCAGTTGAAGTTTGGTGAGTACAAGTGTGAACATAACCTTAAATTGCATTACATTACATTCTAGAGCTGATTTTATCCAAATGATGTTAGTGAAGGGGTGAGGAGTTTAAAAATACAGTGTTTTCTGTTGAAGGGAAGAAATAAAAATGCAGGATTTCTATGTTAAACATGTGTGAATGAAGCAAAACACAACTCGAGGTCTGTGTGTGATGAGGAAACATTATAACACAGATCAGAAAATAGCATCATATTATGCTATTATTTCTAACCATGTAAACCTCCTTGTGTTATTATCAACTCCATACACCTCTCTCTGTTCCAGTCTCATCTTGTTGCCATCATGCTTGAGCGGAGTGAGGTGGTTGTGTCTGTGCTGGGGGAGCTCCAGGAGGCCACGGAGCTCACGGGCCTGGCTGCTCTCACCAAAGTGGCCCAGAAGGTGTCTCCGGTGCTGAGTTCATTCCCCCTGCCACCCTCGCCCTGCCTGGATGTCCCTGAGTGGGCCGGGGTAGATTCTCTGGCCCACAGGCTCTACCCGTCTGACGCGCCCAGAGGTCTGCTACCCCTGAGTTGCAGAGGAGAGGGCAATATGCTGTTTGATGCAGTCAGTATGCTGCTAGTGGGGAGCACAGGACTTAGCTTCGAGCTACAGGTGAGGAGAAGGTGGTCGTTTTCTCTTTTGTTTTGCTTTAGGCTACAATTATATTCAGCAGCTGTAGTCTATAATGAAAATAACTGAACTTCACTAATCATTAATTAGGTAAGGAAAGGTCCCATATTACACAGGTTTGATTCTTGTGAGCTTTAACCCATGGTAAAATGTTACCTCGTCAAAAACGTACCTGGGGTTGGGTTTTGTTTCATTCACACATTTTGAGTAACCCATTTTTATTAGTCTGTTTACATTTTACATTATATTTTACATGGTTTGTCATTTTGTTTGTCTCAGTACAAGTCTGGTACAAAGCATCTTTTATTTTTTTGTGATTAATGCTCCTATAGATTGTCTCTGTCAAATAAATCAAATTAATTTTCTGATCAAAAATTCCAAACCTCAAAATGCTCTGTTCCACCTGGTGATGTCATGTGGTGGTAGTTTTCATGTTAACAGCTTCCTTTCTTACATTTTTGGAATGTGAAAACACATAACGGAACACTTCTTGTATCACCACATGACATCACAAGGTGGACCCGGGTGTTTTAAATGTTTGCAGATGAATTGATTACTGAAAGCATGCAATCAGAGTCACAGCTTTTTTACATTATGATTTACTGTTTAAAAGTGCACTACGTCACATTTATGAGAGAGGGTCCGCCGCATTCTTGTCTCCATGGCGATGCTATAGCTTTGTCTGGAATGTTTGACAGTATGGCATTAAATGCATCCATCTTGCATGGATTCAGTGACAGGTGTTTTTTACTGCTCTAAATCACTGAGATGGATCAGTTTAATGCCATACTGCTGAATATTATAGCACAGTGACCTCTCCATGGAAACAACAGTTACATAATGCACCTTTACATTGAAATGCAAACGTGCTGTGACTGCAATGCGGTCACATGTTTTCAGTGATCAGCTGAAAACAATCATCGGTAGTTTTGATGTTTACACTTCAGAGAAGATGTAAATTCTGGCTCTAGCACTTACTCAGTGCTCATTTCAAAATGTTTTAATTTTGAGACGACTTTAACATGATTCGTTGCAACATATGAACTGACTAACTTGGAGTTGTGTTTTTTTGTTAATTTCACACATTTAGCACACAAACCCCACACATTTAGGTTCTTCTCTCAAAGAGAAAACACTTGTGGTCATGTAGTAATACAGGAAGTGCTCCACCGTTTTTAAACTCCATACCCTTCACTAGAATCATGTCAGTAATGTCAGCCCATCTCTACTGAGCTAAAAGGAGCTGTAAACTACCAGATCATGACATCACAAGGTGGATCAAAGTATTTTGAACTTTGGAGATTAGATATACTCATAATAAAGATCTCAAGCATGTGAATGAAACAAAACACAGCTCCAGGTATGTTTTCTGATGATGCAACAACATCATCAGAATCGTGGCTAAAACCTGGTCTAAATCTGGCATAATAAAAGAGATTTAATTTGTTTTATACTTACACTAATT
The DNA here is from genome assembly GCA_034769755.1 of Odontamblyopus lacepedii. NCBI lineage: Eukaryota > Metazoa > Chordata > Actinopteri > Gobiiformes > Gobiidae > Odontamblyopus > Odontamblyopus lacepedii. The sequence continues at coordinate 36,560,011 of CM068365.1, forward strand.
TGCTTTTGTAAAAACATGAATAAACTTCTATTCCTTGCCGTTTGTCCAGGTTCGTACGGTCGTGGAGATGGCCATGTGGAAGCGGTACTACCTTTCCGGGATGATCGACTCTAAAATGATGCTCCAGGCGGTGCGCTTCAGTCTGTGTGCAGAGGAGTCTGAGGATATGCTAAACCTGCCCACTAATGTCCTGGAGGCCATTTTTGATGCTGACGTGAAAGCTTCCTGTTTCCCCGGCTCCTATGCTAACATGTGGCACGTGTACGCTTTGGCTTCCGTGCTACAGTATAACATTTTCTCCATCTACCCCATGTTCAACCACAAAATCAGGCCTTACTTCCACCGCATGATCCGACCCAGAACATGGCCACAGGATTCGGAGATACAAACTTTGCACGTGATGTGGTCTGGCGAGCTGCAATCGGAGTCCATTTTTAGACCTGATCATTTTGTGGCATTGGTGCACACTAGCAGCATGGCATGTGGAAGTCCCATCAGCGATCCTAGTGCATCTCCGGCCAAAAGCGATGAGCTACTCAACGAACCGCAAATGACCTATCCGAATATGAAAGATAAGTATAACATCACGAAAAGAACCTTCTACAGATGGAAGAGGCAAACCCAGGAGCATTGCAAGAAGTCCACAGCTCGATATGAGGCAAAGTATTTCCTCCAGGCGTGCTACAACGAAGGCAAGCTCATCCCGTTGCACCAATTCAAGCAGTTTTTTCCAGAGATTTCACGTTCTTCCTATTACAACTGGAAGCAAGAGCTGCTAAAATCCGGCGGGCATTTTTCTGTGTCTTCCTCCTCCGGTGCGATAAGTCCAGGAGAAAGCACAGAGCAAGAAGCGTGGTCCTCCCCCGAACCGAAAGATGACGATATCGAGCATCATGACAGCGTGGCCAGCATTTTCGATCTCAGCATGGGCAAACCGGACACGGAAAGGGCACAGAATGTGGCCAACATGCAAGAAGCTAAACGCTGCCTCCAAAACTGCATTGCGATGAATACGTCTTTCCCCTTTCGCATTTTCAAGAGGAATTTCCCAGGGATCTCAAGATCGACCTACTACAACTGGAGAAGAGAAGCCATGATGTGCAACCGTGGTTACAAAGGTAGCGCCGGAAGCAGTGACGACGGTTCGGATGGAGATAAGAGCCAAAGCCCGAAGCGATTTTCCCCGATTATCTCCATCTTCAACTCCAATCCAGTCCTGCCTAGACGAAGAATTTGCAGGAAGAAGAACAAGAGTTTGCGAATGGCGTACATTGGCAAGAAGCAAATCCGGAACGCTGCCAAATGCTACATCCTGAAATCCAAGAGTTCCCCCGCGAAATTCAAACTGAAATTTCCCAACTTGTCTCTTTGCTTCTACTGGCTCTGGAAAAACGCTGGCAAAGCTCGTAAGATGCCAGCCGACGCGCCCGCCCCAAGTACGGAAGAAGTCGCGAACGCTGTGCCAAGCCTGGTTACAGCGCCGACGGAGACGGTCCCAATCAACCAAAACGTTGCACCGTATTTCCAAAGCCCTCCTTACCTCCAGAAGGCACCCATGGCTTCTTCCGTGGCACTTCCAAAGCCCGCGATTCTCTTCCAGATGCCCGCCGAAGAGCAGATGTACGGCATGGATGTGGTCGCTATGGCCAACTTCAAGGCCACAGCGAAATTGTTCCTGCAGCAGCGTTTCGAGGAGAAGTCTTTCCCGTCTTTCAAGGAGTTTCGTTCATACTTCCCGTACACACCGCGATCTACTTACTACATGTGGAAGAGAGCTTTGTACCACGGTGTTTCGCTGATCCATGGATGAGAAAACACAATTCACTCCAAGCTGAACAAAAGACTGTGTACATACATGCCCAAAGAACTATGAACTACCTACCTCAGCCCAAGGAAAATTTTAAATGACAGGATTTTAAAAAGAAATTTTGAAAAAGCTGCATCTTGATCGCCTGCAGCTAATTGGCAGCTCAAAATAATTGCTTTATAATTCCAAAACTCCTTTGGTACATTGCAAAAAATATCAAAATTTCTGGAGAAGACTTGAATACTGAACTTTGAACTTCATTGGCTTTGTTGTGGTATTTGTGATGTTTCAAGGATATTTTTTTCATTATAATTGGCAATTTTTCTTCCCAATGATTGAGTAATTCATTGAAATAATCAAAAATATGATTGGAAAAAATGCAAAAAGGATCATCCAAACTACAAGAATTAAGTAAATTAATCTAAACTGTAAAAGTAAAGCAATAGATTTTAATATTTTGTACTGAAGTCATTTTAATTTCATGTTTTTTGTTTTGTTTTGTGTATGCTTAAGTCAGAGCTAAGTAATACTTGGTTTTCATTGTGCTATGATTCTAATTGCTGTTATGTATATTGTTCCTAATCAAAATATGAGTTCACTGTTCACAATGTTGTTTTTGAATGTACACGTTTCACTAAATGCACCAAAACAAGTTGCTTTTGATTCACTTTTTTACTTTCACGTCACTGGCACTGAACATTCTTCACACTACAAATGTTCCATGGGTTTTGCACTCTTCAGTTTAGTTCTTTTTACATGAATTTGTTACTCGAAAACAGTGTTAAACGAGAGCTTTATTTTTTGTACACATTTCTGAACTACCTGACTGTCTATTTTGCGCAGATGTACCAAACGCTGTGGGGTTTTGCTGGGCGGGCTGTAGTTTGGTATTTATTTTTTTGTATTTTTTAATCGTATGTGGTCAGTAGTGATGTTTACGGAGGGCTGGATGTCAATAAACTATTGGCTGACATACAGATGGGTTTGCTTGTTTGCTTTGTCTTGTTTAAGATGTGTATGCTGCATTATCCACTTCGTACTCTTAAAAACAAAATTCCCTTTACAGAACTCGCATGGTATTGTAGGTACTTCAATTGTAATTCTTTTATTCTATTTTTTATAGGTTAAGAAATTACTACTTGGTGGCTGAGTGGCAACACTCAGGCCTCACAGTAAGAAGGTTGTGGGTTCAATCCTCGGGTCGCCCGGGCCTTTCTGTGTTGAGTTTGCATGTTCTCCCTGTGTCTGGATGGGTTTCCTCCGGGTGCTCCGGTTTCCCCCATCAACTCAAAACATGCAACACCTGAACTAACATCAAAGACCATGATGTCCACCCTCCTGTGGGCTCCGTTCATAGGGGGGGTTGGGTGCAGTGAGGTTTGGGCAGCAATCTGCCCCCACGACCCAGCCGGATTAAGTGGGAGAAGATGGACGGATGGAAGAAATTAATTCAATTTTTGATTAAAGGGCCCATATTCCACTATTGTTCAAATATGTTATGTTTTCTCACCAAAGAACATACCTAGAGTTTTGTTTTCACATGTTTAACACGCAAATCCTGCATATTTAGGTTTTCTCTCAAACAGAAAACACTGTTCCACCTTGTGATGTCATGTTGGTTGGTACAGGGAGTGCTGTACACCTTCATTAGAATCATTTGGATAAAAATAAGAAAATGTTTATGATTAGAAAAGCTGTACTAAATCTCCAAATCTTTAATTTAAAAGGTAAAAGGTAGCTGTTTCTTTGAAAATAACTGCTTCATGACATCACAAGGTGGAACAGAGCATTTTTATGTAGACGGACTAATCATAAAAGGTTACTCAAACGTGTGAATGAAACAAAACCCAAGTTCAGTTCAGTTTTTTGACGAGGTAACAACGTTCTAACATGGTTTAACACTAGAAGTCCCAGGAATTTTGACACCCCCCTAAAGTCCTGGAGAAGGGTCGACCCTTAGTCCAAACTGACGACTCTGATGGCCACAATTAGCATCTCTTCATTTGTAAATGCATCCATTACCTGATGAATCAGCAGGCGGGAGGACTATCCAGAGACTGGCGTGGCCACAGTCTGCATGTCGGCATGTCTGGGGTCCAATGCTCAGGGAGTTAGTGTGTTTGCTCAGACACATGAAAAATTAGGGGGAACATTGTTCACTACTTTTTACTTCTACTTGAGTAAATTTATTTTAAAGTAAAGCTACTCTTACTTGAGCAAATATTTTGGCTACTCTCCCCACCTCTGTGTACAATTAGCCATGAATTGGAGGCAATCATAAAAACAAAGGTTAGGCCAAATGTCCCATACACAGAGGCAAATGTGTAAATAGCAGCTCATTGTTGGGGCATTGCACCATCAGCCATCACAAGGCATTCAGAACTTGTTTTCTTCAGCCCAATGGGCAAACCTGCCTGGCCAATCACTGTGCAGGCGTGTGGCAGTGGGGGATGGTGGGCTAAAGGTTGCAAAGTTCACACCTGAGCGGGAGAAATCGTTGCCTGCTTCACCTTCAACAAATAGAAGGAAGCAAAATGCAGAGGTGGCTTACAACTCAGCAGGTATTGGAGCATGTGCATTATGTTAGAAAGTTGGCAAAGTTGGTTAAAAATTCTGAAAAATAGTATTTTTTTCATATGTATGAAAAGAAAAGAGCGGGACCTTTTATAGTGATTTTTTTTTTTTTACAAATATTAATCCAACATTTTGTTATAGCATTCTAAAATGTTGACTTTTTATCAAAGGCCCAGAAAGATAATTTTTTATCTCTTTTTATCTTTCTGCTAAAAGCACAAAAATGTGTAGAGGAGGGAGATATAAATATTTAACACATTTAATTTGAGAATTAAACAAACTAAAAGAAATGGACCATTTTCTAGTGTTAAAGCTCACAAGAGTCAGTTTTGTGTCGTATCAGACCTTTAAAAATATTCATTTTAGATTCCTCCGTGTGTAGTAAATTATTTTTGACCTATTTAATATTCCAATGTCATCTTAAACACAGATGTACTTAACCTAGACCTAGAAAGTAAACCAAAACCAGTGCTTCAACAGTACTTCAGTTGTGATATATTGTATTTATTTCAAAGTAACTGTAACTTTTAGGGAGAGCCTAGTAGTTTTCCTCAGCATTGGTCATTGTGCTTATGTTAATGCATTTAAGTGGTCAGAGGTGTGGAGACAGAGCAGGGTCCTCTGTATGCATGAGGCTACGTGTTGGAGATAAACTTGAATGGGCTTCAGGGGGCAGGGCAGCACTGACCAGATAAAACTGGAAAGAGCCCCCGAAACCCCCCCTTTTGTCCTCACATACAGTAGAGGCTCTAAAACTAAACTGCTATGGAAGTTACAGTCAGTTATTCATTCATTAACCTGCTTCAAGGGACAATAGCTCATCTGAATGCATGTTTGTTTTAGCATGCAATGTACTAGATGTCAAATTATGAAGCGGCTTGTGGTGGTTGGTAATAAAAAAATTTGAATCGAGTGCATAATTAAGGAAAATTGCTCTGCACTCGGCCCATTCATGACTAACGTGTATCAGTATTTTTCTTTGTGTTTTAGTCACTTTTAAGCAGGTCTTCTGTATTTTACCTAAAGAAATGACAATTTATGCCTCTCTTTACTGTTGGCAGCACTTAAATTGGTCAAAAGAGAAGGGGAAACCTGGGACATTTCTTATATAAAACTGCAACAAATCAATAGTCCTACTGGGACAGGAGACATAGGGCTCAAAACTGGGACTGTCCTGGGGTAAATACTGTAAACCCTAAAACCCTAAACATGTGTCATTTACGTTTGTTTGAAATGGAGAAGGTTGTTGATTTTTTGTGGTCTGCTTGGGTAGAAAGATCATACTTAACATAATGCTGAAATACGGGCTCCTATTTCAGTACGAGAGGGACATGAACGATCTGAAAGCAACAACCAAAAGTAGATCTCAAGACAAAAAAAGCCATACAAATCAAAAGATAGTAAAAATGGAATTGAAGATAATACAAACCAAAGAAACCACAACTCCCAAAAGGTTTTTAAAAATGTGTATTGCAGGATTACATCTGGGGGCCACGTGGAGAACCAATATTTTAAGGCTGCTTTCACCTTGTTTTGGTTTTGTCCTGATATAAACTGGGTTTAATCCTGTTCTTTGTCATGGTATAGTCCAGTTCCAGGTTTAGGTCTAATTTTGAGGTGATGGTTTAGTCTTCATTTAGACCTGGTTTAGTCTTGGGTCTGGTTTGGTCCTGGTTTAGTCCTAGTATAAACCGTTTTTAGTCCTGTTCTTAGTCATGGTCATTTTGAGGTGATGGTTTAGTCCTGATGGAGACTTGGTTTGGTCTCGGTTCTGGTTTAGTCCTGATGTAGACTCATTTTCAAACTGTTCTTAGTCAAGGTCTGGTCAAGTTCCAAGTTTAGTTCTAATTTTGAGGTTCTGGTTTAGTCCTGATGTAGACTTGGTTCTGGTTTAGTCCTGATGTAGACTGTTTTTTGTCCTGTTTTTAGTCAAGGTCTGGTCCAGTTCCAAGTTTAGTTCTCGTCCAGTTCCAAGTTTAGTCCTAATTTTGAGGTTGTGGTTCCATCCTGTAGACTTGGTTTGGCTCTGTTTTAGTCCTAGCTTAGTCATGGCCTAGTCCAGGTTTAGTTCTGCATTTCTTTTCATTTTGAAGTAGTATGTTTGCTGTGTGACAAGCCATTTGTTTGAGTCATTTTGGGGGTTGGTAGTTCAATTCCCGGAGCTGTCCTTGGACAAGACAGTGACCCCCTTCCCCCTGTGGCCCCTGTGTGCTTAGCGCTACGGTGTGAATGTGTGAATGAGGCTCCACTGTTAAGACTGCTGCTGTTTCACTGCACTTTACAGCTCACCATACTTCAGCTTCCATTTGTCTTAAGTCTTATCGCTGCATGTCAGATGCCCTCCCATTCTCCTGCGTACCTGTGTGTTAGGTCTTCCCATCCAGCTGTTCTATGTATGTGTCAGATGCCCTCCTATATTGCTATATATGTAAATAATTTCCCAGAGAGAGCTATTTTATCTTTTATCTTTTTATCTTATTGTATTTAGCTTATCTTGTAACTTGTTCGATGTACATGCTCTTGGTCGGTGGCATCTGTAACGAAGAAAATTTCCCCTCGGGGATGAATAAAAGTAATTCTGATTCTGATTCTGATATACTTGTGTGAAATACCTTCCCACCCTCCTATACAACAGAAGTGGTAAACTTAGAAGGGGGCAGGTGTGGTTCTATTTTTGTCTTTTTTTATTCCTTTGTAATTTCCACTGGCTTTGCTGTGCATTTGGCATAGCAGGAAGAGCAAGGAGCAGAGCCGTCAAAAATACCACCGAAGCAGCCGAGAAAGCCTCAACATGGCTCTGGATCCGGAAAGGAGAACCATGGGGGAAAGTGAGTGCTACCTGAACACAAGTTGGGTCACCTGGGCGAGGGTGTCTGATGTTGAAAGACTCGAAACACTCAATGACCCCAGGATAAATCACTGATGATGTGTTCAGGTGCATCTCTAAAAGATTCTTCTTATTATTTCTTTGTAATGTGTACAGGCTTTTGTGAGCCAGAACTGTCTATTTTGTGCTAAATAGGCAGTAGTAAAGTCAGGAAGCCCGGATACTAAAGCACCTTACAAAACAGCACGGACTTGGAAAGCACTTTAGAAAATGGAGGTGTTGGAGGCTGTTTTTAAAGACTATGTGACATACTATATTTTAAATTATTTATTCCTTTTTTATTTGTGCTGCTGGACCTGAGTGCAGTGTTTCGTTTCTGTGTTTTTTTTTTTTTTTACTGAAATGACAAATAAATTGATTTTTTAAAATAATTTTTTTGTAATCAAATTTTTATTCAAGTGTTATTTGTAATTACACAGGTTGCAATAAACTTAACATTGTTCTTTTTTTTAAACGCACACCTTCCACCCTAAAATTCCCTCATGGGCATATACAACACAATTATACACACACTAATACAAATTCTGGTTCTAACTGTGCTTACTGTTTTCTATAAACACATACGTTGCGTTACAATCTTCTAGTTAGTTCACTCCTCTACTATCAGTAATGTTACAGGCTGGTGCTTCCATTCTTTGCACATACGTTATCTCCACTAGATGGCAGTAGTGTAGTGACAAATAATACTTTCTTTTTCTTTTTCCAATACTGACATATGGGATTCTGAAAATGTATTCCAGTTCTTATGAGATTTAATATGCACAACTTTAAAGAGTCACATAATGAAACATGTGTTCTCTAGACATTATGTTTCATTTGATATGTAAATTCATATTGAAAAGTACCAAGTTATACCTGAAGTTCATATATTCCCATAGCAATACATGTTTTTATATTACAAATTAGTTAGACACAGACTTTGAACACCTTATCCTTTGTATTCCCAGTCGTTTTAAAGGAGACTGTACTGATCAATCGCGAAATTCATTCTTTGCATTTGACCCATTCTTCGATGTCTCTGGGTGTCAGGAGCAGTAGGACCATCTCCAGATCTTGAGCTGGTCTTAGTCAGGGCGACCTTCACTGTTGTGAATGTTTTGGGTTGATGAGAGATCAGAGAACCTGGAGGACACAAGGAGAACATGCAAACTGAATACAGCAGGTCCACACTGCACTGAGGTCAAACCTGGTTAAAATGAGTGTATGCAAAACACCAGCAGGGGGCGCTAGGATTACATGTACTAGTCAATTACTAGTACATATACCAGAATACCATATTTTACTTTTTAATATATATATTTTAAAATTTGCAATTTATTCAGTGCTTTTTTTCCTCTGTATAAGTCAGAGTATATCTGAATTTTTTTTGCACATAGAATTAATATTAATGTAAAAGGTAGCTGAGTGGCAACACTCAGGCCTCACAGCAAGAAGGTTGCGGGTTCGATCCCTGGGTCGCCCGGGCCTTTCTGTGTGGAGTTTGCATGTTCCTCCCCGTGTCTGGATGGGTTTCCTCCGGTTACTCCGGTTTCCCCCATCAACCCAAAACATGCAGCACCCCTATGAACTAACATCAAGGACCATGTTGTCCACCCTCCTGTGGGCTCACCACCTGCAGAGGGGTTCATAGGGGGTCAGGTGCTATGAGTATTGGGCAGCAAACTGCCCCCGCGACCCAGCCGGATTAAGCGGGAGAAGATGGATGGATGGATGGATGGATGGTAAAAGGTACATGAAAAGATAAAAAATATGTATAAATAATAAATAAAATAATAATAATGACAAAAGGAATATATGCAAATATATACATACACAAACACATAATAATAATAATAATAATAATAATAATAATAATCATAATCATAATGATGATGATAATAATAATAATAATAATAACCGCAAGCGGCGATGATCGGCCCTCGTGTGCGCCTACCCTGCACCCCGCAAACGGCGTGCCCTACACACGTGCAAACACCGCGCCCAGCAAATGCAATGCCCCACACTAACCCTAATAACCACAAACCCCAACCACACTTTTCATATGCTTTACAGTGTATGGAAATAATGGAAATAATGGAATGCAATAATGGAAATAGCCAAAAGTTAGAGAAGCAAACTCTTTAACACGTGGCCAAATTTCGTGAGTTTTCGTGATTGTTCACTGGGTGAAAAATGGGTGAGTGTGTTAGGAGAAGAAGAAGAAGAAGAAGAAGAAGAAGAAGAATATAGCTGCAAGCAGTGATGATCGGCCCTCGCGTGTGCCCACGCCACGCCCCGCAAATGCTGCACTCCGCAAATGACATGCCCTGCACATTGTGCCCCGCAAACGCCGTGCTCAGCAAACGCTGCACCCCACACTAACCCTAATAACTGTAAGCCCCAACCACACTTTTCATATGCTTTACAGTGTATTATATTCAGGCCAAGATCAGGCATTAGTGATTCAAATTTCCCAGGTCAACACATCCTCCATCAGAAAAATTACATAGTGCACCTTTAAATGATTTTTGAGGAGTCTTTGTGCCCCTGGTGGCCAACAGTGAAAAATTCCCCATGACCATAATGTATTTTTTTGCTCGTAGTCATGCATAGAATGTAATCCTATAATGGTGGCGTTTCATGTCTAGGGGGCGCTATAGTGTAATTTTTCCTATGCTTTGGGTACTGACATCTGCCTCTGTGACTCCAGTGAGTTTAACATGTGTGTCCTTTTCTCATTGATCATTTAGAGCTCTGTTGTGAGCTGTCCTTTACTCTGGATATTCTTCATTATGGACTGGACCACATCAGACATTGTGCCCAGACCTCCGATATCTGGAGTATGTAACCTGGTCTTCATTACAAATAATCATAGGGAGTATTTATTCGAACCTTAAAGCCAATATTTTAGAGAGTAGTTTTTGGTCTGAATTAAGCAAAGCAATCGGTCTATAGGAGGCACATTTTTCAGGATCTTTTCCTTTCTTAAGAATAAGAGAAATATTTGCCTCTCTCAAAGAGGGAGGGAGGACACCTAAGGAGAATGAATGATCCAACATGGCAAGCATAGGGTCTATAATAGTGTTGCCAAACACCTTGTAAAACTCATACCCAAACCCGTCCGGCCCTGGGGCCTTTCCCGATGGCATAGACTTCAATGCGAGGAGAGCCTCCTCCCTGGTGATTGGAGCATTAAGACTCTGTTTCTGGGCTTCTGTAATCTTTGGAAGTGAAATATCTGAAAAAAAAGAATGCATGAGATCTAAAGCATTGGAAGGTTGCTCTGACTTATATAAGTTTGAGTAGAAAGTTGCAAATTCTGCATTGATAGATTTTGTATCTAAATATCTGGAGCCATCTGAGCCTGTAACAGAAACTATAGTCTGCGCCGCAAAACGCTTCTTCACAAGATTTGAAAGGTATTTACCAGATTTATCTCCAGATTCATAAAGTTTTTGTTTCGCAAATTTAAGTGAATATTCTGCTTTTTGAATCAGAAGAGTATTCAAAGCAGCTCTGGTAGCTGAGATTTCTGTAAGTAATTCAGGATCAGGTTTGGATGCATGCTCTTGTTCAAGGTCAGCTAAGCAAGACTGAAGGTGATTAACATGTTCAGTTCTCTGGCGCTTCCTAGATGCCACATAAGAGATGACCAGGCCCCTACAGTAAGCCTTACAAAGAATAGAGGCCTTACAAAGAATAGAGGGATTTTCTGCGGAGACAGAATTAATACACAAAAAAATCTTCAGTTCGGAATTTAAATAAGAAATGAAGCAATCATCCCTTAAAAGAGAGGAAGGCAGTCTCCAAAATTTAGATAGGGAAGCGTTATTGGCAACATTATAAACCATAAATACAGGAGCATGATCCGAAAGTACAATGCTGCCAATAGAGCAAGACAAAACACTGGATAGATTAGTAGAAGGAACAAAAAAGTAATCAAGTCTTGAGTAACTCTTATGCGGAGAAGAGAAAAATGTAAATTCCAAATTTAAAGGATGTAAACATCTCCAAACATCAGAGAACCCCGTGTCTCAGCATAAAGAGGAGAGCATTTTGGCCTGTTTAGACATGCATGAACCATGCGCTGGGAGTCGGTCAATAGAGGGGTCAAGAATACAATTAAAATCACCCCCGATAAATAAATGATCAGAGGCTAAATTTACAAACTGTGAGAAAACTTTTGAGAGAAAGTCAGGAGAGTACCCCGGAGGACAGTATAAATTTAAAAGTGAAACATTCTGACCAAAAAGTGTCCCTGAGACCCTGACATAACGTCCCAAAGGATCATTAATGCAGTCTGTAGCAGTGAAAGGGACTTTTTTACTAACCAAAATTGCCACCCCTCTGGCATAAGAGGAGTAAGAAGTAGCAAAGATCTGACCAACCCAGCCCTTATGAAGTTTGGTTAAATCCTTGTTTTCAAAATGAGTTTCCTGAAGGAATGTAATAGAAACCTCTTCCCGCTTTAAAAAAGAATAAATTGCAGCTCTCTTTGCAGGTTTTTGTAAACCTCTCACATTCCAAGAACAGAATTTAATATTTACGTTAGATCTTATCATGACAGAAAATACAACAACTTAAATGCTGACATCCTGTAAGGAAAATAAGTAACTAAATACAAGAAATAATCAACAATGAAATATATCAGCTGAAAAATGACCTGATCCTGAGCAAAAATAAAACAGCAAGAACAGATGAACAAAACATAAAAAATAAACCAAAGTAAAGTAATGGGGTCTTTCCCTAAGAAAAAAGGGACAACACTCTCACATTTCACTATCCTCGAACATACCATAAATGCACAGTCGGACAGTTGGCATTTTATGCCACTTGGCATTATAAAAAATAAATAAATAAAGGATAGGACAATCACGATCAACGACCCAAACAGTAAGTATTGAAAGTATAACACGCATCAGTACTTGAATCAGTCTGAAGAGACTGAGCGTAGAAAGGCGAGGACCTCCTCCGGAGAAGTGTAATTCTTCTTGGCACCGTGTAGAAACGTGTAGAGTAGCTGGATAAAACAAACCGTAGGATATTCCCTCTTCCCGCAGCTTACGTTTAACCGCATCGAACGCCTTTCGCTTCTTCATGACGGAGGCAGAGAAGTCATTATAGAAGAAGAGTCGGGATCCGTTGAAAACAAGAGCATTGCCTTGACTGGCCCGGCGCGCCGCCTCCATCACTCGCTGTTTATCTTGGAATACATGAAAGCGAAGCAACAGCGGCCGGGGTCTGTTACCTTCAGACGGCTTTAGCCCAGGTACACGATGCGCTCGCTCCAGCCGAATACGCCCGTCCATGGGTATTTTGAGAAACTGAGGCAGCCACGACTCAAAAAAATTGACCGGCTGACTCGTCTCCACGCCCTCAGTCAGACCCAGGAGTCGGATATTCAGACGTCTGCTGTAATTTTCAGCCATGTCCGCCTTTTCAGACAGTAAACTGACTTCCTTCTACAGCCGACCGATTCTGGATTCGTATGCTGCAACCATGTCCTCGGAAGCTAGTATTCTAGCTTCGGCCTCGTCAAGCCGTGTGTTTGTGGCTTTAATATCTTCTGTATGCTGGCGAACAGTTTCGGACAATGGGCCAAGCTTATCGTCGATCACTTTGGTTATGTTGGCAGTCATAATCTCAAAGGCTTTGGCCATAGCTGGGTCAAGGTCCGCGGTAGCTTCGTTAGCATCAGGAGGAGGCCCCTCGCCATCTTGATGCGAGTCATTATCTCCCGAGGGCGCTTCATTTTTGTCTTTTGGTCTCCTGGGTTTTCCCATATTATCAAAAGATTGTGGCCAAAATGTTTCCAGGGACATAGCCCGTAATATCCACGGGAGAATCAGGAGGTCGCCGCGCAGATTGTCAGGATATTATAAAAAATGTAGCCAAGTGGCACGGAGCCTTTGCCGAAAAGCTGTTCTCAGCTCGCCGCCATCACGTGACCCCCCAAGTTGATAATTTATAAGACATGAACAGTAAAAGAATATCCTGCCAAACTGTGCACCTGTGGGTACTGACATCTGCCTCTGTGACTCCAGTGAGTTTAACATGTGTGTCCTTTTCTCATTGATCATTTAGAGCTCTGTTGTGAGCTGTCCTTTACTCTGGATATTCTTCATTATGGACTGGACCACATCAGACATTGTGCCCAGACCTCCGATATCTGGAGTATGTAACCTGGTCTCATTCATGGTGGTGAGGACTGCATTTCGGATTAGGCTTGCATAATCATTCAGCTTTAGATGGTCCAGCATCATGCAGCTAGCCAGCAGCATAGCTGTAGGGTTAGCAATGTTCCTCCCTGCAATACTTTTGCCTGTGTTTCTTGTGGCTGTTTCAAAAACAGCATAGTCACGGCCATAATTGGCACCAGGTACGAGGCCAGGCCCTCCCACTAGGCCAGCACAAACATTGCTGACCACATTCCCGTACAGATTGGGCATCACCATGACATCAAACTGCTGTGGTTTGGACACCAGCTGCATAGTAGTGTTGTCCACAATCATGCTGTCAAACGTGATGTCTGGATAGCCTGAGGCCACTTCTTTGCAGCACTGCAGGAACAGACCATCGCCGATCTTCATTATATTGGCTTTATGCACTGCAGTGACCCTACGTCGGCCTTTCTCACGAGCCAGATTGAAAGCATACTCTGCGATCCTGAGGGAATTGTTCCGGGTGATGATCTTAAGGCTCTCCACTACGCCTGAAACACTCTCGTGCTCCAGACTGCTGTACTCTCCCTCTGTGTTCTCACGGATGATCATAATGTCAATATTCTTGTGTCGAGTATGAACTCCAGGAAGAGACTGGCAGTGCATCACGTTGGCGTACAGGTCCAAGCTTGTGCGGAGCATATTATTCCCAGATTTAACTGAAGGCGGCAATGTGTGATTGGTTTCTATGTTACCTTTGAGAGCAACTCCATTTCGGCGGATGGCAGTAATAGCATTGACTATGTCATCCTGGTTTTCCTGAGCAGCGTTCACATGAACCACTTCGAAGTCCACGGGCACGAAGCTGAATCTGAAGACTTCTCTGACATGACTTAAAAGATCGGGTCCAATCCCATCTCCTGGAATCAGAGTGACTGTGTGTCTGCCTCCATACTTAGCAGGAGGGGGTATATGTTCTCCAGTGAGGATGGACTTGTTCCTTTGACTTGTCACTGTTGTCCCCAAAACTTTAGCCGCACTTCCAAAGTGTCCTGCCTTGAGAGGAGTAATTATTTTGGACATCGAGAGCACAATACTGTGGGCAGCCATGTTGCTTCAGGTGAAGTGAAATGTTGAAAGAGAGTTTTTTTTTTTTTTTTCCTTTGTAGGTGAACGGCGATGTGTAATTTGCCTTTTTTTTTCCTTTGTAGGTGAACGGCGATGTGTAATTTGCCTTTTTTTTCCTTTGTAGGTGAATGGCGATGTGTAATTTGCCGTTGCAGCTGTAGAGATTCATGTTCATTCATGTTTTGCCTCTTCATGAAGACAAAGCTTCAAAGACTTCAAAGCTTTGAAGTTTAAAGTTCAAAGGTGACACACAGTTCCAGCTGCAGCGGTTGCTAGGCAACGGGAGAGAGAGAATACAAGACAACTACACATTACC
>CM068365.1:36584862-36587362 GCA_034769755.1 Odontamblyopus lacepedii
TAGGGTTAGGGTTAGCGGTTGTGTTAGGGTTAGGGTTAGGGTTAGGGTTAGGGTTAGGGTTAGGGTTAGGGTTAGGGTTAGGGTTAGGGTTAGGGGTTAGGGTTAGGGTTAGGAGTTAGGGTTAGGGTTAGGGTTAGGAGTTAGGGTTAGGAGTTAGGAGTTAGGGTTAGGGTTAGGAGTTAGGGTTAGGAGTTAGGGTTAGGGTTAGGGTTAGGGTTAGGAGTTAGGGTTAGGGTTAGGGTTAGGAGTTAGGGTTAGGAGTTGAGTTAGGGTTAGGGTTAGGGTTAGGGTTAGGAGTTAGGAGTTAGGGTTAGGAGTTAGGGTTAGGGTTAGGAGTTAGGGTTAGGAGTTAGGGTTAGGGTTAGGGTTAGGGTTAGGGTTAGGAGTTAGGAGTTAGGGTTAGGGTTAGGAGTTAGGGTTAGGAGTTAGGGTTAGGAGTTAGGGTTAGGGTTAGGAGTTAGGAGTTAGGGTTAGGGTTAGGGTTAGGGTTAGGAGTTAGGAGTTAGGGTTAGGGTTAGGAGTTAGGGTTAGGAGTTAGGAGTTAGGGTTAGAGTTAGGGTTAGGAGTTAGGAGTTAGGAGTTAGGGTTAGGGTTAGGGTTAGGAGTTAGGGTTAGGGTTAGGGTTAGGGTTAGGAGTTAGGAGTTAGGGTTAGGGTTAGGGTTAGGGTTAGGGTTAGGAGTTAGGGTTAGGGTTAGGAGTTAGGGTTAGGAGTTAGGGTTAGGAGTTAGGGTTAGGGTTAGGGTTAGGAGTTAGGGTTAGGAGTTAGGGTTAGGGTTAGGAGTTAGGAGTTAGGGTTAGGAGTTAGGGTTAGGGTTAGGAGTTAGGGTTAGGAGTTAGGGTTAGGGTTAGGGTTAGGAGTTAGGGTTAGGGTTAGGGTTAGGGTTAGGGTTAGAGGTTAGGGTTAGGGTTAGGAGTTAGGGTTAGGGTTAGGGTTAGGGTTAGGGTTAGGAGTTAGGGTTAGGAGTTAGGGTTAGGGTTAGGAGTTAGGGTTAGGAGTTAGGGTTAGGGTTAGGGTTAGGGTTAGGAGTTAGGAGTTAGGGTTAGGGTTAGGGTTAGGAGTTAGGAGTTAGGAGTTGAGTTAGGGTTAGGAGTTAGGGTTAGGGTTAGGAGTTAGGAGTTAGGAGTTAGGGTTAGGAGTTAGGAGTTAGGAGTTAGGGTTAGGAGTTAGGGTTAGGGTTAGGGTTAGGAGTTAGGGTTAGGAGTTAGGAGTTAGGAGTTAGGGTTAGGGTTAGGGTTAGGAGTTAGGAGTTAGGGTTAGGGTTAGGGTTAGGGTTAGGAGTTAGGGTTAGGGTTAGGAGTTAGGGTTAGGAGTTAGGGTTAGGGTTAGGGTTAGGGTTAGGAGTTAGGGTTAGGAGTTAGGAGTTAGGGTTAGGAGTTAGGGTTAGGAGTTAGGGTTAGGAGGTTAGGGTTAGGGTTAGGAGTTAGGGTTAGGGTTAGGAGTTAGGGTTAGGAGTTAGGAGTTAGGAGTTAGGAGTTAGGAGTTAGGGTTAGGGTTAGGAGTTAGGGTTAGGAGTTAGGGTTAGGAGTTAGGAGTTAGGAGTTAGGAGTTAGGAGTTAGGGTTAGGGTTAGGAGTTAGGGTTAGGGTTAGGAGTTAGGGTTAGGGTTAGGGTTAGGAGTTAGGGTTAGGGTTAGGGTTAGGGTTAGGAGTTAGGAGTTAGGAGTTAGGAGTTAGGAGTTAGGGTTAGGGTTAGGAGTTAGGGTTAGGGTTAGGAGTTAGGGTTAGGGTTAGGGTTAGGGTTAGGGTTAGGTTAGGAGTTAGGGTTAGGAGTTAGGGTTAGTTAGGGTTAGGAGTTAGGGTTAGGGTTAGGAGTTAGGAGTTAGGGTTAGGGTTAGGAGTTAGGGTTAGGAGTTAGGGTTAGGAGTTAGGAGTTAGGGTTAGGGTTAGGGTTAGGAGTTAGGGTTAGGGTTAGGGTTAGGTTAGGGTTAGGGTTAGGAGTTAGGAGTTAGGGTTAGGGTTAGGGTTAGGGTTAGGAGTTAGGAGTTAGGGTTAGGAGTTAGGAGTTAGGGTTAGGGTTAGGAGTTAGGGTTAGGGTTAGGAGTTAGGATTGAGTTAGGGTTAGGGTTAGGGTTAGGGTTAGGGTTAGGAGTTAGGGTTAGGAGTTAGGGTTAGGAGTTAGGAGTTAGGGTTAGAGGAGTTAGGAGTTAGGAGTTAGGGTTAGGGTTAGGGTTAGGGTTAGGAGTTAGGGTTAGGAGTTAGGGTTAGGGTTAGGGTTAGGAGTTAGGAGTTAGGGTTAGGGTTAGGGTTAGGGTTAGGAGTTAGGGTTAGGAGTTAGGGTTAGGAGTTAGGGTTAGGGTTAGGAGTTAGGGTTAGGAGTTAGGGTTAGGAGTTAGGGTTAGGGTTGAGTTAGGAGTTAGGAGTTAGGGTTAGGAGTTAGGGTTAGGAGTTAGGAGTTAGGGTTAGGAGTTAGGGTTAGGAGTTAGGGTTAGGAGTTAGGAGTTAGGAGTTAGGGTTAGGAGTTAGGAGTTAGGGTTAGGGTTAGGGTTAGGGTTAGGGTTAG
>CM068365.1:36604862-36610850 GCA_034769755.1 Odontamblyopus lacepedii
TTAGGGTTAGGGTTAGGGTTAGGGTTAGGTTAGGGTTAGAGTTAGGGTTAGGGTTAGGAGTTAGGGTTAGGAGTTAGGAGTTAGGGTTAGGAGTTAGAGTTAGGAGTTAGGGTTAGGAGTTAGGAGTTAGGAGTTAGGGTTAGGTTAGAGGTTGAGTTAGAGTTAGGAGTTAGGGTTAGGAGTTAGGAGTTAGGGTTAGGAGTTAGAAGGTTAGGGTTAGGAATTAGAGTTAGGGTTGAGTTAGGAGTTAGGAGTTAGGGTTAGGGTTAGAGTTAGGAGTTAGGAGTTAGGAGTTAGAGGTTAGGGTTAGGAGTTAGGGTTAGGGTTAGGAGTTAGGGTTAGGAGTTAGGGGTTAGGGTTAGGGTTAGGGTTAGGGTTAGAGGTTAGGGTTAGGGTTAGGAGTTAGGAGTTAGGGTTAGGAGTTAGGGTTAGGAGTTAGGAGTTAGGAGTTAGGGGTTAGGGTTAGGGTTAGGAGTTAGGGTTAGGAGTTAGGAGTTAGGATTAGGAGTTAAGTTAGGAGTTAGGAATTAGGAGTTAGGAGTTAGGAGTTAGGAGTTAGGAAGGTTAGGAGTTAGGAGTTAGGAGTTAGGAGTTAGGAGTTAGGAGTTAGGGTTAGGAGTTAGGGTTAGGGAGTTAGGGTTGAGGAGTTAGGAGTTAGGGTTAGGAGTTAGGAGTTAGGTTGAGGTTAGGGTTGAGGTTAGAGTGGGAGTTAGGGTTAGGAGTTAGGGTTAGGGTTAGGGTTAGGAGTTAGGAGTTAGGGTTAGGGTTAGGAGTTAGGAGTTAGGAGTTAGGAGTTAGGGTTAGGGTTAGGGTTAGAGTTAGGAGTTAGGGTTAGGGTTAGGAGTTAGGAGTTAGGGTTAGGAGTTAGGGAGTTAGGAGTTAGGAGTTGCAGGATTAAGGTGTAAGTATAGAGTTCTCACCTCCTGGCAAGGCGGCGGGGCACGGGCTCCTCCCAGCTCTCAAGACCGTGCATCCCCTTGAATGGACAGCCACTGCTTCACAGCCAGACCCCGTCCAGCGGCCTGGACTGGCTTCTCCCACGTTGCATCATCCCACAAAGAAGAAAACACTGCTCCTGTGCCAGGCTGACGTTTAGACCAGTGTTCTGGTCTTCTTCAAAGCCGAGGCACAGTTAGGAGTTAAGGGTTAGGAGTTAGGAGGTTAGGACTCCTCTTCAAACTGAGAATTTAGGAGCCCCTCTCTTAGTGGCGAATTGAGTTGACATGTTAGAGGTTTAGGAGTTGAGGTTTAAGATTAAGGTTAGAGGTTAGGGTTAGGGTTAGAGGTTAGGAGTTAGGGGTTAGGGATAGTGGTCAGTCTGTGGGACACAGTGGACAATCCATGTCTCAAGGATACACAGCACTGGTGTCCCCGTGTCCCCATGGTCAGTCACGGATCACAGAAACACAGGAGCAAGCAGGCGTGTGGTGAACCAAGCCCTGAGACCTAGGATGAGCACTGGCAGGTTAGTGTAAGTATAGGTTCTCACCTCCTGGCCAGGCGAGCGGGGCACGGGCTCCCTCCCAGCTCTCAAGACCCGTGCATCCCCTTGAATGGACAGCCACTGCTTCACAGCCAGACCCCGTCCAGCGGCCTGGACTGGCTTCTCCCACGTTGCATCATCCACAAGAAGAAAACACTGCTCTAGGGTTAGGGTTAGGGTTAGGAGTTAGGGTTAGGAGTTGAGTTAGGAGTTAGGAGTTAGGGTTAGGGTTAGGTTAGGGTTAGGGTTCAAACTGAGCTTTTTGCCCAGCCCTCTCTTTGTGGCGCTTTGCCCTGACATGTCCCACGGTTTAGGGTGAGGTTTAGGGTTAGGTTTAGGTTTAGGGTTAGGGTTAGGGTTAGGGTTAGGGTTAGGGATAGTGGTCAGTCTGTGGGACACAGCGGACAATCCATGTCTCAAGGATACACAGCACTGGTGTCCCCGTGTCCCCATGGTCAGTCACGGATCACAGAAACACAGGAGCAAGCAGGCGTGTGGTGAACCAAGCCCTGAGACCTAGGATGAGCACTGGCAGGTTAGTGTAAGTATAGGTTCTCACCTCCTGGCGAGGCGGGAGGGGTTACGGGCTCCCTCCCAGCTCTCAAGACCCCGTGCATCCCCTTGAATGGACAGCCACTGCTTCACAGCCAGACCCCGTCCAGCGGCCTGGACTGGCTTCTCCCACGTTGCATCATCCACAAGAAGAAAACACTGCTCCTGTGGTTAGGGTTAGGGTTAGGGTTAGGGTTTGGTTTAGGGTTAGGGTTAGGGTTAGGGTTAGGGTTAGGGTTATGAGACTCCTCTTCAAACTGAGCTTTTTGCCCAGCCCTCTCTTTGTGCGCGCTTTGCCCTGACATGTCCCAAGGTTTAGGGTTAGGTTTAGGGGTTGAGTTTAGGTTTAGGAGTTGGGGTTAGGGCGGTTAGGAGTTGGGGTTGAGGGATAGTGGTCAGTCTGTGTGGGACACAGCCGGACAATCCACATGTCTCAAGGATACACAGCACTGGTGTCCCCGTGTCCCCATGGTCCGAGTCACAGATCCACAGAAACACAGGAAGCAAGCTTGGGCGTGTGGTGAACCAAGCCCTGAGACCTAGGATGAGCACTGGCAGGTTAGTGTAAGTATAGGTTCTCACCTCCTGGCCGAAAGCGGCGGGACACGGGCTCCCTCCCAGCTCTCAAGACCCGTGCATCCCCTTGAATGGACAGCCACTGCTTCACAGCCAGACCCCGTCCAGCGGCCTGGACTGGCTTCTCCCACGTTGCATCATCCCACAAAGAAGAAAACACTGCTCCTGTGTGCCAGGCTGACGTTTCGACCAGTGTTCTGGTCTTCTTCAAAGCCGAGGCACAGTAAGCAGTGTGCGCTGGTGTGTCCTGTTTGAGACTCCTCTTCAAACTGAGCTTTTTGCCCAGCCCCTCTCTTTGTGGCGCTTTGCCTGACATGTCCCAAGGTTTAGGGTTATTTTTAGGGTTAGGTTTAGGTTTTAGGGTTAGGGTTAGGGTTAGGGTTAGGGTTAGGGATAGTGGTCAGTCTGTGGGACACAGCGGACAATCCATGTCTCAGGATACACAGCACTGGTGTCCCGTGTCCCCATGGTCGAGTCACGGATCACAGAAACACAGGAGCAAGCGGGCGTGTGGTGAACCAAGCCCTGAGACCTAGGATGAGCACTGGCAGGTTAGTGTAGTATAGGTTCTCACCTCCTGGCCGAAAGCGGCGGGGCACGGGCTCCCTCAGCTCTCAAGACCCGTGCATCCTTGAATGGACAGCCACTGCTTCACAGCCAGACCCCGTCCAGCGGCCTGGACTGGCTTCTCCCACGTTGCATCATCCCACAAAGAAGAAAACACTGCTCCTGTGCCAGGCTGACGTTTCGACCAGTGTTCTGGTCTTCTTCAAAGCCGAGGCACAGTAAGCAGTGTCATTGGCTAATGTGTCCTGTTTGAGACTCCTCTTCAAACTGAGCTTTTGCCCAGCCCCTCTCTTTGTGGCGCTTTGCCCTGACATGTCCCCAAGGTTTAGGGTTAGGTTTAGGGTTAGGTTTAGGTTTAGGGTTAGGGTTAGGGTTAGGGTTAGGGTTAGGGATAGTGGTCAGTCTGTGGGACACAGCGGGACAATCCATGTCTCAAGGATACACAGCACTGGTGTCCCGTGTCCCCATGGTCGAGTCACGGATCACAGAAACACAGGAGCGAAGCAGGCGTGTGGTGAGACCAAGCCCTGAGACCTAGGATGAGCACTGGCAGGTTAGTGTAAGTATAGGTTCTCACCTCCTGGCCAGGCGGCGGAGGCACGGGCTCCTCTCAGCTCTCAAGACCCCGTGCATCCCCTTGAATGGACAGCCACTGCTTCACAGCCAGACCCCGTCCAGCGGCCTGGACTGGCTTCTCCCACGTTGCATCATCCCACAAAGAAGAAAACACTGCTCCTGTGCCAGGCTGACGTTTCGACCAGTGTTCTGGTCTTCTTCAAAGCAGGCACAGTAAGCAGTGTGCGCTGGTGTGTCCTGTTTGAGACTCCTCTTCAAACTGAGCTTTTTGCCCAGCCCCTCTCTTTGTGGCGCTTTGCCCCTGACATGTCCCAAGGTTTAGGGTTAGGTTTAGGGTTAGGTTTAGGTTTAGGGTTAGGGTTAGGGTTAGGGTTAGGGTTAGGGATAGTGGTCAGTCTGTGGGACACAGCGGACAATCCATGTCTCAAGGATACACAGCACTGGTGTCCCCGTGTCCCCATGGTCGAGTCACGGATCACAGAAACACAGGAGCAAGCAGGCGTGTGGTGAACCAAGCCCTGAGACCTAGGATGAGCACTGGCAGGTTAGTGTAAGTATAGGTTCTCACCTCCTGGCGGCGGCGGGGCACGGGCTCCCTCCCAGCTCTCAAGACCCCGTGCATCCCCTTGAATGGACAGCCACTGCTTCACAGCCAGACCCCGTCCAACGGCCTGGACTGGCTTCTCCCACGTTGCATCATCCCACAAAGAAGAAAACACTGCTCCTGTGCCAGGCTGACGTTTCGACCAGTGTTCTGGTCTTCTTCAAAGCCGAGGCACAGTAAGCAGTGTGCGCTAGTGTGTCCTGTTTGAGACTCCTCTTCAAACTGAGCTTTTTGCCCAGCCCCTCTCTTTGTGGCGCTTTGCCTGACATGTCCCAAGGTTTAGGGTTAGGTTTAGGTTGAGTTAGGAGTTGAGTTAGGGTTAGGGTTAGGAGTTAGGGTTAGGGTTAGGGTTAGGGATAGTGGTCAGTCTGTGGGACACAGTGGACAATCCATGTCTCAAGGATACACAGCACTGGTGTCCCCGTGTCCCCATGGTCGAGTCACGGATCACAGAAACACAGGAGCAAGCAGGCGTGTGGTGAACCAAGCCCTGAGACCTAGGATGAGCACTGGCAGGTTAGTGTAAGTATAGGTTCTCACCTCCTGGCGAAAGCCGAGCGGAGGAGCCACGGGCTCCCTCAGCTCTCAAGACCCCGTGCATCCCCTTGAATGGACAGCCACTGCTTCTGTGGAAAGCCAGACCCCGTCCCTTGGCCTGGACTACAGCTTCTCCCACGTTGCATCATCCCACAAAGAAGAAAACACTGCTCCTGTATGCCCAGGCTGGCGCCCGTTACGACCAGTGTTCCTGGTCTTCTTCAAAGCCGAGGCACAGTAAGCAGTGTCTGGCTAGTGTGTCCCTGTTTGAGACTCCTCTTCAAACTGAGCTTTTTGCCCAGCCCCTCTCTTTGTGGCGCTTTGCCTGAAAAGCATGTCCCAAGGTTTAGGAGTTAGGTTTAGGGTTAGGTTTAGGTTTAGGGTTAGGAGGGTTAGGGTGTTAGGGTTAGGGTTAGGGATAGTGGTCAGTCTAGTGGGACACAGCGGACAATCCATGTCTCAAGGATACACAGCACTGGTGTCCCCCGTGTCCCCATGGTCCGAGTCACGGATCCACAGAAACACAGGAGCAAGCACAGGCGTGTGGTAGACCAAGCCCTGAGACCTAGGATGAGCACTGGCAGGTTAGTGTAAGTATAGGTTCTCACCTCCTGTGAGGCGAAGCGGGACACAGGCTCCCTCCCAGCTCTCAAGACCCCGTGCATCCCCTTGAATGGACAGCCACTGCTTCACAGCCAGACCCCGTCCATGACCTGGACTGGCTTCTCCCACGTAGACCATCATCCCACAAAGAAAACACTGCTCCTGTGCCAGGCTGATGTTGTTTGACCAGTGTTCTGGTCTTCTTCAAAGCAGAGGCACAGTAAGCAGTGTGCGCTGAAAATAATAATGTCCTGTTTGAGACTCCTCTTCAAACTGAGCTTTTTTTACCCAGCCCTCTCTTTGTGGCGCTTTGCCCTGACATGTCCCAAGGTTTAGGATTGGAGAGAGTTTAAGTTGAAGTTTGGGATTTAGGAGTTGGGAGTTAGGGTTGGAGTTAGAGTTAGAGGGATAATGTGGTCAGTCTGTGGGACCCAGCTGGACAATCCATGTCTCAAGGATGCATGCACTGGAGTGTCCCGTGTCCCCATGG
>CM068366.1:0-77500 GCA_034769755.1 Odontamblyopus lacepedii
GTAGGAGTAAAAGTACTACAGTCGCAGTAAAAGTACTACAGTAATAGTAAAAGTACTACAGTCGCAGTAAAAGTCCTACAGTAGGAGTAAAAGTTCTACAGTCGCAGGAAAAGTCCTACAGTAGTAGTAAAAGTCCTACAGTAGGAGTAAAAGTACTACAGTCGCAGTAGAAGTACTACAGTCGCAGTAAAAGTACTACAGTCGCAGTAGAAGTACTACAGTCACAGTAAAAGTCCTACAGTCGCAGTAGAAGTACTACAGTCGCCGTAAAAGTACTACAGTCACAGTAGAAGTAGTAAAGTCCCAGTAAAAATACTACAGTCGCAGTAGAAGTACTACAGTCCCAGTAAAAGTACTACAGTAGTAGTAAAAGTCCTACAGAAGTAGTAAAAGTCCTACAGTAGGAGTAAAAGTCGTACAGTAGTAGTAAAAGTACTACAGTAGGAGTAAAAGTCCTACAGTAGTAGTAAAAGTACTACAGTAGTAGTAGTACCACTACTAGTAGTAACAGTCTACAGTAGTAGTAGAGTAGTAACAGTCCTACAGTAGTAGTAAAAGTCCTACAGTAGTAGTAAAAGTACTACAGTAGGAGTAAAAGTCGTACAGTAGTAGTAAAAGTCCTACAGTAGGAGTAAAAGTCCTACAGTAGGAGTAACAGTACTACAGTAGTAGTAAAAGTACTACAGTCGCAGTAAAAGTCCTACAGTAGGAGTAAAAGTACTACAGTAGTAGTAAAAGTCCTACAGAAGTAGTAAAAGTCCTACAGTAGGAGTAAAAGTCCTACAGAAGTAGTAAAAGTCCTACAGTAGGAGTAAAAGTCCTACAGTAGGAGTAAAAGTCCTACAGTAGGAGTAACAGTACTACAGTAGTAGTAAAAGTCCTACAGTAGTAGTAAAAGTACTACAGTAGTAGTAAAAGTCCAACAGTAGTAGTAAAAGTCCTACAGTAGTAGTAAAAGTCCTACAGTAGTAGTAACAGTCCTACAGTAGTAGTAAAAGTCCTACAGTAGTAGTAAAAGTCCTACAGTAGTAGTAACAGTACTACAGTAGTAGTAAAAATACTACAGTAGTAGTAAAAGTACTACAGTAGTAGTAAAAGTCCAACAGTAGTAGTAAAAGTCCTACAGTAGTAGTAACAGTCCTACAGTAGTAGTAACAGTACTACAGTAGTAGTAAAAGTCCTACAGTAGTAGTACAAGTCCTACAGTAGTAGTAACAGTACTACAGTAGTAGTACAAGTCCTACAGTAGTAGTAAAAGTCCTACAGTAGTAGTAACAGTATTACAGTAGTAGTAAAAGTACTACAGTAGTAGTAAAAGTACTACAGTAGTAGTAAAAGTACTGCAGTCGCAGTAAAAGTACTACAGTAGTAGTAAAAGTACTACAGTAGTAGTAACAGTACTACAGAAGTAGTAAAAGTCCTACAATAGTAGTAAAAGTCCTACAGTAGTAGTAAAAGTCCTACAGTAGTAGTAACAGTACTACAGTAGTAGTAAAAGTCCTACAGTACTAGTAACAGTACTACAGTAGTAGTAAAAGTACTACAGTAGTAGTAACAGTACTACAGAAGTAGTAAAAGTCCTACAGTAGTAGTAACAGTACTACAGAAGTAGTAAAAGTCCTACAGTAGTAGTAACAGTACTACAGTAGTAGTAAAAGTCCTACAGTAGTAGTAAAAGTACTACAGTAGTAGTACAAGTCCTACAGTAGTAGTAACAGTACTACAGTAGTAGTAAAAGTCCTACAGTAGTAGTAACAGTACTACAGTAGTAGTAAAAGTCCTACAGTAGTAGTAACAGTACTACAGTAGTAGTAAAAGTCCTACAGTAGTAGTAAAAGTACTACAGTAGTAGTAAAAGTACTACAGTAGTAGTAACAGTACTACAGAAGTAGTAAAAGTCCTACAGTAGTAGTAACAGTACTACAGTAGTAGTAAAAGTCCTACAGTAGTAGTAAAAGTACTACAGTAGTAGTAACAGTACTACAGTAGTAGTAACAGTACTACAGTAGTAGTAACAGTACTACAGTAGTAGTAACAGTACTACAGTAGTAGTAAAAGTCCTACAGTAGTAGTAACAGTACTACAGTAGTAGTAAAAGTCCTACAGTAGTAGTAAAAGTACTACAGTAGTAGTAACAGTACTACAGTAGTAGTAACAGTACTACAGTAGTAGTACAAGTCCTACAGTAGTAGTAACAGTACTACAGTAGTAGTAAAAGTCCTACAGTAGTAGTAACAGTACTACAGTAGTAGTAACAGTCCTACAGTAGTAGTAACAGTACTACAGTAGTAGTAACAGTACTACAGTAGTAGTAACAGTCCTACAGTAGTAGTAACAGTCCTACAGTAGTAGTAACAGTCCTACAGTAGTAGTAACAGTCCTACAGTAGTAGTAAAGTCCTACAGTCACAGTAAAAGTCCTACAGTAGTAGTAACAGTACTACAGTAGTAGTAAAAGTCCTACAGTAGTAGTAACAGTACTACAGTAGTAGTAACAGTCCTACAGTAGTAGTAACAGTCCTACAGTACTAGTAAAAGTCCTACAGTAGTAGTAAAAGTACTACAGTAGTTGTATAAGTACTACAGTAGTAGTAACAGTACTACAGTAGTAGTAAAAGTCCTACAGTAGTAGTAACAGTACTACAGTAATAGTAACAGTCCTACAGTCACAGTAAAAGTCCTACAGTAGTAGTAACAGTACTACAGTAGTAGTAACAGTCCTACAGTAGTAGTAACAGTACTACAGTAGTAGTAAAAGTACTACAGTAGTAGTAACAGTCCTACAGTAGTAGTAACAGTCCTACAGTAGTAGTAAAAGTCCTACAGTAGTAGTAAAAGTCCTACAGTAGTAGTAACAGTACTACAGTAGTAGTAAAAATACTACAGTAGTAGTAAAAGTCCTACAGCAGTAGTAACAGTCCTACAGTAGTAGTAACAGTCCTACAGTAGTAGTAACAGTCCTACAGTAGTAGTAAAAGTACTACAGTAGTAGTAACAGTACTACAGTAGTAGTAAAAGTCCTACAGTAGTAGTAACAGTACTACAGTAGTAGTAGTAACAGTCCTACAGTAGTAGTAAAAGTCCTACAGTAGTAGTAACAGTCCTACAGTAGTAGTAAAAGTCCTACAGTAGTAGTAAAAGTCCTACAGTAGTAGTAACAGTACTACAGTAGTAGTAAAAATACTACAGTAGTAGTAAAAGTCCTACAGAGTAGTCTACAGTAGTAGTAACAGTCCTACAGTAGTTGTACACGTCCCACAGTAGTAGTAACAGTACTACAGTAGTTGTAACACCACTACTGTAGTAGTAAAAGTCCTACAGTAGTAGTAATAGTACTACAGTAGTAGTAAAAGTACTACAGTAGTAGTAAAAGTCCTACAGTAGTAGTAACAGTACAGTAGTAGTAACAGTCCTACAGTAGTAGTAAAAAGTCCTACAGTAGTAGTAAAAGTCCTACAGTAGTAGTAACAGTACTACAGTAGTAGTAAAAGTCCTACAGTAGTAGTAAAAGTACTACAGTAGTAGTAAAAGTCCTACAGTAGTAGTAACAGTACTGCAGTAGTAGTAACAGTACTACAGTAGTAGTAACAGTCCTACAGTAGTAGTAACAGTACTACAGTAGTAGTAACAGTACTACAGTAGTAGTAACAGTCCTACAGTAGGAGTAACAGTACTACAGTAGTAGTAACAGTACTACAGGAGTAGTAAAGTCCTACAGTAGTAGTAAAAGTACTACAGTAGTAGTAAAAGTCCTACAGTAGTAGTAAAAGTCCTACAGTAGTAGTAAAAGTACTACAGTAGTAGTAACAGTACTACAGTAGTAGTAACAGTACTACAGTAGTAGTAAAAGTCCTAAAGTAGTAGTAACAGTACTACAGTAGTAGTAAAAGTCCTACAGTCACAGTAAAAGTCCTACAGTAGTAGTAACAGTACTACAGTAGTAGTAACAGTACTACAGTAGTAGTAACAGTCCTACAGTATTAGTAACAGTACTACAGTAGGAGTAAGAGTCCTACAGTCACAGTACTACAGTAAGTAGTCCTACAGTAGTAGTAAAAGTACTACAGTAGTAGTAACAGTACTACAGTAGTAGTAACAGTACTACAGTAGTAGTAAAAGTCCTACAGTCAGAGTAACAGTCCTACAGTAGTAGTAACAGTACTACAGTAGTAGTACAAGTCCTACAGTAGTAGTAACAGTACTACAGTAGTAGTAAAAGTCCTACAGTAGTAGTAAAAGTCCTACAGTAGTAGTAACAGTACTACAGTAGTAGTAAAAGTCCTACAGTAGTAGTAACAGTACTACAGTAGTAGTAACAGTACTACAGTAGTAGTACAAGTCCTACAGTAGTAGTAACAGTACTACAGTAGTAGTAACAGTACTACAGTAGTAGTAACAGTACTACAGTAGTAGTAAAAGTACTACAGTAGTAGTAAAAGTCCTACAGTAGTAGTAAAAGTACTACAGTAGTAGTAACAGTCCTACAGTAGTAGTAACAGTACTACAGTAGTAGTAACAGTACTACAGTAGTAGTAACAGTCCTACAGTAGTAGTAACAGTACTACAGTAGTAGTAACAGTACTACAGTAGTAGTAACAGTCCTACAGTAGTAGTAACAGTCCTACAGTAGTAGTAAAAGTACTACAGTAGTAGTAACAGTCCTACAGTAGTAGTAACAGTACTACAGTAGTAGTAACAGTCCTACAGTAGTAGTAACAGTCCTACAGTAGTAGTAACACTACTACAGTAGTAGTAAAAGTACTACAGTAGTAGTAACAGTCCTACAGTAGTAGTAACAGTACTACAGTAGTAGTAAAAGTACTACAGTAGTAGTAAAAGTCCTACAGTAGTAGTAAAAGTCCTACAGTAGTAGTAAAAGTACTACAGTAGTAGTAAAAGTCCTACAGTAGTAGTAAAAGTCCTACAGTAGTAGTAAAAGTCCTACAGTAGTAGTAAAAGTACTACAGTAGTAGTAAAAATACTACAGTAGGAGTAAAAGTCCTACAGTAGTAGTAAAATTCCTACAGTAGTAGTAACAGTCCTACAGTAGTAGTAAAAATACTACAGTAGTAGTAAAAGTCCTACAGTAGTAGTAAAAGTCCTACAGTAGTAGTAACAGTCCTACAGTAGTAGTAAAAGTCCTACAGTAATAGTAAAAGTACTACAGTAGTAGTAACAGTCCTACAGTCACAGTAAAAGTCCTACAGTAGTAGTAACAGTACTACAGTAGTAGTAAAAGTCCTACAGTAGTAGTAACAGTACTACAGTAGTAGTAACAGTCCTACAGTCACAGTAAAAGTCCTACAGTAGTAGTAAAAGTACTACAGTAGTAGTAAAAGTACTACAGTAGTAGTAACAGTACTACAGTAGTAGTAAAAGTCCTACAGTCACAGTAAAAGTCCTACAGTAGTAGTAACAGTACTACAGTAGTAGTAACAGTCCTACAGTCACAGTAAAAGTCCTACAGTAGTAGTAAAAGTACTACAGTAGTAGTAAAAGTCCTACAGTAGTAGTAACAGTACTACAGTAGTAGTAAAAGTCCTACAGTCACAGTAAAAGTCCTACAGTAGTAGTAACAGTACTACAGTAGTAGTACAAGTCCTACAGTAGTAGTAACAGTACTACAGTAGTAGTAAAAGTCCTACAGTACTAGTAACAGTACTACAGTAGTAGTACAAGTCCTACAGTAGTAGTAACAGTACTACAGTAGTAGTAAAAGTCCTACAGTAGTAGTAAAAGTCCTACAGTAGTAGTAACAGTACTACAGTAGTAGTAAAAGTCCTACAGTAGTAGTAACAGTACTACAGTAGTAGTAAAAGTACTACAGTAGTAGTAAAAGTCCTACAGTAGTAGTAACAGTACTGCAGTAGTAGTAACAGTACTACAGTAGTAGTAACAGTCCTACAGTAGTAGTAACAGTCCTACAGTAGTAGTAACAGTACTACAGTAGTAGTAACAGTACTACAGTAGTAGTAACAGTCCTACAGTCACAGTAAAAGTCCTACAGTAGTAGTAACAGTACTACAGTAGTAGTAAAAGTCCTACAGTAGTAGTAACAGTACTACAGTAGTAGTAACAGTCCTACAGTCACAGTAAAAGTCCTACAGTAGTAGTAAAAGTACTACAGTAGTAGTAAAAGTACTACAGTAGTAGTAACAGTACTACAGTAGTAGTAAAAGTCCTAAAGTAGTAGTAACAGTACTACAGTAGTAGTAAAAGTCCTACAGTCACAGTAAAAGTCCTACAGTAGTAGTAACAGTACTACAGTAGTAGTAACAGTCCTACAGTCACAGTAAAAGTCCTACAGTAGTAGTAAAAGTACTACAGTAGTAGTAAAAGTCCTACAGTAGTAGTAACAGTACTACAGTAGTAGTAAAAGTCCTACAGTCACAGTAAAAGTCCTACAGTAGTAGTAACAGTACTACAGTAGTAGTACAAGTCCTACAGTAGTAGTAACAGTACTACAGTAGTAGTAAAAGTCCTACAGTAGTAGTAAAAGTCCTACAGTAGTAGTAAAAGTCCTACAGTAGTAGTAACAGTACTACAGTAGTAGTACAAGTCCTACAGTAGTAGTAACAGTACTACAGTAGTAGTAACAGTACTACAGTAGTAGTACAAGTCCTACAGTAGTAGTAATAGTACTACAGTAGTAGTAAAAGTACTACAGTCGCAGTAAAAGTCCTACAGTAGTAGTAACAGTACTACAGTAATAGTAAAAGTCCTACAGTAGTAGTAACAGTACTACAGTAGTAGTAAAAGTACTACAGTAGTAGTAAAAGTCCTACAGTAGTAGTAACAGTACTGCAGTAGTAGTAACAGTACTACAGTAGTAGTAACAGTCCTACAGTAGTAGTAACAGTACTACAGTAGTAGTAACAGTACTACAGTAGTAGTAACAGTCCTACAGTAGTAGTAACAGTACTACAGTAGTAGTAAAAGTCCTACAGTAGTAGTAACAGTACTACAGTAGTAGTAACAGTCCTACAGTCACAGTAAAAGTCCTACAGTAGTAGTAAAAGTACTACAGTAGTAGTAAAAGTACTACAGTAGTAGTAACAGTACTACAGTAGTAGTAAAAGTCCTAAAGTAGTAGTAACAGTACTACAGTAGTAGTAAAAGTCCTACAGTCACAGTAAAAGTCCTACAGTAGTAGTAACAGTACTACAGTAGTAGTAACAGTCCTACAGTCACAGTAAAAGTCCTACAGTAGTAGTAAAAGTACTACAGTAGTAGTAAAAGTCCTACAGTAGTAGTAACAGTACTACAGTAGTAGTAAAAGTCCTACAGTCACAGTAAAAGTCCTACAGTAGTAGTAACAGTACTACAGTAGTAGTACAAGTCCTACAGTAGTAGTAACAGTACTACAGTAGTAGTAAAAGTCCTACAGTAGTAGTAAAAGTCCTACAGTAGTAGTAACAGTACTACAGTAGTAGTACAAGTCCTACAGTAGTAGTAACAGTACTACAGTAGTAGTAACAGTACTACAGTAGTAGTACAAGTCCTACAGTAGTAGTAATAGTACTACAGTAGTAGTAAAAGTACTACAGTCGCAGTAAAAGTACTACAGTAGTAGTAAAAGTCCTACAGTAGTAGTAAAAGTACTACAGTAGTAGTAACAGTCCTACAGTAGTAGTAACAGTACTACAGTAGTAGTAACAGTACTACAGTAGTAGTAACAGTACTACAGTAGTAGTAACAGTCCTACAGTAGTAGTAAAAGTACTACAGTAGTAGTAACAGTACTACAGTAGTAGTAACAGTCCTACAGTAGTAGTAACAGTCCTACAGTAGTAGTAAAAGTACTACAGTAGTAGTAACAGTCCTACAGTAGTAGTAACAGTACTACAGTAGTAGTAACAGTCCTACAGTAGTAGTAACAGTTCTACAGTAGTAGTAACACTACTACAGTAGTAGTAAAAGTACTACAGTAGTAGTAACAGTCCTACAGTAGTAGTAACAGTACTACAGTAGTAGTAAAAGTACTACAGTAGTAGTAACAGTCCTACAGTAGTAGTAACAGTCCTACAGTAGTAGTAAAAGTCCTACAGTAGTAGTAAAAGTCCTACAGTAGTAGTAACAGTACTACAGTAGTAGTAAAAATACTACAGTAGTAGTAAAAGTCCTACAGCAGTAGTAACAGTCCTACAGTAGTAGTAACAGTCCTACAGTAGTAGTAAAAATACTACAGTAGTAGTAAAAGTCCTACAGTAGTAGTAAAAATACTACAGTAGTAGTAAAAGTCCTACAGTAGTAGTAACAGTACTACAGTAGTAGTAAAAGTACTACAGTAGTAGTAAAAGTCCTACAGTAGTAGTAAAAGTCCTACAGTAGTAGTAAAAGTACTACAGTAGTAGTAAAAGTCCTACAGTAGTAGTAAAAGTCCTACAGTAGTAGTAAAAGTACTACAGTAGTAGTAAAAGTACTACAGTAGTAGTAAAAGTACTACAGTAGGAGTAAAAGTCCTACAGTAGTAGTAAAAGTCCTACAGTAGTAGTAAAAGTCCTACAGTAGTAGTAACAGTACTACAGTAGTAGTAAAAATACTACAGTAGTAGTAAAAGTCCTACAGCAGTAGTAACAGTCCTACAGTAGTAGTAAAAGTCCTACAGTAGTAGTAACAGTCCTACAGTAGTAGTAAAAGTACTACAGTAGTAGTAACAGTCCTACAGTCACAGTAAAAGTCCTACAGTAGTAGTAACAGTACTACAGTAGTAGTAAAAGTCCTACAGTAGTAGTAACAGTACTACAGTAGTAGTAACAGTCCTACAGTCACAGTAAAAGTCCTACAGTAGTAGTAAAAGTACTACAGTAGTAGTAAAAGTACTACAGTAGTAGTAACAGTACTACAGTAGTAGTAAAAGTCCTAAAGTAGTAGTAACAGTACTACAGTAGTAGTAAAAGTCCTACAGTCACAGTAAAAGTCCTACAGTAGTAGTAACAGTACTACAGTAGTAGTAACAGTCCTACAGTCACAGTAAAAGTCCTACAGTAGTAGTAAAAGTACTACAGTAGTAGTAAAAGTCCTACAGTAGTAGTAACAGTACTACAGTAGTAGTAAAAGTCCTACAGTCACAGTAAAAGTCCTACAGTAGTAGTAACAGTACTACAGTAGTAGTACAAGTCCTACAGTAGTAGTAACAGTACTACAGTAGTAGTAAAAGTCCTACAGTAGTAGTAAAAGTCCTACAGTAGTAGTAAAAGTCCTACAGTAGTAGTAACAGTACTACAGTAGTAGTACAAGTCCTACAGTAGTAGTAACAGTACTACAGTAGTAGTAACAGTACTACAGTAGTAGTAACAGTACTACAGTAGTAGTACAAGTCCTACAGTAGTAGTAATAGTACTACAGTAGTAGTAAAAGTACTACAGTCGCAGTAAAAGTACTACAGTAGTAGTAAAAGTCCTACAGTAGTAGTAAAAGTACTACAGTAGTAGTAACAGTCCCACAGTAGTAGTAACAGTACTACAGTAGTAGTAACAGTACTACAGTAGTAGTAACAGTACTACAGTAGTAGTAACAGTACTACTGTAGTAGTAAAAGTACTGCTGTAGTAGTAACAGTAGTAGTACAGTACTACAGTAGTAGTAACAGTACTACAGTAGTAGTAACAGTCCTACAGTAGTAGTAACAGTACTACAGTAGTAGTAACAGTACTACTGTAGTAGTAAAAGTACTACAGTAGTAGTAACAGTCCTACAGTAGTAGTAACAGTCCTACAGTAATAGTAAAATTCCTACAGTAGTAGTAAAAATACTACAGTAGTAGTAAAAGTCCTACAGTAGTAGTAAAAGTCCTACAGTAGTAGTAACAGTCCTACAGTAGTAGTAAAAATACTACAGTAGTAGTAAAAGTCCTACAGTAGTAGTAAAAGTACTACAGTAGTAGTAAAAGTCCTACAGTAGTAGTAAAAGTACTACAGTAGTAGTAACAGTCCTACAGTCACAGTAAAGGTCCTACAGTAGTAGTAACAGTACTACAGTAGTAGTAACAGTACTACTGTAGTAGTAAAAGTACTACAGTAGTAGTAACAGTCCTACAGTAGTAGTAACAGTCCTACAGTAGTAGTAAAATTCCTACAGTAGTAGTAACAGTCCTACAGTAGTAGTAAAAGTCCTACAGTAGTAGTAAAAGTCCTACAGTAGTAGTAACAGTCCTACAGTAGTAGTAAAAGTCCTACAGTAGTAGTAAAAGTCCTACAGTAGTAGTAAAAGTACTACAGTAGTAGTAACAGTCCTACAGTAGTAGTAACAGTCCTACAGTAGTAGTAAAAGTCCTACAGTAGTAGTAAAAGTCCTACAGTAGTAGTAAAAGTCCTACAGTAGTAGTAACAGTACTACAGTAGTAGTAAAAGTCCTACAGTAGTAGTAACAGTACTACAGTAGTAGTAACAGTCCTACAGTCACAGTAAAAGTCCTACAGTAGTAGTAAAAGTACTACAGTAGTAGTAAAAGTACTACAGTAGTAGTAACAGTACTACAGTAGTAGTAAAAGTCCTAAAGTAGTAGTAACAGTACTACAGTAGTAGTAAAAGTCCTACAGTCACAGTAAAAGTCCTACAGTAGTAGTAACAGTACTACAGTAGTAGTAACAGTCCTACAGTCACAGTAAAAGTCCTACAGTAGTAGTAAAAGTACTACAGTAGTAGTAACAGTACTACAGTAGTAGTAAAAGTCCTACAGTCACAGTAAAAGTACTACAGTAGTAGGAAAAGTCCTACAGTAGGAGTAAAGTACTACAGTAGTAGTAAAAGTACTACAGTAGGAGTAAAAGTCCTACAGTAGTAGTAAAAGTCCAACAGTAGTAGTAAAAGTCCTACAGTAGTAGTAACAGTACTACAGTAGTAGTAAAAGTCCTACAGTAGTAGTAAAAGTACTACAGTAGTAGTAACAGTACTACAGTAGTAGTAACAGTCCTACAGTAGTAGTAACAGTCCTACAGTAGTAGTAAAAGTCCTACAGTAGTATTAACAGTACTACAGTAGTAGTAAAAGTACTACAGTCGCAGTAAAAGTACTACAGTAGGAGTAAAAGTCCTACAGTAGGAGTAAAAGTCCTACAGTCGCAGTAAAAGTACTACAGTAGTAGGAAAAGTCCTACAGTAGGAGTAAAAGTACTACAGTAGTAGTAAAAGTCCAACAGTAGTAGTAAAAGTCCTACAGTAGTAGTAACAGTCCTACAGTAGTAGTAAAAGTCCTACAGTAGTAGTACAAGTCCTACAGTAGTAGTAACAGTACTACAGTAGTAGTACAAGTCCTACAGTAGTAGTAACAGTACTACAGTAGTAGTAAAAGTCCTACAGTAGTAGTAACAGTACTACAGTAGTAGTAAAAGTACTAGTCGCAGTAAAAGTACTACAGTAGTAGTAAAAGTACTACAGTAGTAGTAACAGTACTACAGAAGTAGTAAAAGTCCTACAGTAGTAGTAACAGTACTACAGTAGTAGTAAAAGTCCTACAGTAGTAGTAAAAATACTACAGTAGTAGTAACAGTACTACAGTAGTAGTAACAGTACTACAGTAGTAGTACAAGTCCTACAGTAGTAGTAACAGTACTACAGTAGTAGTAAAAGTCCTACAGTAGTAGTAACAGTATTACAGTAGTAGTAAAAGTCCTACAGTAGTAGTAAAAGTACTACAGTAGTAGTAACAGTACTACAGTAGTAGTACAAGTCCTACAGTAGTAGTAACAGTACTACAGTAGTAGTAAAAGTCCTACAGTAGTAGTAAAAGTCCTACAGTAGTAGTAACAGTAGTACAGTAGTAGTAAAAGTCCTACAGTAGTAGTAACAGTACTACAGTAGTAGTAAAAGTACTACAGTAGTAGTAAAAGTC
Organism: Odontamblyopus lacepedii; assembly: GCA_034769755.1. Taxonomy (NCBI): domain Eukaryota; kingdom Metazoa; phylum Chordata; class Actinopteri; order Gobiiformes; family Gobiidae; genus Odontamblyopus; species Odontamblyopus lacepedii. The sequence continues at coordinate 11,829 of CM068366.1, forward strand.
CTACAGTAGTAGTAACAGTACTGCAGTAGTAGTAACAGTACTACAGTAGTAGTAACAGTCCTACAGTAGTAGTAACAGTACTACAGTAGTAGTAACAGTACTACAGTAGTAGTAACAGTCCTACAGTCACAGTAAAAGTCCTACAGTAGTAGTAACAGTACTACAGTAGTAGTAAAAGTCCTACAGTAGTAGTAACAGTACTACAGTAGTAGTAACAGTCCTACAGTCACAGTAAAAGTCCTACAGTAGTAGTAAAAGTACTACAGTAGTAGTAAAAGTACTACAGTAGTAGTAACAGTACTACAGTAGTAGTAAAAGTCCTAAAGTAGTAGTAACAGTACTACAGTAGTAGTAAAAGTCCTACAGTCACAGTAAAAGTCCTACAGTAGTAGTAACAGTACTACAGTAGTAGTAACAGTCCTACAGTCACAGTAAAAGTCCTACAGTAGTAGTAAAAGTACTACAGTAGTAGTAAAAGTCCTACAGTAGTAGTAACAGTACTACAGTAGTAGTAAAAGTCCTACAGTCACAGTAAAAGTCCTACAGTAGTAGTAACAGTACTACAGTAGTAGTACAAGTCCTACAGTAGTAGTAACAGTACTACAGTAGTAGTAAAAGTCCTACAGTAGTAGTAAAAGTCCTACAGTAGTAGTAAAAGTCCTATAGTAGTAGTAACAGTACTACAGTAGTAGTACAAGTCCTACAGTAGTAGTAACAGTACTACAGTAGTAGTAACAGTACTACAGTAGTAGTAAAAGTCCTAAAGTAGTAGTAACAGTACTACAGTAGTAGTAAAAGTCCTACAGTCACAGTAAAAGTCCTACAGTAGTAGTAACAGTACTACAGTAGTAGTAACAGTCCTACAGTCACAGTAAAAGTCCTACAGTAGTAGTAAAAGTACTACAGTAGTAGTAAAAGTCCTACAGTAGTAGTAACAGTACTACAGTAGTAGTAAAAGTCCTACAGTCACAGTAAAAGTCCTACAGTAGTAGTAACAGTACTACAGTAGTAGTACAAGTCCTACAGTAGTAGTAAAAGTCCTACAGTAGTAGTAACAGTACTACAGTAGTAGTAAAAGTCCTACAGTAGTAGTAAAAGTCCTACAGTAGTAGTAACAGTACTACAGTAGTAGTAACAGTACTACAGTAGTAGTAACAGTACTACAGTAGTAGTAACAGTACTACAGTAGTAGTAAAAATACTACAGTAGTAGTAAAAGTCCTACAGTAGTAGTAAAAGTACTACAGTAGTAGTAACAGTCCTACAGTCACAGTAAAGGTCCTACAGTAGTAGTAACAGTACTACAGTAGTAGTAACAGTACTACTGTAGTAGTAAAAGTACTACAGTAGTAGTAACAGTCCTACAGTAGTAGTAACAGTCCTACAGTAGTAGTAAAATTCCTACAGTAGTAGTAACAGTCCTACAGTAGTAGTAAAAATACTACAGTAGTAGTAAAAGTCCTACAGTAGTAGTAAAAGTCCTACAGTAGTAGTAACAGTCCTACAGTAGTAGTAAAAGTCCTACAGTAGTAGTAAAAGTACTACAGTAGTAGTAACAGTCCTACAGTCACAGTAAAAGTCCTACAGTAGTAGTAACAGTACTACAGTAGTAGTAAAAGTCCTACAGTAGTAGTAACAGTACTACAGTAGTAGTAACAGTCCTACAGTCACAGTAAAAGTCCTACAGTAGTAGTAAAAGTACTACAGTAGTAGTAAAAGTACTACAGTAGTAGTAACAGTACTACAGTAGTAGTAAAAGTCCTAAAGTAGTAGTAACAGTACTACAGTAGTAGTAAAAGTCCTACAGTCACAGTAAAAGTCCTACAGTAGTAGTAACAGTACTACAGTAGTAGTAACAGTCCTACAGTCACAGTAAAAGTCCTACAGTAGTAGTAAAAGTACTACAGTAGTAGTAACAGTACTACAGTAGTAGTAAAAGTCCTACAGTCACAGTAAAAGTACTACAGTAGTAGGAAAAGTCCTACAGTAGGAGTAAAAGTACTACAGTAGGAGTAAAAGTCCTACAGTAGTAGTAAAAGTCCAACAGTAGTAGTAAAAGTCCTACAGTAGTAGTAACAGTACTACAGTAGTAGTAAAAGTCCTACAGTAGTAGTAAAAGTACTACAGTAGTAGTAACAGTACTACAGTAGTAGTAACAGTCCTACAGTAGTAGTAACAGTCCTACAGTAGTAGTAAAAGTCCTACAGTAGTATTAACAGTACTACAGTAGTAGTAAAAGTACTACAGTCGCAGTAAAAGTACTACAGTAGGAGTAAAAGTCCTACAGTAGGAGTAAAAGTACTACAGTAGTAGTAAAAGTCCAACAGTAGTAGTAAAAGTCCTACAGTAGTAGTAACAGTCCTACAGTAGTAGTAAAAGTCCTACAGTAGTAGTACAAGTCCTACAGTAGTAGTAACAGTAGTAGTAAAAGTACTACAGTAGGAGTAAAAGTCCTACAGTAGGAGTAAAAGTCCTACAGTCGCAGTAAAAGTACTACAGTAGTAGGAAAAGTCCTACAGTAGGAGTAAAAGTACTACAGTAGTAGTAAAAGTCCAACAGTAGTAGTAAAAGTCCTACAGTAGTAGTACAAGTCCTACAGTAGTAGTAACAGTACTACAGTAGTAGTAAAAGTCCTACAGTAGTAGTAACAGTACTACAGTAGTAGTAAAAGTACTAGTCGCAGTAAAAGTACTACAGTAGTAGTAAAAGTACTACAGTAGTAGTAACAGTACTACAGAAGTAGTAAAAGTCCTACAGTAGTAGTAACAGTACTACAGTAGTAGTAAAAGTCCTACAGTAGTAGTAAAAATACTACAGTAGTAGTAACAGTACTACAGTAGTAGTAACAGTACTACAGTAGTAGTACAAGTCCTACAGTAGTAGTAACAGTACTACAGTAGTAGTAAAAGTCCTACAGTAGTAGTAACAGTATTACAGTAGTAGTAAAAGTCCTACAGTAGTAGTAAAAGTACTACAGTAGTAGTAACAGTACTACAGTAGTAGTAACAGTACTACAGTAGTAGTACAAGTCCTACAGTAGTAGTAACAGTACTACAGTAGTAGTAAAAGTCCTACAGTAGTAGTAAAAGTCCTACAGTAGTAGTAACAGTAGTACAGTAGTAGTAAAAGTCCTACAGTAGTAGTAACAGTACTACAGTAGTAGTAAAAGTACTACAGTAGTAGTAAAAGTCCTACAGTAGTAGTAACAGTACTGCAGTAGTAGTAACAGTACTACAGTAGTAGTAACAGTCCTACAGTAGTAGTAACAGTACTACAGTAGTAGTAACAGTACTACAGTAGTAGTAACAGTCCTACAGTCACAGTAAAAGTCCTACAGTAGTAGTAACAGTACTACAGTAGTAGTAAAAGTCCTACAGTAGTAGTAACAGTACTACAGTAGTAGTAACAGTCCTACAGTCACAGTAAAAGTCCTACAGTAGTAGTAAAAGTACTACAGTAGTAGTAAAAGTACTACAGTAGTAGTAACAGTACTACAGTAGTAGTAACAGTACTACAGTAGTAGTAAAAGTCCTAAAGTAGTAGTAACAGTACTACAGTAGTAGTAAAAGTCCTACAGTCACAGTAAAAGTCCTACAGTAGTAGTAACAGTACTACAGTAGTAGTAACAGTCCTACAGTCACAGTAAAAGTCCTACAGTAGTAGTAAAAGTACTACAGTAGTAGTAAAAGTCCTACAGTAGTAGTAACAGTACTACAGTAGTAGTAAAAGTCCTACAGTCACAGTAAAAGTCCTACAGTAGTAGTAACAGTACTACAGTAGTAGTACAAGTCCTACAGTAGTAGTAACAGTACTACAGTAGTAGTAAAAGTCCTACAGTAGTAGTAAAAGTCCTACAGTAGTAGTAAAAGTCCTATAGTAGTAGTAACAGTACTACAGTAGTAGTACAAGTCCTACAGTAGTAGTAACAGTACTACAGTAGTAGTAACAGTACTACAGTAGTAGTAAAAGTCCTACAGTAGTAGTAAAAGTCCTACAGTAGTAGTAACAGTAGTACAGTAGTAGTAAAAGTCCTACAGTAGTAGTAACAGTACTACAGTAGTAGTAACAGTCCTACAGTAGTAGTAAAAGTACTACAGTAGTAGTAACAGTCCTACAGTAGTAGTAACAGTACTACAGTAGTAGTAACAGTCCTACAGTAGTAGTAACAGTCCTACAGTAGTAGTAACACTACTACAGTAGTAGTAACACTACTACAGTAGTAGTAAAAGTACTACAGTAGTAGTAACAGTCCTACAGTAGTAGTAACAGTACTACAGTAGTAGTAAAAGTACTACAGTAGTAGTAACAGTCCTACAGTAGTAGTAACAGTCCTACAGTAGTAGTAAAAGTCCTACAGTAGTAGTAACAGTCCTACAGTAGTAGTAAAAATACTACAGTAGTAGTAAAAGTCCTACAGTAGTAGTAAAAATACTACAGTAGTAGTAAAAGTCCTACAGTAGTAGTAAAAGTCCTACAGTAGTAGTAAAAGTACTACAGTAGTAGTAAAAATACTACAGTAGGAGTAAAAGTCCTACAGTAGTAGTAAAATTCCTACAGTAGTAGTAACAGTCCTACAGCAGTAGTAAAAATACTACAGTAGTAGTAAAAGTCCTACAGTAGTAGTAAAAGTCCTACAGTAGTAGTAACAGTCCTACAGTAGTAGTAAAAGTCCTACAGTAGTAGTAAAAGTACTACAGTAGTAGTAACAGTCCTACAGTAGTAGTAACAGTCCTACAGTAGTAGTAACAGTCCTACAGTAGTAGTAAAAGTACTACAGTAGTAGTAACAGTACTACAGTAGTAGTAACAGTACTACAGTAGTAGTAACAGTACTACTGTAGTAGTAAAAGTACTACAGTAGTAGTAACAGTCCTACAGTAGTAGTAACAGTCCTACAGTAGTAGTAAAAGTACTACAGTAGTAGTAACAGTCCTACAGTAGTAGTAACAGTACTACAGTAGTAGTAACAGTCCTACAGTAGTAGTAACAGTTCTACAGTAGTAGTAACACTACTACAGTAGTAGTAACAGTCCTACAGTAGTAGTAACAGTCCTACAGTAGTAGTAAAAGTCCTACAGTAGTAGTAAAAGTCCTACAGTAGTAGTAACAGTACTACAGTAGTAGTAAAAATACTACAGTAGTAGTAAAAGTCCTACAGCAGTAGTAACAGTCCTACAGTAGTAGTAAAAGTCCTACAGTAGTAGTAAAAGTCCTACAGTAGTAGTAACAGTACTACAGTAGTAGTAAAAGTCCTACAGTCACAGTAAAAGTCCTACAGTAGTAGTAACAGTACTACAGTAGTAGTACAAGTCCTACAGTAGTAGTAACAGTACTACAGTAGTAGTAAAAGTCCTACAGTAGTAGTAAAAGTCCTACAGTAGTAGTAAAAGTCCTATAGTAGTAGTAACAGTACTACAGTAGTAGTACAAGTCCTACAGTAGTAGTAACAGTACTACAGTAGTAGTAACAGTACTACAGTAGTAGTAAAAGTCCTAAAGTAGTAGTAACAGTACTACAGTAGTAGTAAAAGTCCTACAGTCACAGTAAAAGTCCTACAGTAGTAGTAACAGTACTACAGTAGTAGTAACAGTCCTACAGTCACAGTAAAAGTCCTACAGTAGTAGTAAAAGTACTACAGTAGTAGTAAAAGTCCTACAGTAGTAGTAACAGTACTACAGTAGTAGTAAAAGTCCTACAGTCACAGTAAAAGTCCTACAGTAGTAGTAACAGTACTACAGTAGTAGTACAAGTCCTACAGTAGTAGTAACAGTACTACAGTAGTAGTAAAAGTCCTACAGTAGTAGTAAAAGTCCTACAGTAGTAGTAACAGTACTACAGTAGTAGTACAAGTCCTACAGTAGTAGTAACAGTACTACAGTAGTAGTAACAGTACTACAGTAGTAGTACAAGTCCTACAGTAGTAGTAATAGTACTACAGTAGTAGTAAAAGTACTACAGTCGCAGTAAAAGTACTACAGTAGTAGTAAAAGTCCTACAGTAGTAGTAAAAGTACTACAGTAGTAGTAACAGTCCTACAGTAGTAGTAACAGTACTACAGTAGTAGTAACAGTACTACAGTAGTAGTAACAGTCCTACAGTAGTAGTAACAGTACTACAGTAGTAGTAACAGTACTACTGTAGTAGTAAAAGTACTACAGTAGTAGTAACAGTCCTACAGTAGTAGTAACAGTCCTACAGTAGTAGTAAAAGTACTACAGTAGTAGTAACAGTCCTACAGTAGTAGTAACAGTACTACAGTAGTAGTAACACTACTACAGTAGTAGTAAAAGTACTACAGTAGTAGTAACAGTCCTACAGTAGTAGTAACAGTACTACAGTAGTAGTAAAAGTACTACAGTAGTAGTAACAGTCCTACAGTAGTAGTAACAGTCCTACAGTAGTAGTAACAGTACTACAGTAGTAGTAAAAGTCCTACAGTAGTAGTAAAAATACTACAGTAGTAGTAAAAGTCCTACAGTAGTAGTAAAAGTCCTACAGTAGTAGTAAAAGTCCTACAGTAGTAGTAAAAGTACTACAGTAGGAGTAAAAGTCCTACAGTAGTAGTAAAATTCCTACAGTAGTAGTAACAGTCCTACAGCAGTAGTAAAAATACTACAGTAGTAGTAAAAGTCCTACAGTAGTAGTAAAAGTCCTACAGTAGTAGTAACAGTCCTACAGTAGTAGTAAAAGTCCTACAGTAGTAGTAAAAGTACTACAGTAGTAGTAACAGTCCTACAGTAGTAGTAACAGTCCTACAGTAGTAGTAACAGTCCTACAGTAGTAGTAAAAGTACTACAGTAGTAGTAACAGTACTACAGTAGTAGTAACAGTACTACAGTAGTAGTAACAGTACTACTGTAGTAGTAAAAGTACTACAGTAGTAGTAACAGTCCTACAGTAGTAGTAACAGTCCTACAGTAGTAGTAAAAGTACTACAGTAGTAGTAACAGTCCTACAGTAGTAGTAACAGTACTACAGTAGTAGTAACAGTCCTACAGTAGTAGTAACAGTTCTACAGTAGTAGTAACACTACTACAGTAGTAGTAAAAGTACTACAGTAGTAGTAACAGTCCTACAGTAGTAGTAACAGTACTACAGTAGTAGTAAAAGTACTACAGTAGTAGTAACAGTCCTACAGTAGTAGTAACAGTCCTACAGTAGTAGTAACAGTACTACAGTAGTAGTAACAGTCCTACAGTAGTAGTAACAGTTCTACAGTAGTATTAACACTACTACAGTAGTAGTAAAAGTACTACAGTAGTAGTAACAGTCCTACAGTAGTAGTAACAGTACTACAGTAGTAGTAAAAGTACTACAGTAGTAGTAACAGTCCTACAGTAGTAGTAAAAGTCCTACAGTAGTAGTAAAAGTACTCACGGTCGTCTCCGTGTGCTCAAACACCTCTCTGGCCTCCTCGTAGCTGCACATTTCCTCCACACACTCTCGTTTCAGGTCTCCTTTCTTCAGCTCCTCTAGCCAACCCGAGTTCGCCCTGCGAGACCGGACCACGGACTGGACCCAACCCAGACCAGGGTCTACACCAGGATCTAGACCTGGACCAGGACTAGGGTCTGAGCCTCTGAGGGACTGAAGCAGGACGGGACCAGACCTCAGCACCCGGTGAGCCTGTTCTGCATCCAGGAACACTAAGACCAACGAGAGCCCAACGAGAGAAGTGACTGAACCGGGACTAAAGCTGGACTAAAGACAGACTAAAACTGGATAAAACCTGGGACTAAAGCTGAACTAAACCTGGGACTAAAGATGGACTAAAGCTGAACTAAACCTGGGACTAAAGATGGACTAAAACTGGACTAAAGATGGACTAAAGCTGAACTAAAGCTGAACTAAACCTGGGACTAAAGATGGATTAAAGATGGACTAAAACTGGACTAAAGATGGACTAAAGCTGAACTAAACCTGGGACTAAAGATGGACTAAAACTGGACTAAAGATGGACTAAAGCTGAACTAAAGCTGAACTAAACCTGGGACTAAAGATGGGCTAAAACTGGACTAAAGATGGGCTAAAACTGGACTAAAGATGGGCTAAAACTGGACTAAAGATGGACTAAAACTGGACTAAAGATGGACTAAAGCTGAACTAAACCTGGGACTAAAGATGGGCTAAAACTGGACTAAAGCAGGATTAAAACTGGGACTAAAAATGGACTAAAACTGGACTAAAGATGGACTAAAACTGGACTAAAGCAGGACTAAAACTGGGACTAAAACTGGACTAAAACTGGACTAAAGCTGGATTAAAGATGGAATAAAGCTGGACTAAAGCTGGACTAAAACTGGACTAAAGATGGACTAAAACTGGACTAAACCTGGAATAAAACTGGACTAAACCTGGAACTAAACCTGGACTAAACCTGGACTAAAACTGGACAAAACCTGGGACTAAACCTGGATTAAACCTGGACTAAAGATGGAATAAAACTGGACTAAACCTACACTAAAGATGAACTAAAATTGGACTAAAACTGGGACTAAAGATGGACTAAAACTGGAACTAAACCTGGACTAAAATTGGACTAAAACTGGATGAAAACTAGATTAAAACTGGACTAAAGCAGGATTAAAACTGGGACTAAAAATGGACTAAAACTGGACTAAAGATGGACTAAAACTGGACTAAAGCAGGACTAAAGCTGGGACTAAAACTGGACTAAAACTGGACTAAAGCTGGGACTAAAACTGGACTAAAACTGGACTAAAGCTGGATTAAAGATGGATGAAAACTGGACTAAAACTGGACTAAAGATGGACTAAAACTGGATTAAAGATGGAATAAAGCTGGACTAAAGGTGGACTAAAACTGGACTAAAGATGGACTAAAACTGGACTAAACCTGGAATAAAACTGGACTAAACCTGGAACTAAACCTGGACTAAACCTGGACTAAAACTGGACAAAACCTGGGACTAAACCTGGATTAAACCTGGACTAAAGATGGAATAAAACTGGACTAAACCTACACTAAAGATGAACTAAAATTGGACTAAAACTGGGACTAAAGATGGACTAAAACTGGAACTAAACCTGGACTAAAATTGGACTAAAACTGGACAAAACCTGGACTAAAGCTGAACTAAAATTTGACTAAAACTGGAACTAAAACTGGAACTAAAGCTGAAACTAAAGCAGGACTAAAACTGGGACTAAAGCTAGACTAAAACTGGATTAAACCTGGACTAAAGCTGAAATAAATATTCGCTAAAACTGGAATAAAATGGACTAAAGCTGGGACTAAACCTGGACTAAACCTGGACTAGACCTGGACTAAAGATGGACTAAAACTGGACTAAAACTGGGACTAAAGATGGGCTAAAACTGTGACTAAAACTAGACTCAAGATGGGACTAAAGATGGACTAAACCTGGGCTAAATATGGACTAACGCTGGACTAAAACTGGACTAAAACTGGGACTAAAGATGGGACTAAATCTGGATTAAAACTGGGACGAAAGATGGACTAAAACTGGACTAAAGAAGGACTAAAACTGGACTAAAGATGGACAAAAACTGGGACTAAAGATGGACAAAAAGTGGTCTAAAAATGGACTAAAACTAGATTAAAGATGGAATAAAGATGGACTAAAGATGGATTAAAACTGGACTAAAACTGGGACTAAAGATGGGCTAAAACTGTGACTAAAACTGGACTGAAATGGACTAAAGCTGGGACTAAACCTGGAATAAAACTGGACTAAAGCTGGACTAAAACTGGACTAAAACTGGACTAAAGATGGACTAAACCTGGAACAAAACCTGGACTAAAACTGGACTAAAGATGGACTAAAACTGGACTAAACCTGGACTAAACTGGATTTAAACCAGGACTAAACTGGATTTAAACCAGGACTAAACCAGGACTAAACCAGGACTAAACCAGGACTAACCTGATGCCGACCGGGCTGAGGACAGTCCCAGTAGAACCAGTAAAACCAGGTCCATGATGATCCAGACCTCACTCTGAAGCAGAGGCCAAAGTCTGGTCAGCTGATCCACAAGAGCCAATCAGAGCACAGGAAGCAGTCACATGACCTCACAATCAATAATGTCCACAATGTCAAATCCATCAATATTTCTTTGAAACATCAGAATAATCCCAGTCGACCAATAAAACAGAATAATCCCAGAGTCGACCAATAAAACAGAATAATCCCAGTCGATCAATAAAACAGAATAATCCCAGAGTCGACCAATAAAACAGAATAATCCCAGAGTCGATCAATAAAACAGAATAATCCCAGTCGATCAATAAAACAGAATAATCCCACATATATATAAATGTGTTTCTCACCTTCCTCGGTGGCTGGTCTCTCACCCTCATCAGCTCAGGTTCTACCAGAGGCCTGGAGCTGAGGGTTCTTCTGGAGCTGAGGGTTCTTCTGGAGCTGAGGGTTCTTCTGGAGCTGAGGGTTCTTCTGGAGCTGAGGGTTCTTCTGGAGCTGAGGGTTCTTCAGGAGCTGAGGGTTCTTCTGGAGCTGAGGGTTCTTCTGGAGCTGAGGGTTCTTCTGGAGCTGAGGGTTCTTCAGGAGCTGAGGGTTCTTCTGGATCTTTGCTGTTCCTGTTCTGTTCTTTTCTGTCCTTCATGTCCTTTGTTCTTCCAGGTTCTGCTGGAGCTCCTGCAGTTTGGGGGTCACGGCCCGAGTGTCCGATCACCACAGGCTCCACTGATGCTTTCACCTTCAGGCTTCTCCAGCTCTTCCTTCAGCCCCTGGTGTTTCTCTAGTTTCTCATGTTCCTTTTTCCTGACATTGCCATCGCTCGGTATTGCAATCAGAATCAGAATTACTTTTATTCATCCCCGAGGGGAAATTTTCTTTGTTACAGATGCAACCGACCAAGAGCATGTAGTTCGAAACAAGTTACAAAAATAAGATAAGATAAATACAATAAGATAAAAGATAAAATATCTCTCTCTGGGAAATTCTTTACATCAGTGACATATTTATGACTATATACATGTGTGAGCCGGGAATAGGATGAAAAGGATTGAGTAGTTTGTGAGTTAAAGTGCAGCGTTCAACAGTTTGATGGCGACAGGACAGATTTCCTGTGTCTCTCAGTGGAGCAGCGGCAGCCGCAGTCTATGGCTGAAAGAGCTCCTCTGATTGGCCAGCACCTTGTGGAGGGGGCGGGAGGGAGAGTCCAGGATAGTCCAGATTTTGTCCAGTATTCTCCTGTCCAACACCACCGCCAGAGAGTCCAGCTCCTCCCCCACAACATGTCCAGCCTTCCTAATGATCTTCTCGAGTCTATTAGTGTCCCTCAGGCGCAGACTGCTGCCCCAGCAGACTACAGCGTACATGATGGCACTGGCCACCATAGACTCGTAGAACATCCTGAGCATCGTCCTGCAGATGTTAAAGGACCTCAGCCTCCTCAGGAAATAGAGGCGGCTCTGGCCCTTCTTGTAAACCGCGTCCACGTTCCTGCTCCAGTCCAGTTTATTGTCCAATGTCACCTCCACGGCTTTGTTCTCTCGCTTGTCCAGAACTCACAAACTACTCAATCCTTTTCATCCTATTCCTGCTCACACATGTATATAGTCATAAATATGTCACTGATGTAAAGAATTTCCCAGAGAGAGCTATTTTATCTTTTATCTTATCTTATTTTTGTAACTTGTTTCGAACTACATGCTCTTGGTCGGTTGCATCTGTAACAAAGAAAATTTCCCCTCGGGGATGAATAAAAGTAATTCTGATTCTGATTGCAATACCGAGCGATGGCAATGTCAGGAAAAAGGAACATGAGAAACTAGAGAAACACCAGGGGCTGAAGGAAGAGCTGGAGAAGCCTGAAGGTGAAAGCATCAGTGGAGCCTGTGGTGATCGGACACTCGGGCCGTGAGCCCCAAACTGCAGGAGCTCCAGCAGAACCTGGAAGAACAAAGGACATGAAGGACAGAAAAGAACAGAACAGGAACAGCAAAGATCCAGAAGAACCCTCAGCTCCTGAAGAACCCTCAGCTCCAGAAGAACCCTCAGCTCCAGAAGAACCCTCAGCTCCAGAAGAACCCTCAGCTCCAGAAGAACCCTCAGCTCCAGGCCTCTGGTAGAACCTGAGCTGATGAGGGTGAGAGACCAGCCACCGAGGAAGGTGTGTGTGTGGATATATACACACACACACATATTTACACATATATATTTACACATATATATTTACACATATATATTTACACATATATATTTACACATATATATTTACACATATATATTTACACATATGTTTCCATAAACACTTTTCTATTTCTTCTGTTTGTTAAACCCTCAGAATCACAGTCTAAACATTTCATTAGGAAATTCATGTGCAGATCCAGGATCAGTCTGTGCGGTCAGAGTCCTGGTCTCATCCTGGTCTCGTCCTGGTCCAGTCCTGGTCCAGTCCTGGTCCAGTCCTGGTCCAGTCCTGGTCCAGTCCTGGTCCAGTCCTGGTCCAGGCGAGGCGGCCTTCAGGGCCAGGTCTATAACTGGTCTGAGCTGGTCCTGGAGGTCCTGAGGGTCTCCATCGTTTGAGATGATCCAGTCCCAGTCCACCCCAGAGTCCAGACCACACTCGGACTCTGCGTCGTCCACCCCTTCAAAATAAAACACACGACTTCAAAATAAAACACACCCCTTCAAAATAAAACACACGACTTCAACATAAAACACACGACTTCAAAATAAAACACACGACTTCAACATAAAACACACGACTTCAAAATAAAACACACGACTTCAAAATAAAACACACGACTTCAACATAAAACACACGACTTCAACATAAAACACACGACTTCAAAATAAAACACACGACTTCAACATAAAACACACGACTTCAACATAAAACACACGACTTCAAAATAAAACACACCCCTTCAAAATAAAACACACGACTTCAAAATAAAACACACGACTTCAACATAAAACACACGACTTCAACATAAAACACACGACTTCAACATAAAACACACGACTTCAAAATAAAACACACGACTTCAAAATAAAACACACGACTTCAACATAAAACACACGACTTCAACATAAAACACACGACTTCAACATAAAACACACGACTTCAACATAAAACACACGACTTCAACATAAAACACACAACTTCAAAATAAAACACACAACTTCAACATAAAACACACGACTTCAACATAAAACACACGACTTCAACATAAAACACACGACTTCAAAATAAAACACACGACTTCAACATAAAACACACGACTTCAAAATAAAACACACGACTTCAAAATAAAACACACGACTTCAACATAAAACACACGACTTCAACATAAAACACACGACTTCAACATAAAACACACGACTTCAAAATAAAGGTCTAAACCAGGTCAAAACCAGGACTAGACCAGGACTAGACCAGGACTAGACCAGGACTAGACCAGGACTAGACCAGGACTGAACCAGGACTAGACCAGGACCCACCTGCAGTGAAGCTCCACCCGCGGCTGATCCTGGTCTGGTCTGAACACTGGACTCGGATAATCCGGGTCTGAACTGGGAACTGGGTCCGGAACCAGGTCAAGTCTGAGGCTCTGCGAGCGTCACTGACCATCTGTGAAAGAGAAAGAGACACGGAGTACAGAGTACACAGAGTACAGAGTACACGGAGTACAAAGAGTACACAGAGTACACAGAGTACACAGAGTACAGAGTACACGGAGTACAAAGAGTACACGGAGTACACAGAGTACACAGAGTACAGAGTACACGGAGTACAAAGAGTACACGGAGTACACAGAGTACACAGAGTACAGAGTACACGGAGTACAAAGAGTACACGGAGTACACAGAGTACACAGAGTACAGAGTACACAGAGTACAGAGTACACGGAGTACAGAGTACACAGAGTACAGAGTACACGGAGTACACGGAGTACAGAGTACACAGAGTACAGAGTACACGGAGTACAGAGTACACAGAGTACACGGAGTACACGGAGTACAGAGTACACAGAGTACAGAGTACACGGAGTACAGAGTACACAGAGTACACAGAGTACAGAGTACAAAGAGTACACGGAGTACACAGAGTACAGAGTACACAGAGTACACAGAGTACACGGAGTACAGAGTACACAGAGTACACGGAGTACACGGAGTACCGAGTACACAGAGTACAGAGTACACGGAGTACACGGAGTACACAGAGTACACAGAGTACACGGAGTACACAGAGTACACAGAGTACACAGAGTACACGGAGTACACAGAGTACACAGAGTACACAGAGTACAGAGTACACGGAGTACACAGAGTACACAGAGTACACGGAGTACACAGAGTACACAGAGTACACGGAGTACACGGAGTACACAGAGTACACAGAGTACACAGAGTACACAGAGTACACGGAGTACAGAGTACACAGAGTACACGGAGTACACGGAGTACAGAGTACACAGAGTACAGAGTACACGGAGTACAGAGTACACAGAGTACACGGAGTACACGGAGTACAGAGTACACAGAGTACAGAGTACACGGAGTACAGAGTACACAGAGTACACGGAGTACACGGAGTACAGAGTACACAGAGTACAGAGTACACGGAGTACAGAGTACACAGAGTACACAGAGTACACAGAGTACAGAGTACAAAGAGTACACGGAGTACACAGAGTACAGAGTACACAGAGTACACAGAGTACACGGAGTACAGAGTACACAGAGTACACGGAGTACACGGAGTACACGGAGTACCGAGTACACAGAGTACAGAGTACACGGAGTACACGGAGTACACAGAGTACACAGAGTACACGGAGTACACAGAGTACACGGAGTACACAGAGTACAGAGTACACGGAGTACACGGAGTACAGAGTACACAGAGTACAGAGTACACGGAGTACACGGAGTACACAGAGTACACGGAGTACACAGAGTACACAGAGTACACGGAGTACACGGAGTACACGGAGTACACGGAGTACACGGAGTACACGGAGTACACGGAGTACACAGAGTACACAGAGTACACGGAGTACACGGAGTACACAGAGTACACGGAGTACACAGAGTACAGAGTACACAGAGTACACGGGGTACAGAGTACACAGAGTACACGGAGTACACAGAGTACACAGAGTACAGAGTACACAGAGTACACGGAGTACAGAGTACACAGAGTACAGAGTACACGGAGTACACGGAGTACACAGAGTACACAGAGTACACGGAGTACACGGAGTACACAGAGTACACGGAGTACATGGAGTACACAGAGTACACAGAGTACACGGAGTACACAGAGTACACAGAGTACACGGAGTACACGGAGTACACGGAGTACACAGAGTACACGGAGTACACGGAGTACACAGAGTACACAGAGTACACGGAGTACAGAGTACACAGAGTACACGGAGTACACAGAGTACAGAGTACACAGAGTACACGGAGTACAGAGTACACAGAGTACACGGAGTACACAGAGTACACAGAGTACACAGAGTACAGAGTACACAGAGTACAGAGTACACAGAGTACAGAGTACACAGAGTACAGAGTACACAGAGTACAGAGTACAGAGTACACAGAGTACAGAGTACACAGAGTACAGAGTGCACAGAGTACACAGAGTACACAGAGTACAGAGTACACAGAGTACACGGAGTACACGGAGTACACGGAGTACAGAGTACACAGAGTACACGGAGTATACAGAGTACACAGAGTACAGAGTACACAGAGTACAGAGTACACAGAGTACAGAGTACACGGAGTACACGGAGTACACAGAGTACACGGAGTACACAGAGTACACAGAGTACACGGAGTACACGGAGTACACAGAGTACACGGAGTACACGGAGTACACAGAGTACACAGAGTACACGAAGTACACAAGAGAACATGGAGAACACAGAGTACACAGAGTACACGGAGTACACGGAGTACACGGAGTACACGGAGTACACAGAGTACACGGAGTACACGGAGTACACGGAGTACACGGAGTACACGGAGTACACAGAGTACACGGAGTACACGGAGTACACGGAGTACACAGAGTACACGGAGTACACAGAGTACACGGAGTACACGGAGTACAGAGTACACAGAGTACACGGAGTACACAGAGTACACAGAGTACACAGAGTACACAGAGTACACAGAGTACAGAGTACACAGAGTACACGGAGTACAGAGTACACAGAGTACACGGAGTACACAGAGTACAGAGTACACAGAGTACACGGAGTACAGAGTACACAGAGTACACGGAGTACAGAGAGTACACGGAGTACACGGAGTACACAGAGTACACGGAGTACAGAGTACACAGAGTACACGGAGTATACAGAGTACACAGAGTACACAGAGTACAGAGTACACAGAGTACAGAGTACACGGAGTACACGGAGTACACAGAGTACACAGAGTACACGGAGTACACGGAGTACACAGAGTACACGGAGTACACGGAGTACAGAGTACACAGAGTACAGAGAGTACACAGAGTACACGGAGTACACAGAGTACAGAGAGTACACGGAGTACACGGAGTACACAGAGTACACGGAGTACACGGAGTACAGAGTACACAGAGTACACCAAGTACACAGAGTACACAGAGTACACGGAGTACAGAGTACACAGAGTACACGGAGTACACGGAGTACACAGAGTACACGGAGTACACAGAGTACACAGAGTACACGGAGTACAGAGTACACAGAGTACACGGAGTACACAGAGTACACAGAGTACACAGAGTACAGAGTACACAGAGTACACGGAGTACAGAGTACACAGAGTACACGGAGTACACAGAGTACAGAGTACACAGAGTACACGGAGTACAGAGTACACAGAGTACACGGAGTACAGAGAGTACACGGAGTACACGGAGTACACAGAGTACACGGAGTACAGAGTACACAGAGTACACGGAGTACAGAGTACACAGAGTACACGGAGTATACAGAGTACACAGAGTACACAGAGTACAGAGTACACAGAGTACAGAGTACACGGAGTACACGGAGTACACAGAGTACACAGAGTACACGGAGTACACGGAGTACACAGAACACAGAGTACAGAGAGTACACGGAGTACACGGAGTACACAGAGTACAGAGAGTACACGGAGTACACGGAGTACACAGAGTACACGGAGTACACGGAGTACAGAGTACACAGAGTACACCAAGTACACAGAGTACACAGAGTACACAGAGTACAGAGTACACAGAGTACACGGAGTACAGAGTACACGGAGTACAGAGTACACGGAGTACACGGAGTACAGAGTACATGGAGTACACGGAGTACACAGAGTACACGTAGTACACGGAGTACAGAGTACACGGAGTACAGAGTACACAGAGTACGGAGTACACGGAGTACAGAGTACACAGAGTACACAGAGTACACGGAGTACAGAGTACAGAGTACACAGAGTACAGAGTACAGAGTACACGGAGTACAGAGTACATGGAGTACATGGAGTACACGGAGTACGGAGTACACGGAGTACAGAGTACAGAGTACACGAAGTACACAGAGTACAGAGTACACAGAGTACAGAGTACACAGAGTACACAGAGTACAGAGTACACAGAGTACACAGAGTACAGAGTACACAGAGTACACAGAGTACACAGAGTACACAGAGTACAGAGTACAGAGTACACAGAGTACACAGAGTACACAGAGTACACAGAGTACAGAGTACACAGAGTACACAGAGTACAGAGTACACAGAGTACACAGAGTACAGAGTACACAGAGTACAGAGTACACAGAGTACAGAGTACACAGAGTACACGGAGTACAGAGCACACAGGCAGTACTCGGGCAGTACTCGAGTACTCGGGCAGTACTCGGGGATTCGGGCAGTACTCGGGCAGTACTTGAGTACTTGGGCAGTACTCGGGCAGTAATTGAGTACTCAGGCAGAACTCGGGCAGTACTCGGGCAGTACTTGAGTACTCGGGTAGTACTCGAGTACTCGGGCAGTACTCAGGTGGTACTCGGGTATCGTACCCAGACGGGCTGAGTGGCGGTTCTTGTTGCTAGGCGACAGAAGAAGCCCGGGTCGCTCCTCCTTTGCTCCTCCCCCCACTGGATCATCTGAGACCGGAACCGCTCCTTATACGGACCAGGACCCAAGAGCTGGTCCAAGTCCAGACCGTGGTCCTGAGAGAGACCGGGGACAGACCAGAGACCGGGTTAGACCAGAGACCGGGTTAGACCAGAGACCGGGTTAGACCAGAGACCGGAGTTAGACCAGAGACCAGAGACCAGAGACCGGGTTAGACCAGAGACCGGGTTAGACCAGAGACCAGAGACCAGAGACCGGGTTAGACCAGAGACCAGAGACCAGAGACCGGGTTAGACCAGAGACCAGAGACCAGAGACTGGAGTTAGACCAGAGACCGGGTTAGACCAGAGACCGGGTTAGACCAGAGACCGGGTTAGACCAGAGACTGGAGTTAGACCAGAGACCAGGTTAGACCAGAGACCAGGTTAGACCAGAGACTGGAGTTAGACCAGAGACCAGGTTAGACCAGAGACCGGGTTAGACCAGAGACCGGGTTAGACCAGAGACCGGGTTAGACCAGAGACCGGGTTAGACCAGAGACTGGACTTAGACCAGAGACTGGAGTTAGACCAGAGACTGGAGTTAGACCAGAGACCGGGTTAGACCAGAGACTGGAGTTAGACCAGAGACTGGAGTTAGACCAGAGACTGGAGTTAGACCAGAGACCGGGTTAGACCAGAGACTGGAGTTAGACCAGAGACTGGAGTTAGACCAGAGACTGGAGTTAGACCAGAGACCAGGTTAGACCAGAGACTGGAGTTAGACCAGAGACCGGGTTAGACCAGAGACCGGGTTAGACCAGAGACCGGGTTAGACCAGAGACTGGAGTTAGACCAGAGACTGGAGTTAGACCAGAGACCAGGTTAGACCAGAGACTGGAGTTAGACCAGAGACTGGAGTTAGACCAGAGACTGGAGTTAGACCAGAGACCGGGTTAGACCAGAGACTGGAGTTAGACCAGAGACCGGGTTAGACCAGAGACTGGAGTTAGACCAGAGACCGGGTTAGACCAGAGACTGGAGTTAGACCAGAGACCGGGTTAGACCAGAGACCGGGTTAGACCAGGATCAGGATCGGGATCTGGACTCTGGGTTAGACCAGGATCTGGACTCTGGGTTAGACCGGGATCTGGATCGGGATCTGGACTCTGGGTTAGACCGGGATCAGGATCGGGATCTGGACTCTGGGTTAGACCGGGATCTGGATCGGGATCTGGACTCTGGGTTAGACCGGGATCTGGATCGGGATCTGGACTCTGGGTTAGACCGGGATCTGGATCGGGATCTGGACTCTGGGTTAGACCGGGATCTGGATCGGGATCTGGACTCTGAGTTAGACCAGGATCAGGATCGGGATCTGGACTCTGGGTTAGACCAGGATCAGGATCGGGATCTGGACTCTGGGTTAGACCGGGATCTGGATCGGGATCTGGACTCTGGGTTAGACCGGGATCTGGATCGGGATCTGGACTCTGAGTTAGACCAGGATCAAGATCGGGATCTGGACTCTGGGTTAGACCAGGATCAGGATCGGGATCTGGACTCTGGGTTAGACCAGGATCTGGACTCTGGGTTAGACCAGGATCAGGATCAGGATCTGGACTCTGGGTTAGACCAGGATCAGGATCGGGATCTGGACTCTGGGTTAGACCAGGATCTGGACTCTGGGTTAGACCAGGATCGGGATCTGGACTCTGGGTTAGACCAGGATCAGGATCAGGAACTGGACTCTGGGTTAGACCAGGATTTGGATCGGGATCTGGACTCTGGGTTAGACCAGGATCAGGATCAGGATCAGGATCTGGACTCTGGGTTAGACCAGGATCTGGATCAGGATCTGGACTCTGGGTTAGACCAGGATCTGGACTCTGGGTTAGACCAGGATCTGGATCAGGATCTGGACTCTGGGTTAGACCAGGATCAGGATCAGGAACTGGACTCTGGGTTAGACCAGGATTTGGATCGGGATCTGGACTCTGGGTTAGACCAGGATCAGGATCAGGATCAGGATCAGGATCAGGATCAGGATCAGGATCAGGATCTGGACTCTGGGTTAGACCAGGATCTGGACTCTGGGTTAGACCGGGATCTGGATCGGGATCTGGACTCTGGGTTAGACCGGGATCTGGATCGGGATCTGGACTCTGAGTTAGACCAGGATCAAGATCGGGATCTGGACTCTGGGTTAGACCAGGATCAGGATCGGGATCTGGACTCTGGGTTAGACCAGGATCTGGACTCTGGGTTAGACCAGGATCAGGATCAGGATCTGGACTCTGGGTTAGACCAGGATCAGGATCGGGATCTGGACTCTGGGTTAGACCAGGATCAGGATCAGGAACTGGACTCTGGGTTAGACCAGGATTTGGATCAGGATCTGGACTCTGGGTTAGACCAGGATCAGGATCAGGATCAGGATCTGGACTCTGGGTTAGACCAGGATCTGGATCAGGATCTGAACTCTGGGTTAGACCAGGATCTGGACTCTGGGTTAGACCAGGATCTGGATCAGGATCTGGACTCTGGGTTAGACCAGGATCAGGATCAGGATCAGGATCAGGATCAGGATCAGGATCAGGATCAGGATCTGGATCAGGATCAGGATCAGGATCAGGACTCTGGGTTAGATCAGGATCAGGATCAGGATCTGGACTCTGGGTTAGACCAGGATCAGGATCAGGATCTGGACTCTGGGTTAGACCAGGATCAGGATCAGGATCAGGATCAGGATCAGGATCAGGATCAGGATCAGGATCAGGATCAGGACTCTGGGTTAGATCAGGATCAGGATCAGGATCAGGATCTGGACTCTGGGTTAGATCAGGATCAGGATCAGGATCAGAATCTGGACTCTGGGTTAGACCAGGATCAGGATCAGGATCAGGATCAGGATCAACATCAGGATCAGGATCAGGATCTGGATCTGGATCAGGATCAGGATCAGGATCAGGATCTGGATCAGGATCAGGATCAGGATCAGGATCAGGATCAGGATCAGGATCAGGATCAGGACTCTGGGTTAGATCAGGATCAGGATCAGGATCAGGATCTGGACTCTGGGTTAGACCAGGATCAGGATCAGGATCAGGATCTGGACTCTGGGTTAGACCAGGATCAGGATCAGGATCAGGATCAGGATCAACATCAGGATCAGGATCTGGATCAGGATCAGGATCAGGATCAGGATCTGGATCAGGATCAGGATCAGGATCAGGATCAGGATCTGGATCAGGATCAGGATCAGGGTCAGGATCAGGATCAGGATCTGGATCAGGATCAGGATCAGGATCAGGATCTGGATCAGGATCAGGATCAGGGTCAGGATCAGGATCAGGATCTGGATCAGGATCAGGATCAGGATCAGGATCTGGATCAGGATCAGGATCAGGATCAGGATCAGGGTCAGGATCAGGATCAGGATCTGGATCAGGATCAGGACTCTGACCTGAGCAAACTGCTGCTTCAGTGGAGCCGAGAGACGCACGATACAGGAGACCTGAGGACCGAGCCTGAGGAGACAAGGAGACAAGGAGAGGAGACGAGGAGAGAGGAGACAAGGAGAGGAGATGAGGAGAGAGGAGACAAGGAGAGGAGATGAGGAGAGAGGAGACAAGGAGAGAGGAGACGAGGAGAGAGGAGACAAGGAGAGAGGAGAGAGGAGACGAGGAGACAAGGAAAGAGGAGACGAGGAGACAAGGAGAGGAGACGAGGAGAGAGGAGACAAGGAGAGGAGATGAGGAGAGGAGATGAGGAGAGAGGAGACAAGGAGAGAGGAGACAGGAGAGAGGAGACAAGGAAAGAGGAGAGAGGAGACGAGGAGACGAGGAGAGAGGAGACAAGGAGAGGAGATGAGGAGAGAGGAGACAAGGAGAGAGGAGACAGGAGAGAGGAGACAAGGAAAGAGGAGAGAGGTGACGAGGAGACAAGGAGAGGAGACGAGGAGAGAGGAGACAAGGAGATGAGGAGAGGAGACGAGGAGATAAGGAGAGGAGACGAGGAGAGAGGAGACAAGGAGATGAGGAGAGAGGAGACAAGGAGAGAGGAGACAGGAGAGAGGAGACAAGGAGAGAGGAGACAAGGAGAGAGGAGACAGGAGAGAGAAGACAAGGAGAGAGGAGACGAGGAGAGAGGAGCCAAGGAGAGAGGAGACAAGGAGACAAGGAGAGAGGAGACAGGAGAGAGGAGACAAGGAGAGGGGACGAGGAGAGAGGAGACAAGGAGAGAGGAGACAGGAGAGAGGAGACAAGGAGAGAGGAGACAGGAGAGAGGAGACAAGGAAAGAGGAGAGAAGAGACGAGGAGACAAGGAGAGGAGACGAGGAGAGAGGAGACAAGGAGATGAGGAGAGAGGACACAGGAGAGAGGAGACGAGGAAAGAGGAGAGAGGAGACGAGGAGACAAGGAGAGGAGACGAGGAGAGAGGAGACAAGGAGATGAGGAGAGAGGAGACAAGGAGAGAGGAGACAAGGAGAGAGGAGACAAGGAGAGAGGAGACAGGAGAGAGAAGACAAGGAGAGAGGAGACGAGGAGAGAGGAGACAAGGAGAGAGGAGACAAGGAGACAAGGAGACAAGGAGACAAGGAGAGAGGAGACAGGAGAGAGGAGACAAGGAGAGAGGGGACGAGGAGAGAGGAGACAAGGAGAGAGGAGACAGAAGAGAGGAGACAAGGAGAGAGGAGACAGGAGAGAGGAGACAAGGAAAGAGGAGAGAGGAGACGAGGAGACAAGGAGAGGAGACAAGGAGAAAGGAGACGAGGAGAGAGGAGACAAGGAGAGAGGAGACAAGGAGAGAGGAGACAAGGAAAGAGGAGAGAGGAGACGAGGAGACAAGGAGAGGAGACGAGGAGAGAGGAGACAAGGAGATGAGGAGAGAGGACACAGGAGAGAGGAGACAAGGAAAGAGGAGAGAGGAGACAAGGAGAGGAGACGAGGAGAGAGGAGACAAGGAGATGAGGAGAGAGGAGACAAGGAGAGAGGAGACAGGAGAGAGGAGACAAGGAGAGAGGAGACAAGGAGAGAGGAGACAGGAGAGAGAAGACAAGGAGAGAGGAGACGAGGAGAGAGGAGACAAGGAGAGAGGAGACAAGGAGAGAGGAGACAGGAGAGAGAAGACAAGGAGAGAGGAGACAAGGAGAGAGGAGACAAGGAGAGAGGAGACAAGGAGACAAGGAGACAAGGAGAGAGGAGACGAGAAGACAAGGAGACAAGGAGAGAGGAGACGAGAAGACAAGGAGACAAGGAGAGAGTAGACGAGGAGACAAGGAGACAAGGAGATAAGGAGAGAGGAGACAAGGAGAGAGGAGACAGGAGAGAGGAGACAAGGAGAGAGGAGACAAGGAGAGAGGAGACAGGAGAGAGAAGACAAGGAGAGAGGAGACGAGGAGAGAGGAGACAAGGAGAGAGAAGACAAGGAGACAAGGAGAGAGGAGACAGGAGAGAGGAGACAAGGAGACAAGGAGAGAGGAGACAAGGAGAGGAGAAGAGGAGAGAGGAGACAAGGAGACGAGGAGAGAGGAGACAAGGAGAGAGGAGACAAGGAGACAAGGGGAGAGGAGACAAGGAGACAAGGGGAGAGGGGACAAGGAGACAAGGGGAGAGGGGACAAGGAGACAAGATGAGAGGAGACAAGGAGACAAGGGGAGAGGGGACAAGGAGAGAGGAGACAGGAGAGAGGAGACAAGGAGAGAGTAGACGAGGAGACAAGGAGATAAGGAGAGAGGAGACAAGGAGAGAGGAGACAGGAGAGAGGAGACAAGGAGAGAGGAGACAAGGAGAGAGGAGACAGGAGAGAGGAGACGAGGAGACGAGGAGACGAGGAGAGAGGAGACAAGGAGAGAGGAGACGAGAAGACAAGGAGACAAGGAGAGAGGAGACGAGAAGACAAGGAGACAAGGAGAGAGGAGACGAGAAGACAAGGAGACGAGAAGACAAGGAGACAAGGAGAGAGGAGACGAGAAGACAAGGAGACAAGGAGAGAGTAGACGAGGAGACGAGGAGACAAGGAGACAAGGAGATAAGGAGAGAGGAGACAAGGAGAGAGGAGAGAGGAGACAAGGAGAGAGGAGACAAGGAGAGAGGAGACGAGAAGACAAGGAGACAAGGAGAGAGGAGACATGATGAGCGGCTCTGAAGGTGCTGGTCCGGTACCATAGACTGTATCATATATAATACATGTAATATATGTAATAATAATATATGTGTATAAATATATATTTACGGTACCGCGCCTGCAGCAGGTCGGTCACGTGGTCCTTCCCGGACTTTCTCTTCCCGCTGAACACCAGAACCAGGCTCGGTTCGGTCCGCCCCATTTGCGCCATTCCGGAAAACTGCACCGAACTCCGGGTCACCAGAACCAGAACCACAGAGCCGCTTCAGGGCCGCTTCACTCACGTGGACTCAGGGCGGAGGTAAACAGTCGGAAACAGTCATAAACAGTCGTAAACAGTCATAAACACTTGTAAACAGTCGGAAACAAACAGTCGGAAACAGTCATAAACAGTCGTAAACAGACATAAACAGTCGTAAACAGTCGTAAACAGTCGTAAACAGTCGCTCGGTGGTGCCACTCTGATCCGGGGCCGTAACTGTGAGACAAAACGCGCAACAGATCCACAAAGTCACGTCTAAAGCAACAAAAAACAAAGAACAACAAACTCTGAAAACACTTAAAATACCGAAATAACTCTTAGATCAGAGCTATCCGCAGAACAGCGGGTTTTATAGCGTTTTTATTAAAACTGCACAGTTAACGTGAACATGGCGCAGACTTTAGCGTCATTACGGTAACACGCGAGGTTCGCCTGAGCTCGGACGGCACCGCGTGAGTCTGTGACGTCACTTCATTTCACTAAAACAAACTTTATCCCAGATCCACGATTTACCACCATTAAACTGTTTAATATTCTGTGACAGAGTCTATGATTATTCCTCAAATAAGAATAACACGTATATACAAAATGTTCACAGTAAAGTCAGAGATAATTACTCTAAAAAAGATGTTTTGCTTCTTACCGGCGCCGCCCGTCCATAGAAGGAAATACTGAAATACAGATTACGCGGAAACAAATGGAAAATGTTTTTGAGCTCAGTGTGTTTATTTTATGATGACAAGAATTACAATATTCAAGTAAAAAATGTGTTGAAAATAAAACAGATGCAGGTTATGGCAGTGGTTTAAACTTTTACTTTCAAATGTAATTTGGCCAAAGTGCAGCTGTTACATAAATATGAATATTTCATATTTACACTAAAGGACTTAAAATGATCATTTAGAAAAACAAACTAAAAAATATTGTTTTTTGTGCTTTGGGGAATGAAACTCCTTAAATCTGAAATAACAATAAAAGTGTGAAATGTCCCTTTGTTTCCAGTTTTTCTGTGAAGCAGAAGAATTCTGAGTCTGTATAAAGTGTGTATAAAGTGTGTATAAAGTGTGTACAAAGTGTGTACAAAGTGTGTATAGGGTTAGTGTTCCTTTATATAAAGTCATAATAATAATAATAATAATAATAATAATAATAATAATAATAATAATAATTGTTGTATGATTATAATTGTGACTTTATATAAAGTTTGGAGTGAATCTAAAGCTTCTGGTTTATTCTGAACCTGCAGCAGGTTCACTGGTTTTCGGCCTCCACAGACTCGGATCATCGGCTCAGAACCAAGAGCCTGGGTCAGGGTTTAGGTCCAGACCCGGTCCTGTCCGGGTCCAGTCCCGGTCTGGTCCAGTACCGGTCCAGACCCTTTCCAGTCCCGGTCCAGAACCTTTCCAGTCCCGGTCCAGACCCGGTCCAGTCCCGGTCCAGTCCCGGTCCAGACCCGGTCCAGTCCCGGTCCAGTCCCGGTCCAGAACCTTTCCAGTCCCGGTCCAGACCCGGTCCAGTCCCGGTCCAGACCCGGTCCAGACCCGGTCCAGACCCGGTCCAGACCCGGTCCAGTCCCGGTCCAGACCCGGTCCAGACCCGGTCCAGACCCAGTCCAGACCTGGTCCAGTCTTCATGATTCTTTCAGTTCATTATATTTAGTGAAGCAGGAGGCGGGGTTAAGTGGTTATGTGGGCGTGGCCTCTCCTTATATGGGCCTCAGTGGGCGTGGTCACCCCTTATATGGACCTCAGTGGGCAGTCCACCATACGGCGAGCAGCGGGAACAGCAGACCAATCAGAACGCTGGCTGAGCCCGCGGGGGCGGAGTTACACAGGTTTGAGGTGCAACAGGAAAACTTAAAGCTCGGGATCTGAAGAGGAAGAGAGGAGGAAGAGGAGAGGAGAGGAAGAGGAGAGGAAGAGGAAGAAAGGAGGAAGAGGAGAGGAAGAGAAGAGGAAGAGGGGAGGAAGAGGAGAGGAAGAGGAAGAGGAGAGGAAGAGGAGAGGAAGAGGAAGAGGAGAGGAAGAGGAGAGGAGAGGAAGAGGAGAGGAAGAGGAGAGGAGAGGAAGAGGAGAGGAAGAGGAGAGGAAGAGGAAGAGGAAGAGGAGAGGAAGAGGAGAGGAAGAGGAGAGGAAGAGGAAAGGAAGAGGAGCGGAAGAGGAAGAGGAAGAGGAGAGGAAGAGGAAGAGGAGAGGAAGAGGAAGAGGAGAGGAAGAGGAGAGGAAGAGGAAGAGGAGAGGAAGAGGAGAGGAAGAGGAGAGGAGAGGAAGAGGAGAGGAAGAGGAGAGGAGAGGAAGAGGAGAGGAAGAGGAGAGGAGAGGAAGAGGAGAGGAAGAGGAGAGGAGAGGAGAGGAAGAGGAGAGGAAGAGGAAGAGGAAGAGGAGAGGAAGAGGAGAGGAAGAGGAAAGGAAGAGGAGCGGAAGAGGAAGAGGAAGAGGAGAGGAAGAGGAGAGGAAGAGGAGAGGAAGAGGAAGAGGAGAGGAAGAGGAGAGGAAGAGGAGAGGAAGAGGAGAGGAAGAGGAGAGGAGAGGAAGAGGAGAGGAAGAGGAGAGGAAGAGGAAGAGGAGAGGAAGAGGAGAGGAAGAGGAAGAGGAGAGGAAGAGGAGAGGAGAGGAAGAGGAGAGGAAGAGGAAGAGGAGAGGAAGAGGAAAAGGAGAGGAAGAGGAAAAGGAGAGGAGAGGAAGAGGAGAGGAGAGGAAGAGGAGAGGAAGAGGAGAGGAAGAGGAAGAGGAGAGGAAGAGGAAGAGGAGAGGAAGAGGAAAAGGAGAGGAAGAGGAAGAGGAGAGGAGAGGAAGAGGAGAGGAAGAGGAGAGGAAGAGGAGAGGAAGAGGAGAGGAAGAGGAGAGGAAGAGGAAGAGGAGAGGAAGAGGAGAGGAAGAGGAGAGGAGAGGAAGAGGAGAGGGGAAGAGAAGAGGAAGAGGAGAGGAGAGGAAGAGGAGAGGAAGAGGAGAGGAAGAGGAAGAGGAGAGGAAGAGGAGAGGAGAGGAGAGGAAGAGGAGAGGAAGAGGAGAGGAGAGGAAGAGGAGAGGAAGAGGAGAGGAAGAGGAGAGGAGAGGAAGAGGAGAGGAAGAGGAGAGGAAGAGGAGAGGAAGAGGAGAGGAAGAGGAAAGGAAGAGGAGCGGAAGAGGAAGAGGAAGAGGAGAGGAAGAGGAAGAGGAGAGGAAGAGGAGAGGAAGAGGAAGAGGAGAGGAAGAGGAGAGGAAGAGGAGAGGAAGAGGAGAGGAGAGGAAGAGGAGAGGAAGAGGAAGAGGAAGAGGAAGAGGAGAGGAAGAGGAGAGGAAGAGGAGAGGAAGAGGAGAGGAGAGGAAGAGGAGAGGAGAGGAAGAGGAGAGGAAGAGGAGAGGAAGAGGAAAAGGAAGAGGAGAGGAAGAGGAGAGGAAGAGGCAGAGGAGAGGAAGAGGAAGAGGAAGAGGAGAGGAGAGGAGAGGAAGAGGAGAGGAAGAGGAGAGGAAGAGGAGAGGAAGAGGAGAGGAAGACGAGAGGAGAGGAAGAGGAAAGGAAGAGGAGCGGAAGAGGAGAGGAAAGGAAGAGGAAGAGGAGAGGAAGAGGAGAGGAAGAGGGAGAGGAGAGGAAGAGGAGAGGAAGAGGAGAGGAGAGGAGAGGAAGAGGAGAGGAAGAGGAGAGGAGAGGAAGAGGAGAGGAAGAGGAGAGGAAGAGGCAGAGGAGAGGAAGAGGAGAGGAGAGGAAGAGGAGAGGAAGAGGAAGAGGAGAGGAAGAGGAGAGGAAGAGGAGAGGAAGAGGAAGAGGAGAGGAAGAGGAAAAGGAGAGGAAGAGGAAAAGGAGAGGAAGAGGAGAGGAGAGGAAGAGGAGAGGAAGAGGAGAGGAAGAGGAGAGGAAGAGGAAGAGGAGAGGAAGAGGAGAGGAAGAGGAAGAGGAGAGGAAGAGGAAAAGGAGAGGAAGAGGAAGAGGAGAGGAGAGGAAGAGGAGAGGAAGAGGAGAGGAGAGGAAGAGGAGAGGAAGAGGAGAGGAAGAGGAGAGGAAGAGGAAGAGGAGAGGAAGAGGAGAGGAGAGGAAGAGGAGAGGAAGAGGAGAGGGGAAGAGGAGAGGAAGAGGAGAGGAGAGGAAGAGGAGAGGAAGAGGAGAGGAAGAGGAGAGAAGAGGAGAGGAAGAGGAGAGGAAGAGGAAGAGGAGAGGAAGAGGAGAGGAAGAGGAAAAGGAGAGGAAGAGGAAAAGGAGAGGAAGAGGAAAAGGAGAGGAGAGGAAGAGGAGAGGAGAGGAAGAGGAGAGGAAGAGGAGAGGAAGAGGAGAGGAAGAGGAAGAGGAGAGGAAGAGGAGAGGAAGAGGAAGAGGAAAAGGAGAGGAAGAGGAGGGGAGAGGAAGAGGAGAGGAAGAGGAGAGGAAGAGGAGAGGAAGAGGAAGAGGAGAGGAAGAGGAGAGGAGAGGAAGAGGAGAGGGGAAGAGGAGAGGAAGAGGAGAGGAGAGGAAGAGGAGAGAAGAGGAGAGGAAGAGGAGAGGAAGAGGAAAAGGAAGAGGAGAGGAAGAGGAGAGGAAGAGGAAGAGGAGAGAAAGAGGAGAGGAAGAGGAGAGGAAGAGGAAAAGGAAGAGGAGAGGAGAGGAAGAGGAGAGGAGAGGAAGAGGAGAGGAAGAGGCAGAGGAGAGGAAGAGGAGAGGCAGAGGAGAGGAAGAGGAGAGGAGAGGAAGAGGAGAGGAAGAGGAATAGGAGAGGAAGAGGAGAGGAGAGGAAGAGGAGAGAGGAAGAGGAGAGGAGAGGAAGAGGAGAGGAAGAGGCAGAGGAGAGGAAGAGGAGAGGAGAGGAAGAGGAAGAGGAGAGGAAGAGGGAGAGGAGAGGAAGAGGAGAGGAAGAGGAGAGGAAGAGGAGAGGAAGAGGAGAGGAAGAGGAAGAGGAGAGGAAGAGGAGAGGAAGAGGAGAGGAAGAGGAAAAGGAAGAGGAGAGGAAGAGGAGAGAAGAGGAAGAGGAGAGGAGAGGCAGAGGAGAGGAAGAGGAGAGGAAGAGGAGAGGAAGAGGAGAGGAAGAGGCAGAGGAGAGGAAGAGGAGAGGAGAGGAAGAGGAGAAAAAGAGGAGAGGAGAGGAAGAGGAGAGGAAGAGGAGAGGAAAGGAAGAGGAAGAGGAGAGGAAGAGGAAGAGGAGAGGAAGAGGAGAGGAAGAGGAAGAGGAGAGGAAGAGGAGAGGAAGAGGAAAAGGAAGAGGAGAGGAGAGGAGAGGAAGAGGAAGAGGAAGAGGAGAGGAAGAGGAGAGGAAGAGGCAGAGGAGAGGAAGAGGAGAGGAGAGGAAAAGGAAGAGGAGAGGAAGAGGAGAGGAAGAGGAGAGGAAGAGGCAGAGGAGAGGAAGAGGAGAGGAGAGGAAGAGGAGAGGAAGAGGAGAGGAAGAGGCAGAGGAGAGGAAGAGGAGAGGAGAGGAGAGGAAGAGGAGAGGAAGAGGCAGAGGAGAGGAAGAGGAGAGGAGAGGAAGAGGAGAGGAAGAGGAAGAGGAGAGGAAGAGTAAAAGGAGAGGAGAGGAAGAGGAGAGGAGAGGAGAGGAAGAGGAGAGGAAGAGGAGAGGAAGAGTAAAAGGAGAGGAGAGGAAGAGGAGAGGAGAGGAGAGGAAGAGGAGAGGAAGAGGAGAGGAAGAGAGGAAGAGGCAGAGGAGAGGAAGAGGAGAGGAGAGGAAGAGGAGAGGAAGAGGAGAGGAAGAGGCAGAGGAGAGGAAGAGGAGAGGAGAGGAGAGGAAGAGGAGAGGAAGAGGCAGAGGAGAGGAAGAGGAGAGGAGAGGAAGAGGAGAGGAAGAGGAAGAGGAGAGGAAGAGTAAAAGGAGAGGAGAGGAAGAGGAGAGGAGAGGAGAGGAGAGGAAGAGGAGAGGAAGAGGAGAGGAAGAGGAAGAGGAAAAGGAAGAGGAGAGGAAGAGGAGAGGAAGAGGAGAGGAAAGGAAGAGGAGAGGAGAGGAAGAGGAGAGGAAGAGGCAGAGGAGAGGAAGAGGAGAGGAGAGGAAGAGGAGAGGAAGAGGAAGAGGAGAGGAAGAGGAGAGGAAGAGGAAGAGGAGAGGAAGAGGAGAGGAAGAGGAGAGGAAGAGAGAGAGGAGAGGAAGAGGAGCGGAAGAGAGAGAGGAGAGGAAGAGGAAAGGAAGAGGAGAGGAAGAGGAAGGGGAGAGGAAGAGGAAAGGAAGAGGAAGAGGAGAGGAAGAGGAGAGGAAGAGGAGAGGAAGAGAGAGAGGAGAGGACAGGAAGAGGAGAGGAAGAGGAGAGGAAGAGGAGAGGAAGAGAGAGAGGAGAGGAAGAGGAGAGGAAGAGGAGAGGAAGAGGAGAGGAAGGGGAGAGGAACAGGAGAGGAAGAGGAGAGGAAGAGGAGAGGAAGAGGAGAGGAAGAGGAGAGGAAGAGGAGAGGAAGAGGAAGAGGAGAGGAAGAGGAGAGGAAGAGGAGAGGAAGAGGAAGAGGAGAGGAAGAGGAGAGGAAGAGGAAGAGGAGAGGAAGAGGAAAAGGAGAGGAAGAGGAAGAGGAGAGGAGAGGAAGAGGAGAGGAAGAGGAGAGGAGAGGAAGAGGAGAGGAAGAGGAGAGGAAGAGGAGAGGAAGAGGAAGAGGAGAGGAAGAGGAGAGGAGAGGAAGAGGAGAGGAAGAGGAGAGGGGAAGAGGAGAGGAAGAGGAGAGGAGAGGAAGAGGAGAGGAAGAGGAGAGGAAGAGGAGAGAAGAGGAGAGGAAGAGGAGAGGAAGAGGAAGAGGAGAGGAAGAGGAGAGGAAGAGGAGAGGAAGAGGAAAAGGAGAGGAAGAGGAAAAGGAGAGGAGAGGAAGAGGAGAGGAGAGGAAGAGGAGAGGAAGAGGAGAGGAAGAGGAGAGGAAGAGGAAGAGGAGAGGAAGAGGAGAGGAAGAGGAAGAGGAAAAGGAGAGGAAGAGGAGAGGAGAGGAAGAGGAGAGGAGAGGAAGAGGAGAGGAAGAGGAGAGGAAGAGGAAGAGGAGAGGAAGAGGAAGAGGAGAGGGGAAGAGGAGAGGAGAGGAAGAGGAGAGGGGAAGAGGAGAGGAAGAGGAGAGGAGAGGAAGAGGAGAGGAAGAGGAGAAGAAGAGGAGAGAAGAGGAGAGGAAGAGGAGAGGAAGAGGAAAAGGAAGAGGAGAGGAAGAGGAGAGGAAGAGGAAGAGGAGAGAAAGAGGAGAGGAAGAGGAGAGGAAGAGGAAAAGGAAGAGGAGAGGAGAGGAAGAGGAGAGGAGAGGAAGAGGAGAGGAAGAGGCAGAGGAGAGGAAGAGGAGAGGCAGAGGAGAGGAAGAGGAGAGGAGAGGAAGAGGAGAGGAAGAGGCAGAGGAGAGGAAGAGGAGAGGAGAGGAAGAGGAGAGGAAGAGGAGAGGAGAGGAAGAGGAGAGGAAGAGGCAGAGGAGAGGAAGAGGAGAGGAGAGGAAGAGGAAGAGGAGAGGAAGAGGGAGAGGAGAGGAAGAGGAGAGGAAGAGGAGAGGAAGAGGAGAGGAAGAGGAGAGGAAGAGGAAGAGGAGAGGAAGAGGAGAGGAAGAGGAGAGGAAGAGGAAAAGGAAGAGGAGAGGAAGAGGAGAGAAGAGGAAGAGGAGAGGAGAGGAGAGGCAGAGGAGAGGAAGAGGAGAGGAGAGGAAGAGGAGAGGAAGAGGAGAGGAAGAGGCAGAGGAGAGGAAGAGGAGAGGAGAGGAAGAGGAGAAAAAGAGGAGAGGAGAGGAAGAGGAGAGGAAGAGGAGAGGAAAGGAAGAGGAAGAGGAGAGGAAGAGGAAGAGGAGAGGAAGAGGAGAGGAAGAGGAAGAGGAGAGGAAGAGGAGAGGAAGAGGAAAAGGAAGAGGAGAGGAGAGGAGAGGAAGAGGAAGAGGAAGAGGAGAGGAAGAGGAGAGGAAGAGGCAGAGGAGAGGAAGAGGAGAGGAGAGGAAAAGGAAGAGGAGAGGAAGAGGAGAGGAAGAGGAGAGGAAGAGGCAGAGGAGAGGAAGAGGAGAGGAGAGGAAGAGGAGAGGAAGAGGAGAGGAAGAGGCAGAGGAGAGGAAGAGGAGAGGAGAGGAGAGGAAGAGGAGAGGAAGAGGCAGAGGAGAGGAAGAGGAGAGGAGAGAGGAAGAGGAGAGGAAGAGGAAGAGGAGAGGAAGAGTAAAAGGAGAGGAGAGGAAGAGGAGAGGAGAGGAGAGGAAGAGGAGAGGAAGAGGAGAGGAAGAGTAAAAGGAGAGGAGAGGAAGAGGAGAGGAGAGGAGAGGAAGAGGAGAGGAAGAGGAGAGGAAGAGAGGAAGAGGCAGAGGAGAGGAAGAGGAGAGGAGAGGAAGAGGAGAGGAAGAGGAGAGGAAGAGGCAGAGGAGAGGAAGAGGAGAGGAGAGGAGAGGAAGAGGAGAGGAAGAGGCAGAGGAGAGGAAGAGGAGAGGAGAGGAAGAGGAGAGGAAGAGGAAGAGGAGAGGAAGAGTAAAAGGAGAGGAGAGGAAGAGGAGAGGAGAGGAGAGGAGAGGAAGAGGAGAGGAAGAGGAGAGGAAGAGGAAAAGGAAGAGGAGAGGAAGAGGAGAGGAAGAGGAGAGGAAAGGAAGAGGAGAGGAGAGGAAGAGGAGAGGAAGAGGCAGAGGAGAGGAAGAGGAGAGGAGAGGAAGAGGAGAGGAAGAGGAAGAGGAGAGGAAGAGGAGAGGAAGAGGAAGAGGAGAGGAAGAGGAGAGGAAGAGGAGAGGAAGAGAGAGAGGAGAGGAAGAGGAGTGGAAGAGAGAGAGGAGAGGAAGAGGAAAGGAAGAGGAGAGGAAGAGGAAGGGGAGAGGAAGAGGAAAGGAAGAGGAAGAGGAGAGGAAGAGGAGAGGAAGAGGAGAGGAAGAGAGAGAGGAGAGGAAGAGGACAGGAAGAGGAGAGGAAGAGGAGAGGAAGAGGAGAGGAAGAGAGAGAGGAGAGGAAGAGGAGAGGAAGAGGAGAGGAAGAGGAGAGGAAGGGGAGAGGAACAGGAGAGGAAGAGGAGAGAAAGAGGAAGAGGAGAGGAAGGGGAGAGGAAGAGGAGAGGAAGAGGAGAGGAAGAGAGAGAGGAGAGGAAGAGGAGAGGAAGAGGAGAGGAAGAGGAAAGGAAGAGGAAGAGGAGAGGAAGAGGAAAGGAAGAGGAAGAGGAAGAGGAGAGGAAGAGGAGAGGAAGAGGAGAGGAAGAGAGAGAGGAGAGGAAGAGGAGAGAAAGAGGAAGAGGAGAGGAAGAGAGAGAGGAGAGGAAGAGGAAAGGAAGAGGAGAGGAAGAGGAAGAGGAGAGGAAGAGGAAAGGAAGAGGAAGAGGAGAGGAAGAGGAGAGGAAGAGGAGAGGAAGAGAGAGAGGAGAGGAAGAGGACAGGAAGAGGAGAGGAAGAGGAGAGGAAGAGGAGAGAAAGAGGAAGAGGAGAGGAAGAGGAGAGGAAGAGAGAGAGGAGAGGAAGAGGACAGGAAGAGGAGAGGAAGGGGAGAGGAAGAGGAGAGGAAGAGGAGAGGAAGAGGAAGAGGAGAGGAAGGGGAGAGGAAGAGGAGAGGAAGAGGAGAGGAGAGGAAGAGGACAGGAAGAGGAGAGGAAGAGGAGAGGAAGAGGAAGAGGAGAGGAAGAGGAAAGGAAGAGGAAGAGGAAGAGGAGAGGAAGAGGAAAGGAAGAGGAAGAGGAGAGGAAGAGGAGAGGAAGAGGAAAGGAAGAGAGAGAGGAGAGGAAGAGGAGAGGAAGAGGAGAGAAAGAGGAAGAGGAGAGGAAGAGGAAAGGAAGAGGAGAGGAAGAGGAGAGGAAGAGGAGAGGAAGAGAGGAAAGGAAGAGGAGAGGAAGAGGAAGAGGAGAGAAAGAGGAAGAGGAGAGGAAGAGAGAGAGGAGAGGAAGAGGAAAGGAAGAGGAGAGGAAGAGGAAAGGAAGAGGAGAGGAAAGGAAGAGGAAGAGGAGAGGAAGAGGAAGAGGAGAGGAAGAGAGAGAGGAGAGGAAGAGGACAGGAAGAGGAGAGGAAGAGGAGAGGAAGAGAGAGAGGAGAGGAAGAGGAGAGGAAGAGGAGAGAAAGAGGAAGAGGAGAGGAAGAGAGAGAGGAGAGGAAGAGGAGAGGAAGAAAGAGAGGAGAGGAAGAGAGGAAGTTATTGATGATTACCTAATAACCTACACAAAGATGCCCTCCCCGTTGCCCCTGATGCCCCCCCGTTGCCCCTGATGCCCTCCCTGTTGCCCCTGATGCCCTGCCCATTGCCCCTGTTGCTCTCCCTGTTGCCCCTCATGCCATTGCCCCTGATGCCCTCCCCGTTGCCCCTGATGCCCTCCCCGTTGCCCCTGATGCCCTGCCCATTGCCCCTGATGCCCTCCCCGTTGCCCCTGATGCCCTCCCCGTTG
Organism: Odontamblyopus lacepedii; assembly: GCA_034769755.1. Lineage (NCBI taxonomy): Eukaryota > Metazoa > Chordata > Actinopteri > Gobiiformes > Gobiidae > Odontamblyopus > Odontamblyopus lacepedii. The sequence goes on from CM068366.1 coordinate 46,468, forward strand.
CCCCTGATGCCCTCCCCGTTGCCCCTCATGCCCTCCCCGTTGCCTCTCATGCCCTCCCCGTTGCCCCTGATGCCCTTCCCGTTGCCTCTCATGCCCTCCCACTGCCCCTGATGCCCTCCCGCTGCCCCTCATGCCCTCCCTGCCCCTGATGCCCTCCCCGTTGCCTCTCATGCCCTCCCCGTTGCCCCTGATGCCCTTCCCGTTGCCTCTCATGCCCTCCCCGTTGCCCCTGATGCCCTCCCCGTTGCCCCTCATGCCCTCCCCGTTGCCCCTGATGCCCTCCCCGTTGCCTCTCATGCCTCCCTGCCCCTGATGCCCTCCTGCTCCCTGATGCCCTCCCTGCCCCTGATGCCCTCCTAGTTGCCTCTCATGCCCTCCCCTTTGCCCCTGCAGCCCTCCCCGTTGCCCCTCATGCCCTCCCCGTTGCCCCTCATGCCCTCCCCGTTGCCTCTCATGCCCTCCCCGTTGCCCCTGATGCCCTCCCCGTTGCCCCTGATGCCCTGCTTGTTGCCCCTGATGCCCTCCCCGTTGCCCCTGATGCCCTCCCCGTTGCCCCTGATGCCCTCCCCGTTGCCCCTCATGCCCTCCCCGTTGCCTCTCATGCCCTCCCCGTTGCCCCTGATGCCCTCCCCGTTGCCTCTCATGCCCTCCCCGTTGCCCCTGATGCCCTCCCCATTGCCCCTCATGCCCTCCCCGGTGCCCCTGATGTCCTCCCCGTTGCCCCTCATGCCCTCCCCGTTGCCCCTGATGCCCTCCCCCTTGCCCCTCATGCCCTCCCCGTTGCCCCTGATGCCCTCCCCGTTGCCCCTCATGCCCTCCCCGTTGCCCCTCATGCCCACCCCGTTGCCCCTGATGCCCTCCCCCTGCCCCTGATGCCCTCCCTGCTGCCCCTCATGCCCCGTTGCCTCTGATGCCCTCCCCGTTGCCCCTGATGCCCTCCCCGTTGCCTCTCATGCCCTCCCCGTTGCCCCTGATGCCCTCCCCGTTGCCCCTCATGCCCTCCCCGTTGCCCCTGATGCCCTCCCCGTTGCCCCTCATGCCCTCCCCGTTGCCCCTCATGCCCCCTCGCTGCCCCCTGATGGCCTGCCCATGGGCCCTGATTCCCGACCCGTTGCCCCTCATGCCCTCCCCGTTGCCCCTCATGCCCTGCCCATTGCCCCTCATGCCCTCCCCGTTGCCCCTCATGCCCTCCCCGTTGCCCCTCATGCCCTCCCCGTTGCCCCGCATGCCCCCCCCGTTGCCCCTGATGCCCTCCCCGTTGCCCCTCATGCCCTCCCCGTTGCCCCTGATGCCCTCCCCGTTGCCCCTCATGCCCTCCCCGTTGCCCCTCATGCCCTCCCCGTTGCCCCTGATGCCCTCCCCGTTGCCCCTCATGCCCTCCCCGTTGCCCCTCTGTCCCCCCCGTTGCCCCTGATGCCCTGCCCATTGCCCCTGATGCCCTCCCCGTTGCCCCTCATGCCCTCCCCGTTGCCCCTCATGCCCTGCCCATTGCCCCTCATGTCCTCCCCGTTGCCCCTCATGCCCTCCCCGTTGCCCCTCATGCCCTCCCCGTTGCCCCTCATGCCCTCCCCGTTGCCCCTCATGCCCTCCCCGTTGCCCCTCATGCCCTCCCCGTTGCCCCCGTGTGTTTTACCTCAGAATAGACGAGGGAGAGTTGGGAAAAGTCGCACTCGGAATATTTGACGCAGGAGCGAAGAGTGTCTCCCCCTGAACAAAGGAACAAACGAATAAACGAACAAACAAACGAATAAACAAACAAACGAATAAACGAACAAACGAATAAACGAATAAACGAATGAATAAACGAACGAATAAACAAACAAACGAATAAACGAATAAACAAACAAACGAATAAACGAACAAACGAATAAACGAATAAACGAACGAATAAACGAACGAATAAACGAACAAACGAATAAACGAATAAACAAACAAACGAATAAACGAACAAACGAATAAACGAATAAACGAATGAATAAACGAACGAATAAACAAACAAACGAATAAACGAACGAATAAACGAATAAACGAATAAACAAACAAACGAATAAACGAACAAACGAATAAACGAATAAACAAACAAACGAATAAACGAACGAATAAACGAACAAACGAATAAACGAATAAACAAACAAACGAATAAACGAACAAACGAATAAACGAATAAACAAACAAACGAATAAACGAACAAACGAATAAACGAATAAACAAACAAACGAATAAACGAACGAATAAATGAACAAATGAACAAACTAGTAGTAGTATCGCAGTAGTATTTGTACCTCGGGCCTTCAGGGTGAGGTACTGTAGTACTGTAGTACTGCAGTATTGTAGTAGTACTGTAGTACTGTAGTGCTGCAGTATTTGTACCTCGGGCCTTCAGGGTGAGGTACTGTAGTACTGTAGTACTGCAGTATTGTAGTAGTACTGTAGTACTGCAGTATTTGTACCTCGGGCCTTCAGGGTGAGGTACTGTAGTACTGTAGTACTGCAGTATTGTAGTAGTACTGTAGTACTGTAGTACTGCAGTATTTGTACCTCGGGCCTTCAGGGTGAGGTACTGTAGTACTGTAGTACTGCAGTATTGTAGTAGTACTGTAGTACTGCAGTATTTGTACCTCGGGCCTTCAGGGTGAGGTACTGTAGTACTGTAGTACTGTAGTACTGCAGTATTGTAGTAGTACTGTAGTACTGTAGTACTGCAGTATTTGTACCTCGGGCCTTCAGGGTGAGGTACTGTAGTACTGTAGTACTGTAGTACTGTAGTACTGCAGTACTGCAGTAGTCGTAGTAGTAGTACTGCAGTATTTGTACCTCGGGCCTTCAGGGTGAGGTACTGTAGTACTGCAGTACTGCAGTAGTAGTAGTAGTAGTAGTAGTACTGCAGTATTTGTACCTCGGGCCTTCAGGGTGAGGTACTGTAGTACTGTAGTACTGTAGTACTGTAGTACTGCAGTACTGCAGTAGTCGTACTGCAGTATTTGTACCTCGGGCCTTCAGGGTGAGGTACTGTAGTACTGTAGTACTGCAGTACTGCAGTAGTAGTAGTAGTACTAGTAGTACTGCAGTATTTGTACCTCGGGCCATCAGGGTGAGGTACTGTAGTACTGTAGTACTGCAGTACTGCAGTAGTAGTAGTAGTAGTACTGCAGTATTTGTACCTCGGGCCTTCAGGGTGAGGTACTGTAGTACTGTAGTACTGGAGTACTGAAGTAGTCGAGTAGTAGTACTGCAGCATTTGTACCTGGCCTTCAGGGTGAGGTACTGTAGTACTGTAGTACTGTAGTACTGCAGTACTGCAGTAGTCGTAGTAGTAGTACTGCAGTATTTGTACCTCGGGCCTTCAGGGTGAGGTACTGTAGTACTGTAGTACTGCAGTAGTAGTAGTAGTAGTAGTACTGCAGTATTTGTACCTCGGGCCTTCAGGGTGAGGTACTGTAGTACTGTAGTACTGCAGTAGTAGTAGTAGTAGTACTGCAGTATTTGTACCTCGGGCCTTCAGGGTGAGGTACTGTAGTACTGTAGTACTGTAGTACTGTAGTACTGCAGTACTGCAGTAGTAGTAGTAATAGTACTGCAGTATTTGTACCTCGGGCCTTCAGGGTGAGGTACTGTAGTACTGTAGTACTGCAGTACTGCAGTAGTAGTAGTAGTAGTACTGCAGTATTTGTACCTCGGGCCTTCAGGGTGAGGTACTGTAGTACTGTAGTACTGCAGTACTGCAGTAGTCGTAGTAGTAGTACTGCAGTATTTGTACCTCGGGCCTTCAGGGTGAGGTACTGTAGTACTGTAGTACTGCAGTATTGTAGTAGTACTGTAGTACTGCAGTATTTGTACCTCGGGCCTTCAGGGTGAGGTACTGTAGTACTGTAGTACTGCAGTACTGCAGTAGTAGTAGTAGTAGTACTGCAGTATTTGTACCTCGGGCCTTCAGGGTGAGGTACTGTAGTACTGTAGTACTGTAGTACTGCAGTACTGCAGTAGTCGTAGTAGTAGTACTGCAGTATTTGTACCTCGGGCCTTCAGGGTGAGGTACTGTAGTACTGTAGTACTGCAGTAGTCGTAGTAGTAGTACTGCAGTATTTGTACCTCGGGCCTTCAGGGTGAGGTACTGTAGTACTGTAGTACTGTAGTACTGCAGTACTGCAGTAGTCGTAGTAGTAGTACTGCAGTATTTGTACCTCGGGCCTTCAGGGTGAGGTACTGTAGTACTGTAGTACTGCAGTACTGCAGTAGTAGTAGTAGTAGTACTGCAGTATTTGTACCTCGGGCCTTCAGGGTGAGGTACTGTAGTACTGTAGTACTGCAGTAGTAGTAGTAGTAGTACTGCAGTATTTGTACCTCGGGCCTTCAGGGTGAGGTACTGTAGTACTGTAGTACTGCAGTACTGCAGTAGTAGTAGTAGTAGTAGTAGTACTGCAGTATTTGTACCTCGGGCCTTCAGGGTGAGGTACTGTAGTACTGTAGTACTGCAGTACTGCAGTAGTCGTAGTAGTAGTACTGCAGTATTTGTACCTCGGGCCTTCAGGGTGAGGTACTGTAGTACTGTAGTACTGCAGTACTGCAGTAGTCGTAGTAGTAGTACTGCAGTATTTGTACCTCGGGCCTTCAGGGTGAGGTACTGTAGTACTGTAGTACTGCAGTACTGCAGTACTGCAGTAGTCGTAGTAGTAGTACTGCAGTATTTGTACCTCGGGCCTTCAGGGTGAGGTACTGTAGTACTGTAGTACTGCAGTACTGCAGTCGTCGGCGTAGTAGTACTGCCGTATTTGTACCTCGGGCCTTCAGGGTGAGGTACTGTAGTACTGTAGTACTGCAGTAGTAGTAGTAGTAGTAGTAGTACTGCAGCATTTGTACCTCGGGCCTTCAGGGTGAGGTACTGTAGTACTGTAGTACTGCAGTACTGCAGTACTGCAGTAGTAGTAGTAGTAGTACTGCAGTATTTGTACCTCGGGCCTTCAGGGTGAGGTACTGTAGTACTGTAGTACTGCAGTACTGCAGTAGTCGTAGTAGTAGTACTGCAGTATTTGTACCTCGGGCCTTCAGGGTGAGGTACTGTAGTACTGTAGTACTGCAGTAGTAGTAGTAGTAGTAGTAGTACTGCAGTATTTGTACCTCGGGCCTTCAGGGTGAGGTACTGTAGTACTGTAGTACTGTAGTACTGCAGTACTGCAGTAGTAGTAGTAGTAGTACTGCAGTATTTGTACCTCGGGCCTTCAGGGTGAGGTACTGTAGTACTGTAGTACTGTAGTACTGCAGTAGTAGTAGTAGTAGTAGTAGTAGTAGTACTGCAGTATTTGTACCTCGGGCCTTCAGGGTGAGGTACTGTAGTACTGTAGTACTGCAGTACTGCAGTAGTCGTAGTAGTAGTACTGCAGTATTTGTACCTCGGGCCTTCAGGGTGAGGTACTGTAGTACTGTAGTACTGCAGTACTGCAGTACTGCAGTAGTAGTAGTAGTAGTACTGCAGTATTTGTACCTCGGGCCTTCAGGGTGAGGTACTGTAGTACTGTAGTACTGTAGTACTGCAGTACTGCAGTAGTAGTAGTAGTAGTACTGCAGTATTTGTACCTCGGGCCTTCAGGGTGAGGTACTGTAGTACTGTAGTACTGCAGTACTGCAGTAGTCGTAGTAGTAGTACTGCAGTATTTGTACCTCGGGCCTTCAGGGTGAGGTACTGTAGTACTGTAGTACTGCAGTAGTAGTAGTAGTAGTAGTAGTACTGCAGTATTTGTACCTCGGGCCTTCAGGGTGAGGTACTGTAGTACTGTAGTACTGTAGTACTGCAGTACTGCAGTAGTAGTAGTAGTAGTACTGCAGTATTTGTACCTCGGGCCTTCAGGGTGAGGTACTGTAGTACTGTAGTACTGCAGTACTGCAGTAGTCGTAGTAGTAGTACTGCAGTATTGGTACCTCGAGCCTTCAGGGTGAGGTACTGTAGTACTGTAGTACTGCAGTACTGCAGTACTGCAGTAGTCGTAGTAGTAGTACTGCAGTATTTGTACCTCGGGCCTTCAGGGTGAGGTACTGTAGTACTGTAGTACTGTAGTACTGCAGTACTGCAGTAGTAGTAGTAGTAGTACTGCAGTATTTGTACCTCGGGCCTTCAGGGTGAGGTACTGTAGTACTGTAGTACTGTAGTACTGCAGTAGTAGTAGTAGTAGTAGTAGTAGTACTGCAGTATTTGTACCTCGGGCCTTCAGGGTGAGGTACTGTAGTACTGTAGTACTGTAGTACTGCAGTACTGCAGTAGTAGTAGTAGTAGTACTGCAGTATTTGTACCTCGGGCCTTCAGGGTGAGGTACTGTAGTACTGTAGTACTGCAGTACTGCAGTAGTAGTAGTAGTAGTAGTAGTAGTACTGCAGTATTTGTACCTCGGGCCTTCAGGGTGAGGTACTGTAGTACTGTAGTACTGCAGTTGTGCAGTAGTGCAGTAGTAGTAGTAGTAGTACTGCAGCATTTGTACCCTGGCCTTCAGGGTGAGGTACTGTAGTACTGTAGTACTGCAGTACTGCAGTAGTAGTAGTAGTAGTAGTAGTAGTACTGCAGTATTTGTACCTCGGGCCTTCAGGGTGAGGTACTGTAGTACTGTAGTACTGTAGTACTGCAGTAGTAGTAGTAGTAGTAGTAGTAGTACTGCAGTATTTGTACCTCGGGCCTTCAGGGTGAGGTACTGTAGTACTGTAGTACTGTAGTACTGCAGTACTGCAGTACTGCAGTAGTAGTAGTAGTAGTACTGCAGTATTTGTACCTCGGGCCTTCAGGGTGAGGTACTGTAGTACTGTAGTACTGTAGTACTGCAGTACTGCAGTAGTAGTAGTAGTAGTACTGCAGTATTTGTACCTCGGGCCTTCAGGGTGAGGCAGGCATCGTCCTGGGAACAGTCTTTGGTTTTGGAGCAGGAGCCGCTGTAATCGCGACAACTGAAGCACTGAATACACAGCCCTGAAACACAACATATATATACATATATATAACATATATATAACATATATACATATATATATAACATATATAACATATATACATATAACATATATATACATATATATAACATATATATACATATATATACATATATAACATATATAACATATATACAACATATATACATATATATAACATATATATACATATATAACATATATATACATATATATAACATATATAACATATATAACATATATAACATATATACATATATATAACATATATATACATATATATAACATATATATAACATATATATACATATATATATACATATATACATATATATAACATATATAACATATATATACATATATATACATATATATAACATATATATACATATATATAACATATATATAACATATATATACATATATATATACATATATACATATATATAACATATATAACATATATATACATATATATACATATATATAACATATATAACATATATATAACATATATACATATATATACACAGCCCTGAAACACAACATATATACAAAATCCAGTCTCTCACATAAGTGAGTTCACCCTCTCGGTCTTTTCATGGGACTGAAGAAACCCTTTTCTCCCGTGTGCAGCTCGTATCAGAGGAAATTTCCTGTCCCCTCAAAAGAACTCGACACACAGACTTTAATGTCTAAACTGCAGCAACAAAAGTGAGTTCACCCTAAGTGCAAATGTCCAAACTGGGCCCTTTGAGCCGTTTTTCCTCCACAGTGTCATGTGACTCGTCATGTGACTCGTCATGTGACTCGTCATGTGACTCGTCATGTGACTCGTCATGTGACTCGTTAGTGTTAGAAGGTCTCAGGTGTGAGTGGAGCAGGTTTGGTAAATTTGGTGTTTTCGTTCTCACACTCGCTCATTCTGGGCACTGGAGGTTCAACATGGCACCTCAATGTAACCCTACCCTACCCTACCCCCAACCCTACCCCCACCCTACCCCCAACCCTACCCTACCCCCAACCCTACCCCCAACCCTACCCCCAACCCTACCCCCCACCCCACCCCCACCCTACCCTACCCCTACTCCTACTCCTACCCCAACCCTACCCCCAACCCTACCCCAACCCTACCCTACCCTACCCCCAACCCTACTCCCTAACCCTACCCTACCCCTAACCCTCCCCCCACCCTACCCTACCCCCTACCCTACCCTACCCCAACCCTACCCCCAACCCTACCCCAACCCTACCCTACCCTACCCCCAACCCTACCCCCAACCCTACCCTACCCCCAACCCTACCCCCACCCTACCCTACCCCCTACCCTACCCTACCCCAACCCTACCCCCAACCCTACCCCAACCCTACCCTACCCCCAACCCTACCCCCAACCCTACCCTACCCCCAACCCTACCCCCACCCTACCCTACCCTACCCTACCCCCAACCCTACCCCCAACCCTACCCTCACCTACCCTACCCCCACCCCCCCCACCCCACCCCTACCCCAACCCTACCCCCTACCCTACCCCAACCCTACCCCCAACCCTACCCCAACCCTACCCCCAACCCTACCCCAACCCTACCCCCAACCCTACCCCCAACCCTACCCTACCCTACCCTACCCCCAACCCTACCCCCACCCCAACCCTACCCCAACCCTACCCTACCCCAACCTTACCCCTACCCTAACCCTAACCCTAACCCACCCCTACCCCAACCCTACCCCCAACCCTACCCCCAACCCTACCCCACCCTACCCTACCCCCTACCCTACCCCAACCCTACCTCCACCCTACCCCCACCCTACCCTACCCCCAACCCTACCCTACCCTACCCCAACCCTACCCCAACCCTACCCTACCCCCAACCCTACCCTACCCCAACCCTACCCCAACCCTACCCTAACCCTAACCCACCCCTACCCCAACCCTACCCCCAACCCTACCCCTATACCCTACCCAACCCTAACCCCAACCCTACCCCCAACCCTACCCCTAACCCTACCCTACCCTACCCCCAACCCTACCCTACCCCCAACCCTACTCCTACCCTAACCCTACCCTACCCTACCCCCAACCCTACCCTACCCTACCCTACCCACAACCCTACCCCCAACCCTACCGCCAACAGTACCGCAACCCTACCCTACCCTACCCCCAACCCTACCCCCAACCCTACCCTACCCTACCCCCAACCCCACCCCCAACCCTACCCTACCCTACCCCCAACCCTACCCCCAACCCTACCCTACCCCCAACCCTACCCTACCCTACCCCCAACCCTACCCCAACCCTACCCTACCCCCAACCCTACCCTACCCCCAACCCTACCCTACCCCCTAACCCAACCCCAACCGAGCTGCAGCACCGAGCCCAAGACCATACAGAGACTTAACCCTAACCCCACACACTATACACACACACACTACACACACACTATACACACACTATACACACTATACACACTATACACACACTATACACACACACACTACACACACACTATACACACACTATACACACTATACACACTATACACACACTATACACACACTATACACACACACACTATACACACACACACACACAAACTCTCTCCTGAAACAACCAAAGACCACATTATAGACCGGGTCCAGACCAGGTCCAGAGGAGCAGGTGACGTACCCAGACTCAGCAAAGAACTGAGCAGAACCAGAACCAGACCCACGGAGCGCTTCATCTTCACTTCATCTGCAACACAGAGACCTGGATTAGACCTGGTTTAGTCCTGGTTCAGTCCTGGTTTAGACCTGATTTAGTCCTGGTTTAGTTCTGGTTTAGTCCTGGTTTAGACCTGGTTTAGTCCTGGTTCAGACCTGATTTAGTCCTGGTTTAGTCCCGGTTCAGACCTGGTTTAGTCCTGATTTAGTCCTGGTTAAGACCTGGTTTAGTCCTGGTTTAGTCCCGGTTTAGTCCTGGTTCAGACCTGGTTTAGTCCCGGTTCTGTCCTGGTTCAGTCCCGGTTTAATCCTGGTTCAGACCTGGTTTAGTCCTAGTTCAGACCTGGTTTAGTCCTGGTTCAGTCCCGGTTTAGTCCTAGTTCAGACCTGGTTTAGTCCTAGTTCAGACCTGGTTTAGTCCCGGTTTAGTCCTGGTTCAGTCCCAGTTTAATCCTGGTTCAGACCTGGTTTAGTCCTGGTTCAGTCCTGGTTCAGACCTGGTTTAGTCCTGGTTCAGACCTGGTTTAGTCCCGGTTTAGTCCTGGTTCAGTCCCGGTTTAGTCCTAGTTCAGACCTGGTTTAGTCCTAGTTCAGACCTGGTTTAGTCCCGGTTTAGTCCTGGTTCAGTCCCGGTTTAGTCCTGGTTCAGACCTGGTTTAGTCCCGGTTTAGTCCTGGTTCAGTCCTGGTTTAGTCCTGGTTCAGACCTGGTTTAGTCCCGGTTCTGTCCTGGTTCAGTCCCGGTTTAATCCTGGTTCAGACCTGGTTTAGTCCTGGTTCAGTCTCGGTTTAATCCTGGTTCAGACCTGGTTTAGTCCTGGTTCAGACCTGGTTTAGTCCTGGTTCAGACCTGGTTTAGTCCCGGTTTAGTCCTGGTTCAGTCCCGGTTTAGTCCTAGTTCAGACCTGGTTTAGTCCCGGTTTAGTCCTGGTTCAGTTCTGCACCAGACGCTCTTTGAGTCAGATTTGATTGACAGCTGTAACTCAGTGACATCATTACTACGTCACTGAGGCCACGCCCCTCGGCCTGGATCTGGGGTCCGGATCTGGGGTCCGGGTCCGGATCTGGGGTCAGTTTCCCGGACTTATCATAAAAATGATATTTCGTTTTGAATTAGCAGTTGCCATGGCAACAGCCTCTGTGAAACTCGAGACTTTTACTGAGTCCTGGTCCAGTCCTGGTCCAGTCCTGGTCCTGGTCCAGTCCTGGTCCAGTCCTGGTCCAGTCCTGGGACATCTCTTGTGTCTCTTTTGTCTGAACAAACAAAAGAGACAAAAGCTGCTCTGTGTCCGACCCCGACTGACCCCAGACCAGGACTGAACCAGGACTAAACCGGGACTGAACCAGGACTAAACCAGGACTAAACTGAGCCCAGACCAGGACTGAACCAGGACTAAACCAGGACTAAACTGAGCCCAGACCAGGACTGAACCAGGACTAAACCAGGACTAAACTGAGCCCAGACCAGGACTGAACCAGGACTGAACCAGGACTAAACTGACCCCAGGCCGGGACTGAACCAGGACTGAACCAGGACTAAACTGACCCCAGGCCGGGACTGGACCAGGACTGTAGTACTTGTACTGCAGTATTACAGTATTACAGTACTGCGGCAGTACTTGTACATTAAGTCATAGTTGAGTTTCTTACAGATTTTCTTAAACAGATTTCGGACTTTGGGTTCAAACTTTTGTCTCGAGCGTTTCCAGCAGGAAAATAAAAATCACACATTTATCACAAAAATCACACATTTATCACAAAAATCACACATCAATCACAAAAATCACACATCACAAAAATCACACATTTATCACAAAAATCACACATCACAAAAATCACACATTTATCACAAAAATCACACATTTAATCCGATAACGACTGAAGTTTAGCACAAAAGAACGTTTCACTTTCAAATTTAACAAACCCAGAGCCGCTTCAGTTTCAGCTCAAACAAACGGGTCAGAGGGTTACGGGTCAGAGGGTTACAGTACAGGGTTACAGGTCAGAGGGTTTACGGGTCAGAGGGTTACAGTACAGGGTTACAGGTCAGAGGGTTTACGGGTCAGAGGGTTTACGGGTCAGAGGGTTACGGGTCAGAGGGTTACAGTACAGGGTTACAGGTCAGAGGGTTTACGGGTCAGAGGGTTACAGTACAGGGTTACAGGTCAGAGGGTTACGGGTCAGAGGGTTTACGGGTCAGAGGGTTATGGGTCAGAGGGTTACAGTACAGGGTTACAGGTCAGAGGGTTTACGGGTCAGAGGGTTACAGTACAGGGTTACAGGTCAGAGGGTTTACGGGTCAGAGGGTTTACGGGTCAGAGGGTTACGGGTCAGAGGGTTACAGTACAGGGTTACAGGTCAGAGGGTTTACGGGTCAGAGGGTTACAGTACAGGGTTACAGGTCAGAGGGTTACGGGTCAGAGGGTTTACGGGTCAGAGGGTTACGGGTCAGAGGGTTACAGTACAGGGTTACAGGTCAGAGGGTTTACGGGTCAGAGGGTTACAGTACAGGGTTACAGGTCAGAGGGTTACGGGTCAGAGGGTTTACGGGTCAGAGGGTTACAGGTCAGAGGGTTACAGTACAGGGTTACAGGTCAGAGGGTTTACGGGTCAGAGGGTTACAGTACAGGGTTACAGGTCAGAGGGTTATGGGTCAGAGGGTTACAGTACAGGGTTACAGGTCAGAGGGTTTACGGGTCAGAGGGTTACAGTACAGGGTTACAGGTCAGAGGGTTACAGGTCAGAGGGTTTACGGGTCAGAGGGTTACAGTACAGGGTTACAGGTCAGAGGGTTACGGGTCAGAGGGTTTACGGGTCAGAGGGTTTACGGGTCACAGGTCAGAGGGTTTACGGGTCAGAGGGTTTACGGGTCAGAGGGTTACAGGTCAGAGGGTTTACGGGTCAGAGGGTTTACGGGTCAGAGGGTTACAGGTCAGAGGGTTACAGTACAGGGTTACAGGTCAGAGGGTTTACGGGTCAGAGGGTTACAGGTCAGAGGGTTACAGTACAGGGTTACAGGTCAGAGGGTTACGGGTCAGAGGGTTTACGGGTCAGAGGGTTACAGGTCAGAGGGTTTACGGGTCAGAGGGTTACAGGTCAGAGGGTTTACGGGTCAGAGGGTTACGGGTCAGAGAGTAGCATGACCCGATGTCTGAAAGACTCTTGAGCTCACGTCACTTTAAACTCCCAGGACTTCAACCAGACTGAAACGTCAGGACTTTGGCGACTCTCCTGCTTCCTGTGACTGAAACGTCTGGACTTTAGTTATCCTCCTGCTTGCTGTGACTGAAACGTCTGGACTTTGGCAACTCTCCTGCTTCCTGTGACTGAAACGTCTGGACTTTAGTTATCCTCCTGCCTGCTGTGACTGAAACGTCTGGACTCTAGTTATCCTCCTGCCTGCTGTGACTGAAACGTCTGGACTCTAGTTATCCTCCTGCCTGCTGTGACTGAAACGTCTGGACTCTAGTTATCCTCCTGCCTGCTGTGACTGAAACGTCTGGACTCTAGTTATCCTCCTGCCTGCTGTGACTGAAACGTCTGGACTCTAGTTATCCTCCTGCCTGCTGTGACTGAAACGTCTGGACTTTAGTTATCCTCCTGCCTGCTGTGACTGAAACGTCTGGACTCTAGTTATCCTCCTGCCTGCTGTGACTGAAACGTCTGGACTCTAGTTATCCTCCTGCCTGCTGTGACTGAAACGTCTGGACTCTGGTTATCCTCCTGCCTGCTGTGACTGAAACGTCTGGACTCTAGTTATCCTCCTGCCTGCTGTGACTGAAACGTCTGGACTTTAGTTATCCTCCTGCCTGCTGTGACTGAAACGTCTGGACTCTAGTTATCCTCCTGCCTGCTGTGACTGAAACGTCTGGACTTTAGTTATCCTCCTGCCTGCTGTGACTGAAACGTCTGGACTCTAGTTATCCTCCTGCCTGCTGTGACTGAAACGTCTGGACTCTGGTTATCCTCCTGCCTGCTGTGACTGAAACGTCTGGACTCTAGTTATCCTCCTGCCTGCTGTGACTGAAACGTCTGGACTTTAGTTATCCTCCTGCCTGCTGTGACTGAAACGTCTGGACTCTAGTTATCCTGCCTGCTGTGACTGAAACGTCTGGACTCTGGTTATCCTCCTGCCTGCTGTGACTGAAACGTCTGGACTCTAGTTATCCTCCTGCCTGCTTTGACTGAAATGTCTGGACTTTAGTTATCCTCCTGCCTGCTGTGACTGAAACGTCTGGACTCTAGTTATCCTCCTGCCTGCTGTGACTGAAACGTCTGGACTTTAGTTATCCTCCTGCCTGCTGTGACTGAAACGTCTGGACTCTAGTTATCCTCCTGCCTGCTGTGACTGAAACGTCTGGACTCTGGTTATCCTCCTGCCTGCTGTGACTGAAACGTCTGGACTCTAGTTATCCTCCTGCCTGCTGTGACTGAAACGTCTGGACTTTAGTTATCCTCCTGCCTGCTGTGACTGAAACGTCTGGACTTTAGTTATCCTCCTGCCTGCTGTGACTGAAACGTCTGGACTTTAGTTATCCTCCTGCCTGCTGTGACTGAAACGTCTGGACTCTAGTTATCCTCCTGCCTGCTGTGACTGAAACGTCTGGACTCTAGTTATCCTCCTGCCTGCTGTGACTGAAACGTCTGGACTTTAGTTATCCTCCTGCCTGCTGTGACTGAAACGTCTGGACTTTAGTTATCCTCCTGCCTGCTGTGACTGAAACGTCTGGACTTTAGTTATCCTCCTGCCTGCTGTGACTGAAACGTCTGGACTCTAGTTATCCTCCTGCCTGCTGTGACTGAAACGTCTGGACTCTAGTTATCTTCCTGCCTGCTGTGGCTGAAACGTTTGCATTTATAAAACAGACGTCAGGCTGAAGCGATTTGATTCTTTTATTCAGATTTTATTAAACGCGGCGACGTCGACCGACTGCACCAGGTCATCAAAGGCGGTGATTTGCTCCTCCAGGATGTCCGTGCCCACCTGAAACAGAGACTGCTTTACTCTGCACCTTCTGACCCCCCTGACCCCATCTGACCCCCCTGACCCCATCTGACCCCCGCTGTCCGTGCCCACCTGAAACAGACACTGCTTTACTCTGCACCTTCTGACCCCATCTGACCCCCCTGACCCCATCTGACCCCCCTGACCCCATCTGGCCCCCGCTGTCCGTGCCCACCTGAAACAGAGACGCTGCTTTACTCTGCACCTTCTGACCCCATCTGACCCCGTCTGACCCCCCTGACCCCATCTGACCCCCGCTGTCCGTGCCCACCTGAAACAGACACTGCTTTACTCTGCACCTTCTGACCCCGTCTGACCCCATCTGACCCCCGCTGTCCGTGCCCACCTGAAACAGAGACACTGCTTTACTCTGCACCTTCTGACCCCATCTGACCCCCCCTGTCCGTGCCCACCTGAAACAGAGACACTGCTTTACTCTGCACCTTCTGACCCCCCTGACCCCATCTGACCCCCGCTGTCCGTGCCCACCTGAAACAGACACTGCTTTACTCTGCACCTTCTGACCCCCCTGACCCCGTCTGACCCCATCTGACCCCCGCCGTCCGTGCCCACCTGAAACAGAGACTGTTTTACTCTGCACCTTCTGACCCCCCTGACCCCATCTGACCCCCGCCGTCCGTGCCCACCTGAAACAGAGACTGCTTTACTCTGCACCTTCTGACCCCCCTGACCCCGTCTGACCCCATCTGGCCCCCGCTGTCCGTGCCCACCTGAAACAGAGATGCTGCTTTACTCTGCACCTTCTGACCCCATCTGACCCCATCTGACCCCCGCTGTCCGTGCCCACCTGAAACAGACACTGCTTTACTCTGCACCTTCTGACCCCATCTGACCCCCGCTGTCCGTGCCCACCTGAAACAGAGACACTGCTTTACTCTGCACCTTCTGACCCCATCTGACCCCCCCTGTCCGTGCCCACCTGAAACAGAGACACTGCTTTACTCTGCACCTTCTGACCCCCCTGACCCCGTCTGACCCCATCTGACCCCCGCCGTCCGTGCCCACCTGAAACAGACACTGCTTTACTCTGCACCTTCTGACCCCCCTGACCCCATCTGACCCAGTTTCTGACCCTCTCACCTTGTCGTCTTCCACCACACAGTTGATCTGGAGTTTCTTGATTCCGTATCCGACCGGAACTAGTTTGGCTGAAACACAAAAACCCTGATTAGAAGAACTGAGACCCAGACCCAGACCCAGACCCGGACCCAGACCCGGACCGAGACCCAGACCCAGACCCGGACCCAGACCCGGACCGAGACCCAGACCCAGACCCGGACCGAGACCCGGACCCAGACCCGGACCCGGACCGAGACCCAGACCCAGACCCAGACCCGGACCCAGACCCGGACCCAGACCCGGACCCGGACCGAGACCCAGACCCAGACCCGGACCCAGACCCGGACCGAGACCCAGACCCAGACCCGGACCCAGACCCGGACCGAGACCCAGACCCAGACCCGGACCGAGACCCGGACCCAGAGGATCAGATCTGAAGCGGCATCAGCAGAGCTCAGCCGAAAGATGGTGAAAGGATCATCAAATCCTCAAAAAGTCCCGATTTAAACTTTACAAACTCAGAACGAGTCACAAACAACCCGAAACCCCACAGGGGGAGGGCATCTGGCACAGGGGGAGGGCATCTGGCACAGGGGGAGGGCATCTGACACACAGGGGGAGGGCATCTGACACACAGGGGGAGGGCATCTGACACACAGGGGGAGGGCATCTGACACACAGGGGGAGGGCATCTGGCACATTCTGGGGAGGGCATCTGGCACGTTCTGGGGAGGGCATCTGGCACGTTCTGGGGAGGGCATCTGGCACATTCTGGGGAGGGCATCTGGCACGTTCTGGGGAGGGCATCTGGCACATTCTGGGGAGGGCATCTGACACACAGGGGGAGGGCATCTGACACACAGGGGGAGGGCATCTGACACACAGGGGGAGGGCATCTGACACACAGGGGGAGGGCATCTGACGCACACGGGGAGGGCATCTGGCACACAGGGGGAGGGCATCTGGCACACAGGGGGAGGGCATCTGGCACACAGGGGGAGGGCATCTGGCACACAGGGGGAGGGCATCTGGCACACAGGGGGAGGGCATCTGGCACACAGGGGGAGGGCATCTGACTCACACTGGCCCCACACGAGTCCGTCCATCTCGATGCTTCTGACACTTTCCTCCATTTTCTTCATGTCGGTCTCGTCGTCCCAGGGCTTCACGTCCAGAAGGATCGAAGACTTGGCGATGACGGCGGGTTCTGGGGTCAGAAACACAGGATCAGAAAGACAAGGGACATAAGGGGTCAGAATGAGGTAAAACATGCAGCGCTCTAGAGGTTTAAACACATTTTGTAGTATTAGTAACTCGAGTACTCATATTCACAGTACTCATAATACTCTAGTACTCAGTACTCATCATACTCTAGTACTCATCATACTCTAGTACTCATCATACTCTAGTACTCATCATACTCTAGTACTCATCATACTCTAGTACTCAGTACTCATAATACTCATAATACTCTAGTACTCATCATACTCTAGTACTCATAATACTCTAGTACTCAGTACACTGTCAGTGCTCCAGAGTGAACCCTGTATTGGTGCGTGTATCGCTTTAAGGAAAAGTCACGTGACCGATACAGGAAGTGTATCGTTTGGATGTGCCGCGCCAAACTGTGTTTATGAGGAAACGCGCCGCGTCTATAAGGAAACAGACTGTATGAACATGGTGCGGCAGGTGCGGCCGGTGCGGCCGGTGCGGCAGGTGCGGCCGGTGCGGCTGGACTGGATAAACTGTTTGCGGCACCGTTTCCTGTTGGTTTTTCTGGATTTTTGCACTGACTTCATGGATCGTTCGAGGAAGTTTTCCCGTGTGTGGAATAATTTTGATCTTTTGACCCCAAATAAGGTAAATCACTTTCTTCTTTGGGCATCGTTTACTGATAGTTATTTTAATTTAATGTGTTTCTACTCTTTTCTGGTAAGACGTTTAAATTGTTTGCTTTTTATTTTATTGTAGGTGAAGTGTCGGCTCTGCTCCACGGAGCCGTCATATATCAATAAGAGCTCGTCATCAATGAGCGGCATTACAGAGCTCGACATGGCAACAATGTGCGGCATTACAGAGCTCGACATGGCAACAATGAGCGGCATTACAGTGCTCGACATGGCAACAATGAGCGGCATTACAGAGCTCGACATGGCAACAATGAGCGGCATTACAGAGCTCGACATGGCAACAATGTGCGGCATTACAGAGCTCGACATGGCAACAATGAGCGGCATTACAGAGCTCGACATGGCAACAATGAGCGGCATTACAGAGCTCGACATGGCAACAATGTGCGGCATTACAGAGCTCGACATGGCAACAATGTGCGGCATTACAGAGCTCGACATGGCAACAATGAGCGGCATTACAGAGCTCGACATGGCAACAATGAGCGGCATTACAGAGCTCGACATGGCAACAATGAGCGGCATTACAGAGCTCGACATGGCAGCAATGAGCGGCATTACAGAGCTCGACATGGCAACAATGTGCGGCATTACAGAGCTCGACATGGCAACAATGAGCGGCATTACAGAGCTCGACATGGCAACAATGAGCGGCATTACAGAGCTCGACATGGCAACAATGAGCGGCAGATGCTCCTGCGAGTTCCCCAGGTATGTTCATCATCACTAAAAAATTACATTTCAAAAATAGTTAATTACACACAAAAGGCTCTGTGTGACTAATGTTTGTGGAAAAAAATAAAATAGTTCTTTAAAAAGCATTAAACAAATCTTCTATGTTTATCTAAATCTTTTCTCTTCTTTTGACTTGCAGCCCAAACAAACACTGGATGAGGCTGTGGTGAACATGGTCATTAAAGACTGGTGAAAATGAGGGATTCAGGGAGCTGATGAAGCTTGTTGCACTCTCACATGTTCTACCAAGCAGGAAGGTATGTTTAAGAAATGTACTGCTGAATTAATACTGTCGATACAGGGAAAGAACTATTTGTATTCAGTAGGTATTACAGCGTTTGTATGGTTATTTTTAGACCATCAAGGACTTGGTGAGCCAGAAATATGAGCAGGAAAAAGAGCAAATGAAAGAGGACCTCCAGAACACTGTTGCGGTTCCTTTAACAGCCGATATGTGGACGTCCATTAACATGGAAGCATATCGTGCTGTAACTTTCCACTATGTGGACAAAGACAGCCATGAACTCCGTTCATCAGTCTTGGGAGTACAGCATTTCCCACAGACACACTGCCGAAAACATGGCCATGGTGAAAAGGAGCCTCATGGAGGAGTGGGGCAGCGGGCAAGGTCCGGGGTCTCATCACTGATGCAGCAGCAAACATGGTTTCATGTGCTCGAATGCTGCAAATTCAGCGCACCATTTGTATTGAGCATTCCATGAATTTAATTGTAAAAAAATCATGTGATCAAATCACAACACTAACAGAAATCTGCAACAAAACACGGCAAATTGTGACCTACTTTCGATCAAGCACCACAGCAAAAGAAAAGCTCACACAAATTCAGCAACAGTTGGGAACACCATTCCATAAATGAATAAATGAGGTGCCGACACGATGGAACAGCACCGATCACATGCTGGAAAGGATGAGCAGAAGGAGGCAGTCTGGGGGTCACTGGCCTCATTAAAAACGGACTCCTGAAGAATAGGACATCAGTGAAGAGATGCTCAGAGAGCTCGCTCCTTTTAACGAAGCCACAAGAGAACTGAGGAAAAACGAGTGTCAGGGTCAAAGCTAATTCCATTAATGACAATGATCCACATTGAGCTTCTACATCAAGCCTCAACAGTGACAAAAACAGCTGCTCAAGAGCTGAACATCTGACAAAGCGGTGAACCGAGTGTATTTCCAACATGGAGTCACTCAGTGTGAAGACACTAACACTGCTGGATCCCAGGTTTAAAACAGTGAAAGCAACTGAAGCGGTCAAGAGACTGAAGTCTGAGTGTGGTGCTGAAATGAGGAGCCATGAGCCTGACCCTCTTCACATGGATCAGAACCCGGTTCAGGTATGAAAACACATTTTTTGTGTTTATATGTATATTTCTTTGGCAGTTTGTTAGTCAGTAATTACCGTTATGTGATAATAAACTATTTCTAAAATGTTAGGTCACAATCTCTGAAAACCTCTAGATGGTTGAGGGGAACAAGATGCCGATTCCATAGTTGAAGTCCAACACTCCCTGGCTGAAAGCACCCAGAACACAAGACCCCTACAATACTGGAGAAACAACAAGACGACATATCTGCACCTTTAACAACACCATCCTCATCTGTTCCCCTACACTACTGGAGAAACAACAAGACGACATATCTGCACCTTTATCAACACCATCCTCATCTGTTCCCCTACACTACTGGAGAAACAACAAGACGACATATCTGCACCTTTATCAACACCATCCTCATCTGTTCCCATACACTACTGGAGAAACAACAAGACGACATATCTGCACCTTTATCAACACCATCCTCATCTGTTCCCCTACACTACTGGAGAAACAACAAGACGACATATCTGCACCTTTATCAACACCATCCTCATCTGTTCCCCTACACTACTGGAGAAACAACAAGACGACATATCTGCACCTTTATCAACTCCATCCTCATCTGTTCCCCTACACTACTGGAGAAACAACAAGACGACATATCTGCACCTTTATCAACACCATCCTCATCTGTTCCCCTACACTACTGGAGAAACAACAAGACGACATATCTGCACCTTTATCAACACCATCCTCATCTGTTCCCCTACACTACTGGAGAAACAACAAGACGACATATCTGCACCTTTATCAACACCATCCTCATCTGTTCCCCTACAATACTGGAGAAACAACAAGACGACATATCTGCACCTTTATCAACACCATCCTCATCTGTTCCCCTACACTACTGGAGAAACAACAAGACGACATATCTGCACCTTTATCAACACCATCCTCATCTGTTCCCCTACACTACTGGAGAAACAACAAGACGACATATCTGCACCTTTATCAACACCATCCTCATCTGTTCCCTACACTACTGGAGAAACAACAAGACGACATATCTGCACCTTTATCAACACCATCCTCATCTGTTCCCCTACACTACTGGAGAAACAACAAGACGACATATCTGCACCTTTATCAACACCATCCTCATCTGTTCCCCTACACTACTGGAGAAACAACAAGACGACATATCTGCACCTTTATCAACACCATCCTCATCTGTTCCCCTACACTACTGGAGAAACAACAAGACGACATATCTGCACCTTTATCAACACCATCCTCATCTGTTCCCCTACACTACTGGAGAAACAACAAGACGACATATCTGCACCTTTATCAACACCATCCTCATCTGTTCCCCTACACTACTGGAGAAACAACAAGACGACATATCTGCACCTTTATCAACACCATCCTCATCTGTTCCCCTACACTACTGGAGAAACAACAAGACGACATATCTGCACCTTTATCAACACCATCCTCATCTGTTCCCCTACACTACTGGAGAAACAACAAGACGACATATCTGCACCTTTATCAACACCATCCTCATCTGTTCCCCTACACTACTGGAGAAACAACAAGACATATCTGCACCTTTATCAACACCATCCTCATCTGTTCCCCTACACTACTGGAGAAACAACAAGACGACATATCTGCACCTTTATCAACACCATCCTCATCTGTTCCCCTACACTACTGGAGAAACAACAAGACGACATATCTGCACCTTTATCAACACCATCCTCATCTGTTCCCCTACACTACTGGAGAAACAACAAGACGACATATCTGCACCTTTATCAACACCATCCTCATCTGTTCCCCTACAATACTGGAGAAACAACAAGACGACATATCCGCACCTTTATCAACACCATCCTCATCTGTTCCCCTACACTACTGGAGAAACAACAAGACGACATATCTGCACCTTTATCAACTCCATCCTCATCTGTTCCCCTACACTACTGGAGAAACAACAAGACGACATATCTGCACCTTTATCAACACCATCCTCATCTGTTCCCCTACACTACTGGAGAAACAACAAGACATATCTGCACCTTTATCAACACCATCCTCATCTGTTCCCCTACAATACTGGAGAAACAACAAGACGACATATCTGCACCTTTATCAACACCATCCTCATCTGTTCCCCTACACTACTGGAGAAACAACAAGACGACATATCTGCACCTTTATCAACACCATCCTCATCTGTTCCCCTACAATACTGGAGAAACAACAAGACATATCTGCACCTTTATCAACTCCATCCTCATCTGTTCCCCTACAATACTGGAGAAACAACAAGACGACATATCTGCACCTTTATCAACTCCATCCTCATCTGTTCCCCTACACTACTGGAGAAACAACAAGACGACATATCTGCACCTTTATCAACACCATCCTCATCTGTTCCCCTACACTACTGGAGAAACAATAAGACGACATATCTGCACCTTTATCAACTCCATCCTCATCTGTTCCCCTACACTACTGGAGAAACAACAAGACGACATATCTGCACCTTTATCAACACCATCCTCATCTGTTCCCCTACACTACTGGAGAAACAACAAGACGACATATCTGCACCTTTATCAACACCATCCTCATCTGTTCCCCTACACTACTGGAGAAACAACAAGACGACATATCTGCACCTTTATCAACACCATCCTCATCTGTTCCCCTACACTACTGGAGAAACAACAAGACGACATATCTGCACCTTTATCAACACCATCCTCATCTGTTCCACTACACTACTGGAGAAACAACAAGACGACATATCTGCACCTTTATCAACACCATCCTCATCTGTTCCCCTACACTACTGGAGAAACAACAAGACGACATATCTGCACCTTTATCAACTCCATCCTCATCTGTTCCCCTACACTACTGGAGAAACAACAAGACGACATATCTGCACCTTTATCAACACCATCCTCATCTGTTCCTCTACACTACTGGAGAAACAACAAGACATATCTGCACCTTTATCAACACCATCCTCATCTGTTCCCCTACAATACTGGAGAAACAACAAGACGACATATCTGCACCTTTATCAACACCATCCTCATCTGTTCCCCTACACTACTGGAGAAACAACAAGACGACATATCTGCACCTTTATCAACACCATCCTCATCTGTTCCCCTACAATACTGGAGAAACAACAAGACGACATATCTGCACCTTTATCAACTCCATCCTCATCTGTTCCCCTACAATACTGGAGAAACAACAAGACGACATATCTGCACCTTTATCAACTCCATCCTCATCTGTTCCCCTACACTACTGGAGAAACAACAAGACGACATATCTGCACCTTTATCAACTCCATCCTCATCTGTTCCCCTACACTACTGGAGAAACAACAAGATGACATATCTGCACCTTTATCAACACCATCCTCATCTGTTCCCCTACACTACTGGAGAAACAATAAGACGACATATCTGCACCTTTATCAACACCATCCTCATCTGTTCCCTGTGAAAGAGTGTGTTCAAAGGTGAACTAGTGTCTGAAAGAAGAAATCACCTTGGAGCAAAGTCACTTGAAAAATTTTTGTTTCTCAATAAAAATGTATAAATTAATCAATTTTAGTGTTATTTCATATGACTGAACACGACACCGGATCAATACAGTGTCCACAGTTTATGGCAATGCACTCCATGAGGCCTCATCATCCCATCACTACTCTAGTACTCTAGTACTCATAGTACTCTAGTACTCATAGTATAGTACTCTAGTACTCATAGTACTCAGTACTCTAGTACTCATAGTATAGTACTCTAGTACTCATAGTACTCACTACTCATAATACTCTAGTACTCAGTGCTCATAATACTCTAGTACTCAGTGCTCATAATACTCTAGTACGCAGTACTCATAGTACTCATAATACTCTAGTACGCAGTACTCATAATACTCTAGTACTCAGTACTCATAATACTCTAGTACTCAGTACTCATAATACTCTAGTACTCAGTACTCATAATACTCTAGTACACAGTACTCATAATACTCTTGTACTCATAACTCTAGTACTCAGTACTCACTCTTGGACTTCTTGGCGGCGTAGGCGGCGAGTCTTTCCTCTTTGATACGAGCGGCTTCTTCATCCTCCTGAAATACAAGACCCCAGACCGGTTACGATCCACCTGAACCCACCAAGACTCCCCCCAGACCGGTTACAATCCACCTGGACCCACTAAGACTCCCCCCAGACCGGTTACAATCCACCTGGACCCACCAAGACTCCCCCCAGACCGGTTACAATCCACCTGGACCCACTAAGACTCCCCCCAGACCGGTTACAATCCACCTGGACCCACTAAGACTCCCCCCAGACCGGTTACAATCCACCTGGACCCACTAAGACTCCCCCCAGACCGGTTACGATCCACCTGGACCCACCAAGACTCCCCCCAGACCGGTTACGATCCACCTGGACCCACTAAGACCCCGCTTAGACCGGTTATGATCCCTCCTGACCCCCCCCCCAGACTAAGACCCCACTCAGACCAGTTAGGATCCCTCCTGACCCCCCCCCAGTCTAAGACCCCGCTCAGACCGGTTAGGATCCCTCCTGACCCCCCCCAGACTAAGACCCCGCTCAGACCGGTTAGGATCCCTCCTGACCCCCCCCAGACTAAGACCCCGCTCAGACCGGTTAGGATCCCTCCTGACCCCCCCCAGACTAAGACCCCGCTCAGACCGGTTAGGATCCCTCCTGACCCCCCCCAGACTAAGACCCCGCTCAGACCGGTTAGGATCCCTCCTGACCCCCCCCAGACCGGTTAGGATCCCTCCTGACCCCCCCCAGACTAAGACCCCGCTCAGACCGGTTAGGATCCCTCCTGAACTCACTTCCTCGTCTGACCCAAACAGGTCAAGGTCGTCGTCCTCGTCTTCGTCCTGATTGGCTGCTGGAGCTTTGGGGGCGGAGTCTGTGCTGTCGGCCACGCCCACCGGACCGTACTGCCCCAACGGGCCCTTAACCCCGGGAAGACTGGACCAGAACCAGAACCAGAGTTAGATCGAGACAGGGACCAGAACCAGAGTGAGACCGAGACCGGGACCAGAACCAGAGTGAGACCGAGACCGGGACCAGAACCAGAGTGAGACCGAGACCGGGACCAGAACCAGAACGAGACCGGGACCGGGACCAGAACCAGAACGAGACCGGGACCAGGACCAGAACCAGAGTGAGACCGAGACCGGGACCAGAACCAGAGTGAGACCGAGACCGGGACCAGAACCAGAGTGAGACCGGGACAGGGACCAGAACCAGAGTGAGACCGGGACAGGGACCAGAACCAGAACGAGACCGGGACCAGAACCAGAACGAGACCGGGACCAGAACCAGAGTGAGACCGGGACCAGAACCAGAACGAGACCGGAACCAGAGTTAGAGTTAGACCGGGACCAGAACCAGAATAAGAGTCACAACCGAAACGCTCGAGTCAACGCGAAATAAGAGTCACAACCGAAACGCTCGAGTCAACGCGGAATAAGAGTCACAACCGAAACGCTCGAGTCAACGCGAAATAAGAGTCACAACCGAAACGCTCGAGTCAACGCGGAATAAGAGTCACAACCGAAACGCTCGAGTCAACGCGGAATAAGAGTCACAACCGAAACGCTGGAGTCAACGCGGAATAAAGAGTCACAGAACCAAACGCCGAAGTCAACGCGAATAAGAGTCACAACCAAACGCCGAGTCAACGCGAATAAGAGTCACAAATCAAACGCCGAGTCAACGCGGAATAAGAGTCACAACCAAACGCTGAGTCAACGCGAATAAGAGTCACAACCAAACGCCGAAGTCAACGCGAAATAAGAGTCACAACCAAACGCCGAGTCAACGCGAATAAGAGTCACAACCAAACGCCGAGTCAACGCGAATAAGAGTCACAAATCAAACGCTGGAGTCAACGCGAATAAAGAGTCACAAATCAAACGCCGAGTCAACGCGCAATAAGAGTCACACCCGAAACGCTGGAGTCAACGCGGAATAAGAGTCACAACCGAAACGCTCGAGTCAACGCGGAATAAGAGTCACAACCGAAACCCTGGAGTCAACGCGGAATAAGAGTCACAAATCAAACGCCGAGTCAACGCGAATAAGAGTCACAACCAAACGCCGAAGTCAACGCGAATAAGAGTCACAACCAAACGCCGAAGTCAACGCGAATAAGAGTCACAACCAAACGCCGAGTCAACGCGAATAAGAGTCACAACGAAACGCCGAAGTCAACGCGGAATAAGAGTCACAACCGAAACGCTGGAGTCAACGCGAATAAGAGTCACAACCAAACGCTGAGTCAACGCGAATAAGAGTCACAACCAAACGCCGAAGTCAACGCGAATAAGAGTCACAACCAAACACTGGAGTCAACGCGAATAAGAGTCACAACCAAACACTCGAGTCAACGCGGAATAAGAGTCACAACCGAAACGCTCGAGTCAACGCGGAATAAGAGTCACAACCGAAACGCTCGAGTCAACGCGGAATAAGAGTCACAACCGAAACGCTCGAGTCAACGCGGAATAAGAGTCACAACCGAAACGCTGGAGTCAACGCGGAATAAGAGTCACAACCGAAACGCTCGAGTCAACGCGGAATAAGAGTCACAACCGAAACGCTCGAGTCAACGCGGAATAAGAGTCACAACCGAAACGCTCGAGTCAGTCAGCGAATAAGAGTCACAACCAAACGCCGAGTCAGCGGAATAAGTCACAACCAAACGCCGAGTCAACGCGGAATAAGAGTCACAACCGAAACGCTCGAGTCAACGCGGAATAAGAGTCACAACCGAAACGCTCGAGTCAACGCGGAATAAGAGTCACAACCGAAACGCTCGAGTCAACGCGGAATAAAGAGTCACAACCGAAACGCTGGAGTCAACGCGGAATAAAGAGTCACAACCGAAACGCTCGAGTCAACGCGGAATAAGAGTCACAACCGAAACGCTCGAGTCAACGCGGAATAAGAGTCACAACCGAAACGCTCGAGTCAACGCGGAATAAGAGTCACAACCGAAACGCTCGAGTCAACGCGGAATAAGAGTCACAACCGAAACGCTCGAGTCAACGCGGAATAAGAGTCACAACCGAAACGCTCGAGTCAACGCGGAATAAGAGTCACAACCGAAACGCTGGAGTCAACGCGGGTGCAGACAGGTGCAGACGGGCGCAGACAGGTGCAGACGGGTGAAGACGGGCGCAGACGGGCGCAGACGGGCGCAGACAGGTGCTCACCTGGCTTTCTGGCTGCTGTAGGACTTGATGTGGTTGTACCAGCGCAGAGCGTGGCACAGGTCTGCAGGGGGCGCCGCAGAGAGAGCCTCAAACACGGCGACATCGGCCTGTGACGGAACGAACCTGAACAAAACCAGAACCACAGACAGAACCGTTACAGAACCACAGACAGAACCGTTACAGAACCACAGACAGAACCGTTACAGAACCCTGAGGGTCTGGGACATTTTTGGAGCAGAGGATCAGACCTGAAAGTGGCATCACCGAATTCAGCCGAAAGATGGTGAAAGAATCATCACGTCCTCTGAGCCGGAGCCACACGAGCCCCGCGGGAGCCACACGAGCCCCGCGGGAGCCACACGAGCCCCGCGGGAGCCACACGAGCCCCGCGGGAGCCACACGAGCCCCGCGGGAGCCACACGAGCCCCGCGGGAGCCACACGAGCCCCGCGGGAGCCACACGAGCCCCGCGGGAGCCACACGAGCCCCGCCGGAGCCACACGAGCCCCGCCGGAGCCACACGAGCCCCGCGGGAGCCACATGTTCCAACATGGCGGCGGGCAGAGCAGAGCCAACATGGCGGCGCTGGGGCAGTTTCTCTTTTCGGTTCTGTCGCGGTTCTGTCGCGGTTCTGTCGCGGTTCTGCCGCAGGTTCGGACTCACCCCTCGATGTAGCTCCGCTCCGACAGGAAATCATTGAGCAGTTTGAGCCCAGAGGAGGCACGGAGATCCCCGAAACCCATGATCCTGGTGCGGCGCGGCGAAGAAGAAGGACGAGGCGGAAGAGGAGGCGCTATAAGGCCGAGAGGAGGCTCCTCCTCCCGAGAGGAGGCGCTCTAAGGCCGAGAGGAGGCTCCCACCAGGAAAACCCACAAACCTGATCGGGACAAAGTTTATTCTGACACAGGAGGAGGGAGGGCATCTGACACAGGAGGAGGGAGGGCATCTGACACAGGAGGGAGGGCATCTGACACAGGAGGAGGGAGGGCATCTGACACAGGAGGGAGGGCATCTGACACAGGAGGAGGGAGGGCATCTGACACAGGAGGAGGGAGGGCATCTGACACAGGAGGGAGGGCATCTGACACAGGAGGAGGGAGGGCATCTGACACAGGAGGAGGGAGGGCATCTGACACAGGAGGAGGGAGGGCATCTGACACAGGAGGGAGGGCATCTGACACAGGAGGGAGGGCATCTGACACAGGAGGGAGGGCATCTGACACAGGAGGAGGGAGGGCATCTGACACAGGAGGGAGGGCATCTGACACAGGAGGAGGGAGGGCATCTGACACAGGAGGGAGGGCATCTGACACAGGAGGAGGGAGGGCATCTGACACAGGAGGAGGGAGGGCATCTGACACAGGAGGAGGGAGGGCATCTGACACAGGAGGGAGGGCATCTGACACAGGAGGAGGGAGGGCATCTGACACAGGAGGAGGGAGGGCATCTGACACAGGAGGAGGGAGGGCATCTGACACAGGAGGAGGGAGGGCATCTGACACAGGAGGAGGAGGGCATCTGACACAGGAGGGAGGGCATCTGACACAGGAGGGAGGGCATCTGACACAGGAGGAGGGAGGGCATCTGACACAGGAGGAGGGAGGGCATCTGACACAGGAGGAGGGAGGGCATCTGACACAGGAGGGAGGGCATCTGACACAGGAGGAGGGAGGGCATCTGACACAGGAGGAGGGAGGGCATCTGACACAGGAGGAGGGAGGGCATCTGACACAGGAGGGAGGGCATCTGACACAGGAGGAGGGAGGGCATCTGACACAGGAGGGAGGGCATCTGACACAGGAGGAGGGAGGGCATCTGACACAGGAGGAGGGAGGGCATCTGACACAGGAGGAGGGAGGGCATCTGACACAGGAGGGAGGGCATCTGACACAGGAGGAGGGAGGGCATCTGACACAGGAGGGAGGGCATCTGACACAGGAGGAGGGAGGGCATCTGACACAGGAGGAGGGAGGGCATCTGACACAGGAGGAGGGAGGGCATCTGACACAGGAGGGAGGGCATCTGACACAGGAGGGAGGGCATCTGACACAGGAGGGAGGGCATCTGACACAGGAGGAGGGAGGGCATCTGACACAGGAGGGAGGGCATCTGACACAGGAGGGTGGGCATCTGACACAGGAGGAGGGAGGGCATCTGACACAGGAGGGAGGGCATCTGACACAGGAGGAGGGAGGGCATCTGACACAGGAGGAGGGAGGGCATCTGACACAGGAGGGAGGGCATCTGACACAGGAGGAGGGAGGGCATCTGACACAGGAGGAGGGAGGGCATCTGACACAGGAGGGAGGGCATCTGACACAGGAGGAGGGAGGGCATCTGACACAGGAGGGAGGGCATCTGACACAGGAGGGAGGGCATCTGACACAGGAGGAGGGAGGGCATCTGACACAGGAGGAGGGAGGGCATCTGACACAGGAGGGAGGGCATCTGACACAGGAGGGAGGGCATCTGACACAGGAGGAGGGAGGGCATCTGACACAGGAGGGAGGGCATCTGACACAGGAGGAGGGAGGGCATCTGACACAGGAGGGAGGGCATCTGACACAGGAGGAGGGAGGGCATCTGACACAGGAGGGAGGGCATCTGACACAGGAGGAGGGAGGGCATCTGACACAGGAGGGAGGGCATCTGACACAGGAGGAGGAGGGCATCTGACACAGGAGGGAGGGCATCTGACACAGGAGGGAGGGCATCTGACACAGGAGGAGGAGGGCATCTGACACAGGAGGAGGGAGGGCATCTGACACAGGAGGAGGGAGGGCATCTGACACAGGAGGAGGGAGGGCATCTGACACAGGAGGGAGGGCATCTGACACAGGAGGAGGAGGGCATCTGACACAGGAGGGAGGGCCTCTCACACAGGAGGAGGGAGGGCATCTGACACAGGAGGGAGGGCATCTGACACAGGAGGAGGGAGGGCATCTGACACAGGAGGGAGGGCATCTGACACAGGAGGAGGGAGGGCATCTGACACAGGAGGAGGGAGGGCATCTGACACAGGAGGAGGGAGGGCATCTGACACAGGAGGGAGGGCATCTGACACAGGAGGAGGGAGGGCATCTGACACAGGAGGAGGAGGGCATCTGACACAGGAGGAGGGAGGGCATCTGACACAGGAGGGAGGGCATCTGACACAGGAGGAAGGAGGGCATCTGACACAGGAGGAGGGAGGGCATCTGACACAGGAGGAGGGAGGGCATCTGACACAGGAGGGAGGGCATCTGACACAGGAGGAAGGAGGGCATCTGACACAGGAGGAGGGAGGGCATCTGACACAGGAGGGAGGGAGGGCATCTGACACAGGAGGGAGGGCATCTGACACAGGAGGGAGGGCATCTGACACAGGAGGAGGGAGGGCATCTGACACAGGAGGGAGGGCATCTGACACAGGAGGGAGGGCATCTGACACAGGAGGGAGGGCATCTGACACAGGAGGAGGGAGGGCATCTGACACAGGAGGAGGGAGGGCATCTGACACAGGAGGGAGGGCATCTGACACAGGAGGAGGGAGGGCATCTGACACAGGAGGGAGGGCATCTGACACAGGAGGGAGGGCATCTGACACAGGAGGAAGGAGGGCATCTGACACAGGAGGAGGGAGGGCATCTGACACAGGAGGAGGGAGGGCATCTGACACAGGAGGGAGGGCATCTGACACAGGAGGAGGGAGGGCATCTGACACAGGAGGAGGGAGGGCATCTGACACAGGAGGAGGGAGGGCATCTGACACAGGAGGGAGGGCATCTGACACAGGAGGAGGGAGGGCATCTGACACAGGAGGAGGGAGGGCATCTGACACAGGAGGGAGGGCATCTGACACAGGAGGGAGGGCATCTGACACAGGAGGGAGGGCATCTGACACAGGAGGAGGGAGGGCATCTGACACAGGAGGGAGGGCATCTGACACAGGAGGGAGGGCATCTGACACAGGAGGAGGGAGGGCATCTGACACAGGAGGAGGGAGGGCATCTGACACAGGAGGAGG